>JAOXYA010000025.1:37478743-37493985 GCA_028565675.1 Sorex palustris
TCCAATGGAGACGTTACTGGGCCCGCTCGAGCAAATCGACGATCAACGGGAGGGCCTTTACCTTTACCTTTACCATAGTTTACCTCATCATCTGCTTTGACCTTGCTTATCTTCATATCTTTGTGTTTTGATAATTGTAAACGCCAAGCCACTCATTTATATATTGCTGACTTTTTATAAATAGTAACATAACTGTTTACCTTTGGAGGTGAGGGATTGGTCCTTACCTGGCAATATTCAGATCCTGTGATCGGGGATCACTCCCGGCATTGTTCAGGGGATCATATGTGGTGGTGGAAACCAAACTGGGACCTGCAGTGTGCAAGATCCCCTATACTAGCTCCATGGCCCCTAAGTAATTATTTTCTAATAATCACTTTTATGTTTTCTGTATGTGACACAAAAATGAAAGAAAACTGTGAGAAAGAAAAGAGTATCACCTATTGTTTAGGATTAACTCTTATATCTCTGGTTTGAGGTAGTTGAAGAGGTCTCTCAACTAAATCCAAGTTTTAGATTCGCAAATGATAACATTTATGACTAGGGAAAAAAAGAATTTCTACCTAGAGCATATTTATAGAAATGATAGCATATTGATGAAATAAAATAGACCAATTTCACCACAAAAATATTTCCATCTTTAAAATTACCAGAAGGAAGAATATTTTCTCTTGATTTTTCATTTTTGGGTTAAAATTACAGAAAACAGTCAACTCTTCAGAGAAAAAATAATTTTGATTTTATTTTTTTTTCATTTGCTTCTATCCTGTAATAGAGACCCTGGAGTCTATGATTTGCTTCTACTATTGTTTCTGCTGTTGCTAATGATGGTATTTTAATATAAAATAAAATTTTTAATATGCAAATTATTATTTTATTTCCTAATGGGTTGGTTGACTTTAATCCCCTTTTCCACAGTCTTTGTATCTAGGACTTGGGCTATGGGCACTCATTAGATGCTCCATTTCTTTGTGGCATTTTTTTATATAAAAAAAATCCAAGGCTTTTACTTTCAAAAGCTTTGAATTTTCCATCCATGGAGAACCTCTAAATAAAATAAAATAGCTCATTTTAAACTTTGTTGTCCCTCCAACCTCTTTTTTCTAAATGTCCTGAGATAATCACTGTAGTCTAATATGTCAGGTCTTTGAGTGTTCCTTTCTAGAAAATAAAACAGTCCACTTTTGAAAATTTAAATATCTCTGAAATCTGAATTAATACAAATATATAAATAATAATCATGGGCTGCATCATCATCAGGAAAAAAGTCTGTGTAAAACAAGGCTTGACTGTATTCTAAAGCGATCTGCTTAAGGTGAGTGTTAAGACTTATAAAAGAACACAGTGTTAAAAAAAGTTCAGGATGGTGCTTCAAGAGGGTATGCAATTAGACTGCTTATTATGTCATTACTTTACTTCCTTGCCTTGGGACACTGGTTTATCATCTGTCTACTCCAATTGGAGATTGAAAAGTAGAAACTTTGTTGACTTTCTCCAACTCTGTGGTAGCATTCTGGTGGCATTGGAGTCATAAGTATACTGCTCCACAAATGCAGGAGGCTGGTATCATGTAAGTAAATCGTGCAGTGTCCCAGAATGATACCATGTGTGAGGCAGAGTTGAACATATATAATCCTGAAGTGAAGTTGAGCTCTATACTGAGGTGATTTGATGTGAACAGCATAATAAGAAGGTCATTTGTATCTGTCTCTAAATTCCTGACAAAGACCTCATGCAGCTGGATGTGAAGAAATGAAAACTGCAGTTTTAGAAACTTATGGTCACTTCCCTCCAGAAAGCAGCAGAAAGGAATATCTTTATTCCTTGTACCTTTCCTTCCTTTCCGCTTTCCTTCCTATTTTTTCCTTCTCTACCCTACTTCTTCTACTTTCTCTTCTTCCCTCCTTTTTCTTTTTCTTCTTCAAGTTTTTATTTTCATATTATCAAAGCAGCAAATAAATTTTGAATATTTTTACTTCCTGTATTATCAGTCAAAAAGACAATGTCAAAAAGCTTACTTCTTAACAGACTGCACAAGGCACCTCCATGAGTAGATGAAAATGTGAAGGAGAAGGTGTCTAGAACAAGGTCACCTTTCTATTGGTTTAGGAATAAACAATTATCCTCTCTAATGGGATGTGAATTTATAAAATAGCTATGAGCCACATGAGAAACTGAAAAGAATTCCACTATATACCTCCATCCTTAGGTACAAGCACACTTAGGACATAAATTTACCAGTGAGTCATTACAGATCCAAATAGCCAAATTTCAAGTTCAAATTGACTCCTTTTTTTTTTACCACTCCCAGAAGTATTCAAGGGTAACTCCTGGATCTATACTCAAGGAACATTCCTGGCAGTGCTCGATGGACCATATGTGATACCAGGGATTGAACCCCGATCAGCTACATATACAGCGAAAGCTTTATCTGCTCTTCTCTCTCTCTGGCCCCAAAATAGACTCTTCAGGTCATTTTAATTGACTCTTCATTACCAATATGCTAATAAACCAAGAAATTAATAATTCTTGTGTCCTCCAGAATTATTCTCTAGCTAATTAATTCTTTCTTTCTAGCTAATTAATTCAAAAAGTATTAGTCAAGAAATTTCAACTACTTGAATCACTGTCACTGTCCTCCCGTTGTTCATCGATATGCTAGAGCGGTCCCAGTAATGTTTCCATTGTGAGACTTCTTGTTACTGTGCTTGGCATATCGAATATGCACAGTAATGTCTCCATTGTGAGACTTGTTGTTACTGTATTTGGCATATCGAATAAGTCACGGGCAGATTGTCAGGCTTTGCCGCGTGGACGAGATACTCTTGGTAGCTTGCCTGGCTTTCCAAGGGGGCGGAGGAATCGAACTCAGGTCGGCCATGTTGGCCGCTTGTAAGGCAAAGGCCCTACCTGATGTGCTATCGCTCCAGCCTGACTACTTGAATACTGTTACTATTTTACACCTGAAACATTATGTTTATTTAATGTGTTATTTATATTATTTAATAAAAAGTATACTATTTGATAAAAAGGAGAGATTTGGAATAGTAAGATCTACATTATTGGAAGCAGTTTGATGTAGGGTGCCAGCCATCTGTGCTGGTTGTTGTGCAGGACCCTACGTAAGTCCTTAATTTGACTTGGCTGCTCTGAATACCAGCTGAACTTCCCAATGACTGCACCACAGTCCACTTGGATTTTAGTATCTTTCTCTGCTTGCTCAGATTTAACACCTACTGGTTTCTAAACACACTGATAGCTTCTACTGCCCACGGCGTGAGGGGAGTTGGCACGTAAACAGCACATTTGGATGATTTCTGATACTTACTACAATTATATGTACTGCTCAAAATTCACACTCTCCAGCATAATTCCCTTATCAATTGTCCTCCAAGTATTTCTGTAGAGGAAGAGATAGCACCAGGTGTCGACCACCTGTCTTGCATAGTTGAGGCAAGTAGCACCTTCAATTAGACTTTTGTCATAGCCCAGGAATCATATATTTGCTTCTTCTAGAGATTTAATAAAATATTAAGCTTGCTGGGTGCCATGTCCATGCACCTGGTCTTAGAAAAAACAAATTATAGAGGGTAACAAAACCTTGGTTCATTACTATCTTGTTGACTGCAGTGTTGGAATTGATAAGCTTCTCCTATGGTGTTTCCAGCCACAGTGTCCCACCATAGCATTTGGTTTTTCTTTACCAATGACATCTTCTATCTGTCTCTTGTATAGGTTAGCATTTTAAAAAATAACTTACCTGGTATTAGCACTGGTCTACACTTGCCTTTGAATATTTGCAAAACTCTCTGTCCTTATATTATATGTAGTCTGCATTTAATAACTCATTGGAAAAACCACTATATGTCTATATCTATTTTATCTCTGAAAATAGGTAGATATAGAATTGTCTCTCTAATCCTAAGACATTTGAGATAGCTCATTTTTTAAAAATTGCATATCTTACTTGCATAGTTTACTTGCATATCTGTTTGGGACTTTTGTTCTCTGCTTTAACATGCATAACTTTGGTGGAAGTAAAACTTTCATTCTTTTAGTCTCATTTTTTAAATAGTTGTACCACAATATTTGTATCTTGAATGAAATTTTATATCTAAAGATTGGACCTTTGTTTCTTTCTCATTAATCTCTTCACTCTTACCTCTTCTTACTTTGTTCTACAAGACTCCTGAAACAGGACTTTTGTTTCACTGTCAAGTAATAAACTTTAAATAAATATTTTCCATTAGTATAAAGTGGGAAATGCTTGTGTATATTTCCTGAGATTGCTTATGGAATCCAAAGTTTATGTGCCTAACATAAAAAATATGAGGCAGTGAAAAACCTAGTGGAAAAATTTCTGCCTCTCATCTGTCTCACTGATATATCTCATACTGTATTGGGAATGTGCAGAGGAGAACTCATTGTAAGAAAACATTTTATGAAATATGTATCACACCAGCCATCATGTTCTGTTCTTCAAAGTACCTCATTTCTCACCTTGCCAAGACTGATTCTGGAACTGGAATATTGATTAGTCAGTGTCACTTCATTCATGGCTAAATAACTTTCTTAGGTTCTTAGCCAATTCTCCTTCAATTTAAAAAAACAAGCTATTTTCATATTTATAAGTTTGTATCTCTAGATGTTATTATACATGATCTCTTATCAACTCTGATATTTCAGCATGTCATTAAAGTGCCATTTAATTTCATTAACCTTTATTCTTTTGCCTCAAGATTTTTGACTATTTTATATCTCAGACTTCTCTCATCACCTTCTACACAAACTGAAAGAGCTATATTCATTGCCCATCCGAAAATGTCAATAATTTCCTAAAGGAGTGAAAAAAGGGAATTTACTTAGCAAGACCCTTTAGTCATGAATGATTTCTTAGCTAGCAAAAATGGAAAACTGAAAACATTTTTGTTTCGTAAGTTGTAACAAAACAAATTAAATCTAATTCCAAGTTCTCTTAGCTATGGATTCAGCGGAGAAGTTATTTGGGAAGAGAGTTCCCTTTCCTCAACCCAAAGCACATTAAATATATGTGCCAATACATATATTTTCCAAAGATATTCTGTTTCCTAAAATCCAGAAGCTTTGTAGACTTTGTGCCAGATATAGATACAGAAATTCACACAAACTTGGAAACTTAATTTCTACCAACAAATTCTCCAAATGATCTAGCAGGTCATTCTGCCCGGAAACCTATAGCCTTCCCCTTCAGAGTGTCTTGAGAGGGATGAGTCTTATTCCCTGCCACTTACAAGAAACCCACTTGATAGATAATGAAGCTGTGATACATATGCACAATAGAAAACTACTTTCCCATGAGGACTAACGGATAAATGCAATTTGCAGCAACATGGATGGAACTGAAGGATTTTATGTCAAGTAAAGTGAATCAGAAGGACAAGATCAAATGCTAGATGGTTTCACTAATCTGTGGTCTAGGGAGTAATAGATATCAAAGATGGACAGAACACTGGCACTAGATGACAGATACAAAATTAACAAAAAAAATAGAGAAATGGAGGGCAGAAGAAAAATAGGAGGACTAGAAATATATGGGTAAGGATGAGGGGCCTTGGGACATAGAGGCAAGGCATTCGTATATGTACAAAACACTAGATTCAACACTACTGTAAACATGAGATCCAAACTACAAAAGTGAAATTTTAAGAATGTAACAGTCAAAGGAGTCAGGTTGAGGGGTGGGTGAAGTCCAGAGTAAGTGGTGAAGGGATGGGAACATGTAGGTAGAGTGGAGGTAGGAACATTGTGTGCCTGAAAATTCATTATTAACAACTATATAATGAAAGATGTCTAAATAAAAAAATGTTTAAAGAAGAACCTATCCTGATCATAGGACATCTTTCTCCAACTTGATACTTCTATGACCTAATGTCTGCTTTTTCTCCCTGCATAATCACTCCATGAGATTCCAGAATCAAGAGGAACATTTGTTTAATTCCTATATTTAAAAAAAATAATAAAAAATTGTTCTGATTCCAGATAACTCAAAAATTGAAAGGAAACTTTAAGAAAAAAATAACAGGGGGAAAGCCACCTAACTAAATGCCCAAATAAATTACTAACAACATAATGTAAATTCTAGTCCCTTTTAAACTAGATGCTCTAAGGTTAATGTAACATCAAAGAAGAAATGACCCAAGGTCAGCCTGACCTCTTATTTACTCCAAGAATAGGTATCAATCACGAAGTCATTAAGTCAAACCCAGCCTGCCTTTTTCATTCATAGAACTTCATTACATTTATCTAAAAATTGCTTTAAAAATAATCAAATTTATCTTGCTCCAAATAATTTCATTAGAATTTAATTAATTTTTGCGGAATCCATACACCATTTTACATGTCACACCTAGATGCATTTATTTGCTGTATTTGTTTTAAAGGTGTAGTGACATTATTTGGCTCTACAGTATTCTACTGAAGATAGTCATTCCTTGTGTAAGCTAACTGGTCCTTAGTAACTAAAAGGAAAACTAAATTTGTATATCAGTATGCATTCTGTGCATGACTCATTTGAATTATTCTCTGGCAAGGTATACACTGGTGAAACAGGACCTTTACTATCAATTTTATTATACATCCAAAAAAAATCTCTTAGGGCCAGAGAGATTGAACAGTGGGTAAGTTGATGCCTTGCATGATGCTGAGCTGGGTTGGATACCCAGCAGTACATATGGTCTCCCAAGAGCTGCCAGAAATGATAAAGTAATCTTTAGCACAACTAGGTGTGACCCCTCAACCAAAAGAAAACCCCCAGACCTTAAAGTGTTAATCCAAAACCATAGAATCCCAAAGCAAACACATGCACCCCCCCAAACATATACATACAAAGCAAATTAATAAAAGGAACTATATTAAACAACAAAAAAGCTTCTGCATAACAAAAGAAACAAAATGAAAAGACCAAATACAAATAGAAAGAACATATTTGCGATCATATAACTGATAAAAGGAAGTAATCTCCATCCAAAAACTACAAGGCTCATGCAAGTTTGTAGCAAAAAGCAACAACCATCTTTCTTTTAAATGAGTAAATTTACTGAATAGAATTTTTTCCAAAATATATATAAGTAAAAAAGTAGGTATATGAAAGGTGCCTAATATCACTAATCATTAGGAATTTTATATCAAAAGCATGATGACATATTGCCTTAAACCTGTTAGGATATGTGTTATCAAAATACAAGAGAGAGCATGTGTTGGCAATGATGTGGAGAAAAAGGAAGTATTATATACTGTTGCTGGGAAGAAAACCTGAGAGTACTGAGGTTCTTGAAAAAAAAATAAATAAAAACCAGAACTACCATACAGTTTAATAATCCACTTTAATATATCCAGGGTAAATTATATCAGTATATTGAAGATAAATCTGAGCTACCAGACTCATTGTGATATTCACAATAGATACAGTATGGAAACAACCAAGTGACTGGTTGATTGGTTAGAGAAGTGATATATTATGGAGCCATGAAGAAGGAAAAGTTCCTCCATTTATGACAGTAAGGATGAAACTTGAGGAGGTTGTGTTAAGTGAAAGAAACTAGAGAGAGAAAGGCACATACTTTATGACTCATTTACATGTGGGATCTAAAAAAGCATTGAGTATACATAACTAGAATGTAGAACTGTGTTTGAATGGTGATTGCCTTGGGTAAAGTGAGAGCTCATGGATCATGAGCAAAGTGGAGATGCTGGTTACAGAGGCAAAACTTTCTTTTTTAAAAAAATAAGTTGCAGAATGAGTAAATTCTGGGGCTATCATGTCCAGCATGCAGTTATAGTTAATACTGCAGTGATACTTGAAATGGTCAAGAATAGATCTTAACTTTTCTCACTGAACACACATGGAGTACCTAGGTATGGTGATGAATATGTGAATTAAATTGATTGCAAACATACTTAAGAGTGCCTACTTAAGTATTTATGTGGGTACCTTAAAATGATCATATTATACAAGCTAAATATATACAATTGTTTTGTCAATCTTACGTCAATAAAACAGGGTTGGAGGAATTTTTTTAAAAAAGGCATCTAGATGTGACTCAAAGAACTGAAGTGTGTGCTTTGCATTCAGGAGCCCTGGATTCAATTTCCAGAGCTGAATGGTCCCTGAGCACTGCTGGGAACAACCCTGAGTATTGATACTGAGCTGTAAGTAGCTCCTAGCATCACCAGGATATCCCCCTGAAACAAACAAACAAACAAAAAATCCAAGTAACAAGAGAACCAAGAATGGAGTTTGAAACTCTAGGGATAATTCAAAGATTTATTTTTTTCTGTTAAATATGCTATGATGTTAAATATCTGTTAAATAGGATATGCTAAAAAGATATAATTTATCTTAGTAGCACAGTCCTCAAACAGCTGAAATCACATTGGTACTACTTAAGCTCGAAGAGGAGAATGTTCACTTAATAGTATATTTTCCAGTAATGGAACTGCCTTTTGGGTTATTGGTTGACTTGATCACTTGAAGCAGCAGAAACCTTTCATGTTGTATGCTTCTGAGCTAGTTAACAAAGGGAAATCTGAAATAAGAAGTGTCTTTCCCCCATATTTTCTTGAGCCTAAATTGTTGCTGAGTCATTTACAAGTAGAAGATGAGTCTGATGTTCTCTTGGATTTCCAGGATGCTATTAAAAGTCACAGCGCTCCATATTATCCTCAGCTACCACACAGCATTGCTTCACCTGGTGCACATAAGTAGTATGAGATGGTTCCAAGAATTTAGGGAGCTTTGGGTTTGTAGAAGGTGGTAAGGAAATATTGTTGAGTGCTAACATGCAATGTGTTTTAGCCCTCAAAGTTTGCTCTAGTTTTGAAAAAATCATGCTGAAGGTAGACTATAGAACGAACATGATTGCCACCCAATACCTCTATTGAAAACCACAACACCCCAAAGGAGAGAGAGAACAAAAGCGAATGCCCTGCTACAGAGGCAGGGTGGGATGGGGGCATGGGAGGGTAGGAGGGATACTGGGATCATTGGTGGTGAAGAATAGGCACTGGTAGAGGGGTGGGTACTCCATCATTGTATAACTGAAACCCAAGCACAAAAATTTGTAAGTCAACAACTGTACCTCATGGTGTTTCACTAATAAAAATTTTTAAAAAAAGATAGGTAACTAGGTAAGAAGTGCTAAAGATCTAGCTACATGGATTTATCAATGTCTTGGCCTTTAAAAAAAATAAAAAGGAAGGGAAAAAAGGTGGTTTGTAAATGGTTTGGGTGATATCCTGGTAGGCAATTTTGCTTTCCCTGGCAGTTTAGCTTGAAACCCTGGTGAACTTAGGAAGGCATCTCACGTCTCATCCCTGCCAACTCGGGAACTGGGTTCCACCAAGCAAGGTATATCAGAGTATGCCTTATTGTGTTAACAGATTACCACTTCACAGTTAGCTCATAGGATGCTGAGCACACATTTTATGTTCACTGAACTGGTCCATCATTTTCTTTTTCCCTTCTTTGTTCTTAAAAAAAGTGTCAGTGGGTTTCCACAGCTTGAGGGCTGGAAGCTGATTTACAGTTGTAAACCTCTGCCTTTGTTCCATTAATAGAACAAGTTAATCTCCTTTCCACGAAATGTGAATTTAATAATGTTGTTCCCTTATTTTGTAATTTACCTGATATTTTTGTTTGGCATGCATTCTTTTTTGCTTTCTGTTTTTTGTGTGTTCACACCCAGTGATGATCAGGGCTTATTCCTGGCAGTGTTCAAAGGGCCATAGGGGATCGTGATGATCAACAGCATGTAAGGCAAAGACCCTACCTGCTGTACTATTTCACTGGTCTGGTCTTGAAGTCAATGGGCCCCACTGTGACTGATGAGAGCCGGAGAAGCTAGAGAGATTGTCACTCTCTCCCAATCCACCTCTGCCACCCCAGGACCAACAGCGAAGATCAGGGCTGATAAAATCTGTGATGAGCCCCTGCTCTGCACAAATCAGAGTCCCCCCGCCACCCCCACACCCTGCCAGCCCCACCAGGTGGCCGTCAAGCCACACCTGATTTCCGTTTGGTCTTCTAGGTATGGGAGTTGATCCCCACCACCCAATTTCTTGGGTGGTGGACATTAATTTTGGGACAAGGAATTGCTCTTTGCAGAAAAGCAAAGTCAGTCTTAAGCCTTAACCAGCATTTGGCGGTTCTTGTCTCACTCTTGCAGAAAAGAATTTCAGGAGTAGACAATCAGTGAAGTAAAACAGATTTTTTGAAGGGTTTTAGGAAGGGTAAGGAGGAGTAAATGTGAAAGAGGAGAGTAGCAGCATGCTCAAGAGAGAACACGGACTTCTCCAAAGGCAGAGCCACACCCCTCCCACTCCCACTCCCCCACCCCCCAGCATTAGACAGGAAAACATGAAAGTACGCATCTCAAGAGCGAAGATGTGGGTGCCACATGTGCTGGTCCATATGGGCACCAGCAATATACGGGCTCGGGCAGCATATGTATGTGCCTGTTCTTTGTTCAAGGTGTATTTTATACGGTTTTCCCAAACTGTCCCCTCTTGAGGCTTCTGCCTAGATAAAAATATATTGCTAGGGAGGATGCCAAGGATTTAGAATTGGGAGTGATTGATGGTCTTCTTAGAAACTCCATTAATGGTCTTTTTTTCCCTGCTGGAGCTTCTCTCAGAGAGGGGGTTCAGCCTTCTCTGGGTCTGTTGATGGAATGCCATGAAAGTCTTATCTTGCCTGAGCTAACAAGGTGTGCGCTTTGCAGCATTGGTCTGTTAGTTTTTTCACATTCTAGGAATTCCATTGCCATGGGCACTTCCCTTTCTACTTGCCTACATCAGTCTTGATAGCGTTTTTAAAAGTTGGAACATTTTGAACCTCATGAACCAATCTGATTAATATTTTAAAAACTTCACCAGTTTTGGGCCAGGCAGTTAACTTAAAAAGTTGCGGTGCTGCTTTATGTTTGGAAGACTTGGGTTTGATCCCTGGGCCTCCGTGGTTCCCCAAGCACCACCAGGAATTGATCCCTGAGCACCACCAGGTGTGACTTCAAAACAAACCAAACTAAAACACACCAACCACCCCCCCAACAAAAAAATCCTGCAAGTTTGATTTTTCTATATTTCACCTTTTCTACTAACCATACAAACTTCATCATTTTTTTTTTCTATTTGGGTCACACCTGGAGATGCACAGGGGTTACTCCTGGCCCTGCACTCAGGAATTACTCCTGGCAGTGCTCAGGGAACCATATGGGATGCTGGGAATCTAACCCAGGTCAACTGCATGTAAGGCAAATGCCCTACTCGGTGTGCTGCCACTTTAGCCCCCAATCAAGTCTTTAAAAATGTTCTTTAGATGAGCCAAGGAGTTAGTTCAAGTTGGGAAGCACATTCCAGTGGATTCCAGACTCTTGGTCCTAAGCATTGCATGGTTTCAAGCACAAGCAAGCTGGAGTAGCGTGCCATCAGGCTTGTGCAGTTGGACTGAGCGTCAGAGGCAGTGGCCCATTTACAAAAGTTTAATTAATTAGAAAAAACTTCCCCTTGGTTCAGTATTTCTCTTCCATTAGTCTATCCTGTCATCTTCCATCTTAAAGGCAACTAAGAACATTATGTGGGATATCTTATAAGACATGCCAACCATCTGATGATCTTCCTCTTTTAACTCTCAAATGGGAGTCTCAATTATAGATTTTTTTTAGTCACTTCCTCTTTTATCTTTTAAATGGGAGTCTCAATTTTATATATTTTTCTTTTAGTTACCTCATTTCTACATGAAGTTTAGAAGTTTCAACAGACCAAATTTTTCTGCATTATTTTAGCAGTTGATTATGATAAATGTATCAGATTTTTAATTTTTAAGGAAGATCCTTTTCTCTAAAGTAAATTTGTTCAAACTCTGGCTATACAATTTGGACTTTGATATAATTTTGAGTTATTTTTCAAGGTGCAGTCTGTTAGAGGTCCTTGTATAAAACTGCTCCTTTATTTTTATATCTTTGTAATGAGGCAATTGGGGTCATCTTTTGACACAAAGAATGTTAATGAAAAGTGTCAGCCAGCCTCCTTTTATTACTTGAAAGCAAAAGCTAGATATATTGCCATTTAAAATGAGGCATGACTTCCTTGTTTACTTTTATTAAGTTTTCTGAATGTTATTCCAAGTAAAAGGCATAATTGATTATCTTATTTGATTATACATTTTTCAAGAAGGCTTTAATTATGTGTGGAAAAGTTCAGCTCTTAGTGGAATCTAATTTTTCCAATTTGCTCTGTACTTCAAATGCACTGCAGTTCATGTACAGATTTGGTAAATATGTGATAAAATAATGGAATTTGACATTTGTTTTAATTTGAAAAGAGGTGAGTCACTGGCACACTTACATAGTTTCCTTGTTTTTTATTTATTCAATAGACTTGAAAGTTAAATGTTTGCCATTTAGCCTCAGGGTTCACTAACATAATTCAAAATGCAAAGTTAAAAGCATTTTGTAATGCAAAGTGTCTTAGTCATTTAAAAGTGCATAAGGAAAACAGCAACACCATCAACACAAAACATGTCATCACCTTTTTTTACTCCCTAAGAAGATGTCAGTAAGTATGAGAACTCGTCAGAAATTACTATTTAAAACTAGTTTCTGTTAGTTTCATAATAGTCATGTCAAGTGAAACTCATAAACATTCTTCATGTCCTTTTTGCTTTCCCCAATTTCTGAAGATCGGGAATCTTTTGACTTTGTAAACTGAGAGTATATATATTAATTCAAATTTGTGCAAATAAATATGGACTAGTATCTAAAAAATATTTTCTATCGATTTTTTTCTATATGTATCAATGTAATTATACGGATAACCAGTAAAGGTGTTCATGTTAGTACTTACAAAGTATACTAAAATGAAAAATAGTAAGCAGTTTTATTCTGAACATTTGCAATAACCCAGTTACTCTAAAGACAGTTTGTCTAAGTTCTCTCATTTAGTTCTCCTGACTATATGATAATATATGTGAAACATATATTATCATCTCCATTTTATAGAAGAATGTCTCTAGCCCTGATTCAGGATCATCATCATAAATCAATTTCTGAAGATATTCTTTCTGGATTTCCTCTTCTTGGGATCCATGAAGAAAAAAAATAGTGATTTTTTTCTATTTCCCTTTCACTATATGAAAGGGGAAAAAATTCTATATTTTATATACAGCAAAACTAAGAAAGTGATGAAGCTTTCCTAGTTTGTTTTGTTTTGCTTTGGGGACACACCCAGTCTTGCTCAGAATAAATCCCAGTACAGTTCTTGGGTTCACTCCAGCGGTGCTCAGGAGACCATGTGGAGCCAGGCATGTGTCAACCTGTTGAAGTAACACTCTACCCCAGCTTGACTAATTTTTTTAATGTATAAACTAACTTTGGCACAATCACTTCATTTAAAGATCAGGTGGTCAAACTGTTGTGTTGCTTGTTTCGGGAGCAACACCCAACTGTGCTCAAGACTTACTCCTGGCTATATGCTCAGGGATCTTTCCTAGTGGTGCTCAGGGAACCATATGTGATGTTATGAATCAAACCAGAGTTGGCTGCATGCAAGGCAAGCACCTCAAACCCTATACTCTATACGAAATTTTCAACTACCCTGTAATTTTTTCTTTATTTTTTCCTCTTCTCTTTTATTCTTTTCTTCCTTCCTTTTTATTTTTTATTAAGTAGTTGAGATATAATTCACATACTATACAGTACACTCATTTAAAGTGTACAACTCAATGCACCTTAGTGTCTTAGTATGTGACTTACAAATATGTGAAGCAAAATCACAGTCAGCTTTGGAATATTTCATCAACTGCATAACACCACCTTAACTGTCACTTTTCTGTTTCCAAACTCCACTGTCTCTAAACAATCAGCTGTTGACTTATAATCTCCATTTATTTGCCTTTTCTCAACATTTTGTATGAGTGAAATCATGTTATTTGTGATCTTTATTGATTGGTTCTTTGAAGGTATATAGAATTCTTTGAGAGAGGAATGGTTGTTCTGCTTTCAAAGGGGGTTCATGGGAGGCCCATCACTTACCTGGTTTATATGGGTCAGGTTAAAGTATTTAATTATCAATTATATATATGTATATATATCATCTTGGTTATTAAACTTCACCAAGAATTGGCTTTTACTTAAGAATGACTTTTATACAAAAGGTAAGACAAGATAATAACAAAATCATCAAAGGGAGAAAGGGAGGAAGGAGGAAGAGAGAAAAAGAGAGACAGACTTAAAACTGTGTTTTGGTGTGTTTTCATAACATTTTTAGATTTTTTTTTGCTTAATTATCAGAACTGAAAATTTTCCAATAGCTTCTAGCATGTTTATATAGATTTATATAGAGAAGGGTTATGTTTTCCTATATAGGTTTGCTTATTTATGTTCTATGCCTCTTTGAGCTTATTAGATGCAGGAGTAAAATATTCCTTTCTCATTATTTACACTAGCAGGCCTTGGAAAATGCTACTAATTTTTTTCTTTGTCTAGTCCCAAAACCCATAGTGCTTACACTTTATAAATGAGCAAATAATTAACTCAATTACTAAAAAGTTAAGTCAAATACACAACAGGAATAGAATTTAAGTTTGAGGAAACAGATTTTAAGAATTGATGATTACATATCAGTGTTTTCTAAAAATAATTAAGAAGAGCTGGTGCCATAGTCCAGCAGGGAGGGCGTTTGCTTTCCACAAGGTCGACCAGGGCTCAATCCCCAACATCCCTTATAGTCCCCGAGCACCTCCAGGAATAATTCTTCAGTGCAGAGCCAGAATTAACCCCTGATTACAGGGCGTAATCCAAAAAAGTAATTAAATTAACCCCTAATCACAGGGTGTAATCCAAATAAGCAATTAAACTAAAGTAAAATTAAAATAAATAAGAATTATGGAGCACAGGGAAGGATTAGATTTATGGTATTAGTCTGAATTTCCCCAGGAAATATGATTTATGTGCTACAAATTAGGAATTGCAATCTTCGGCATAAAAGTAAAGTAAGGAAGAGGCAAAACCAACATAATAGCACAAAGTACACAATCAATTAGCCTGTGAAATAGGACCATCTTCAGAGAAATGTGATTTCTCAGGACAGTCTATAGACTGTCTATAGACTTCTATAGAAATGTGATTTCTGCACGCGCGGCCAGGCCTCGGACAGCTCCAGGCAAGCGGGCTCCCGGCACGGCCAGACGTCCACACGCACGCAGGCCG
>JAOXYA010000025.1:37499228-37510668 GCA_028565675.1 Sorex palustris
CATTGTATGACCGAAACCCAAGCACAAAGATTTGTAAATCTACAACTGTACCTCATGGTGCTTCACTAATAAAAAAATTTAAAAAAAGGAAAAAAAAAGGAAAAAAATTTGTAAACTCTCTAAACGTCTTTCTAAAACATTTCAATAAAAACTTTATCGCTTCCCCCCCAAAAAAAAGGATGTGATTTAGAGTCATATCTAGTTTCCATACAAAGTTTTATTACTTCTGTGACCTTGAGCTTCCTGCTTAACCTCTGTGAGCATGAATTTATTTATGAAATGGAGAAATAAAAATATCTGCCTTATAAGGTTATTTTGAAGATTATGTGTAAGAAACAGTACATTTAGTCTGTTTCCATGACTTGACATATAATAAGAATTTATTAACCAAGAATTATTCTTTTATTTTAGTTGGTTTTATTTTTCAGTTCATTTAAAAAATTATTTATGTTTTTTATTGAATTACCGTGTCACCATGAAATAGTTACAGAGCTTTTATGATTTCTAATAATACGATGTTCCAACACCCAGTATATATTTCCCACCACTAGTACCCCTCCTCCTGCATCCTGCCTTTTCCTCCCACCAACCCCCCCACCAACCTGCCTCTATAGCAGGCACTTTCTTCTCTCTCTCTCTCTCTCTCTCTCTCTCTCTCTCTCTCTCAGTCTCTCTCTCGGTCTCTCTCTCTTTCTCCTTTTGGGCATTATTGTTTGCTATACATATAGTGAAAGACCATCATATTTGATAGTTTGCCCACTTTCAGCACACATCTTCAATCCAGAGCAATCCATTCCAACCATTATTATAATGATTCCTTCTATGTCCCAACTACCCAACTACCCTATCCTTCAGTCCTTGAAGCAGACTTCCAATTGCGGACCATTAGTCCTGAACTTGGGTGTTAGTCTCTTACTATGTTTTCTTTCTTTCTTTCTTTCTTTCTTTCTTTCTTTCTTTCTTTCTTTCTTTCTTTCTATATATATATATATATCCCACAAATGAATGCAGTCATTCTATGTATGTCCTTCTCCTTCTGACTTATTTCATTTAGCATGATACTCTCCATTTCCATCCATTTATAAGAGAATTTCATCACTTGACATTTTTCCAACAGCTGTGTAGTATTCAGCTATTGGAAAAATATAGTATTGTGTAGATGTTCAGTACATTTTTAAGAACCAGCTCTAGTATCTTGCTTTATCCCAATGTCAAGGATTGTGCCATATTCATCTTTGTATGTGCAGTACCTGACATTCAGAAGGCTGTTTTGCAGTATATTGATGCATAGTCATCAGAAGAACTGAAAATTTGTTCTCTGATATAAATAATGTATTATTTGTGTTACCTGCTTTTGTTCAAAAAAAAGCACAGGATTTTGTCAAGGTTTTAGATACTATTTTATAGTCTAAGTAGCTGTAGGAATTGTTATATGATAGAAATCATTTTCAACCTTTTCTCAAGAAGACACATTCCATATACAGCATTTTCCAGTGGGGGCTTACTCAGCATCAGAGACAACTCTCTACTATATTAGCTGTGACTCTTCCCATTTCTCTTCCACTTAAGAATGCAAGTTATTATGCAAGTAATCAAAAGCAATCCAATAAAAATCTAGTCATAAATTCACTCTAAATTAATTTTAAGTCATTTTACATGTCAGTGTCTATTATTATTATATTATGAAGTGATTAGATAAAATTTCTTTAAAGACCTCCTTAAATTCTTCAAAATTTTCCAAATTCGATGAACAATGGGAGGACAGTGCTACTGAAAAAACAAAGTTTATATCAAAGTAGGTTAAAATACATTTTTCTACTGAATTAAAATAAAAACCTGGCATAAAAAAATTTCCAAATTCAACACTTCATTTTCTCACTATTTCCTGTCCATGAGTACCTCTGTTTTCTTTGTTTCCATTTATTTTTTGTATTGAATTACTGTGTCACCATGAAATAGTTACAAATCTTTCATGGTTTCTATTCAGATAATGTTCCAACATCCAGTGTATATTTCCCACCACTAATACCCTCTCCTCCTGCCTCCTGCCAGTATTTCTCTAATAACTCTCAATGAAAACTGATATTTCAAAGGCTGGCAGGGACTTCACACCATTTCTTATTCTCCTAGATTTCTGAGCACCAGTTATTATTCCAGCTACCCATGCATGAAAATCTGCCCTTAACTTCTTTAATATCATGAACTATCTGGTCTTCCCCTTAGCCTTCTAACCATTTGCACCCAGTGGTGTATTTTTTCTTCCTCCTATTGTCCTAAACTGGGGATTCCTCAAACATGTTTCCTAGGCACACTCATTGTTTCTCTCTTGTTCTCCTTCACTGGGTGATTTCATCCATTTACAGTAATTTAGCTTTCATTCTTAAATATATAATAGCAGTCTCTATATCTCTTGGTTGACTTCCCTATCCAACTAGGATTCCATATTTCTGATACTATTGGATCGTTTCCTCTGGCATTTCAAACTCAACATAAAAAATGTTTTTTCTCATTATAGTAATATTGATAAAAAATATTTTAACCTTATTTCTTATTATTGTGTATGGCATTTATATTTAACCAGCAAAAAAAATTGAGTTAAGGCTGGAGAGATAAACCAATAGATCAAGCATCCTATAGTATCCTGAGAACACCCAGAGTGATCCTTGAACACTGCCAGATGTGAATCAAGAATGCAAACCCAAACCCAGTAAAACCCTCAAATTAATTCTGGTGTGTTTATTCATTTCTGCTTTTTTCCAGTTTGGGCATCTGCATTTTACCAAACTCTTTAATGCTATGCAATCCTGTCCTGCATTGTCTTTGAATGTCTCCACTTCTCCTCCTGAATGATATTATCCAGCTATAGATGCAATAATAATGTTATAGAAGTTTCACAATATAGCAGAAGAGAAAAAAAGGTGTAAAACCAATAATTGCATAATTGCAGTATAGTAATACAGAAGAAAAGATGATACATCCTAGGGAAAAGAGGGCAGAGATAACTTTCCTAAGGAGATGATATATAAGCCAGTCTGGACAGATAAATAAGAGTTAGACTCACCATGACAAAGTGAGCATTCTGGAACCAATGCCATGCAAAAATAAACATGGAAGGCCAGAACTCTTTTTTTTTAAAAAAAAAATAATGTAGGAGTACAGCTATTTGTTCAGCCATTGATTAAGCTAATTGAATTGGGCATGAACGCCACATTACTTTTTTTTTTTATTGTATCACCATGAGTTAGAGTTACAAATATTTCATGTTTGAGATTCAGCCATACAATGATGAAACACTCATCCCTCCACCAGTGTGCATTTTCCACCACCCACATCCCAGTCCTCACCCTGCCTCTACGGTAGACAATTTCCCCAATATTCTCTCTCTAATTTGGGGCATTATGTTTTGCTCAAAATTTCCCATCACCATTCAAGCCTACCTGCCAGGGCAGACGCAAGATAATTTATTTTGCTCATTTTGAATATTATAAGAGCTCGCAGGGTCACATTTGTAAGTTTCTAGATTGTAAATAGTTGGTTACAGACATCTCTGTATGACACTAATCTATTTTGGGATTCAATTGGGAGTATCTGGGCCAGGTGTGCTAAGATGGCATCCAGGGGCAAATTGTGGGTGTGACAACCTGTCTGCTGGGTGGACAGGGATCCAGGCAGGGAAAGCCCAGTTCCTCTGCTGCTATGCAGCCTGGAGATTCTACTCTGGAACCCACATACCTGGGCCTTGCTTGTGGAAGCTCTTGGTCACCAGGATTCCATCTGAAGTAGGTAGGGAGAGTATACCTGATCCACGTGGGGTGTCCCAGTGGGGCTCTGTATGGGGCCCAGAGAGAAGTCATGTGACATCCCTTTTCTTATATTCTACTGGCAAAAGCAAGTTGTGAGACTAGTTCATCAATTAGAAAGTGGCAGACAGATTCCCATCTCTTTTTTGGAGTACAGTATAAATGTACAGGAAAAAAATGGGAAGAAATATTGTCAGCCACCTTTTATGACTTGCCACAGGTCTTATAGGTCCTTTCATTCTATTTGGTACCATAGTACACATAAAAGCAACAGACTTCCATTTTAAACTTCTATGTCTAAAAATATCTCTTTGCTGCTCATGAATCAATACCTTAAAATAAAGCAACAAAGGAGAGTTTAATATGCTATGAATTAATCCCAAGAGAGTCTTCTCTGGCCCATGTACTTTGACTCTATATCCACTATATTTGCCATTACACTTGCTCTTCATGAAACAAATGCAATAAACAAGATAGGATGGGTGTGTTTCATTTTTTGCTTTGTTTTGTTTATGTAATATCACCAATACCTGCCCAGGATTCTATGTCCTGTCCAAAAAGATGGATCTATTTGTGTTGAGGATGAGGAGGGGAAGCAAAGAGGGAAAGTAGGGTATGTAATAACACAATTTCTCACAATTCCTCTGTCTAAAGCTTTTACTGTTTAGAAGTACTACTCCATGCTTACTTTAAGTATAAACTAATGAATCGACTTTCACAGATAGACAATTTTAACTTGATCCAAGAGAATCAAGATTGCTTATGAATCCTTGCTTATGAATCCTTCTGAGAGGAAAACAAGATCCAAATTCTGGCAACAAAAAGCACATGGTCCCTTGGCCTCTAGGGGTCAGTGACTAGAAAACAGGATCCCATCATCTGGTTTCAAGTCCCAGTTTTGCTATTTCTTATGTGACTGGGCAAATTCCTTAACCTCTCTGAGCTTTAGATGTTTCCTCCATAAAATCTCTGTAATAATTGTACCTTCCACATGAGACTACTGTGAGAGATTTTTAAAAGCTATCTATTGTACTTAGCCTATAAAATGGTATCAGTGCTTAATTAATTTTAACTGCTATTGCTTAAATGGATTTTCTGCTGATCTTTGCTATGTTTCTTTTTATTTATCAGAGAGATGTTAATCTCCGTGGCTCTGGGCCAGGTGTTATCCCTCCTTATTTGTGGAATTGGCTTGACCAGCAAGTACCTGTCAGAAGATTTCCATGCCAACACACCAGTTTTCCAGAGTTTCCTCAATTACATTCTTCTCTTCTTGGTCTATACCACCACACTAGCTGTCAGACAAGGTAAATGGCTTTGTTTCTCTTCTTAAAACATCTAGAAGAATGATGAGCCATAATTTGATAACTTTTTATGCTTACAATATTATAAGACAATTCAAAACCCCAAGTCTCACTTTTCTATTTTGCAGTAATATAGCAACCAAAAATGAATGAATAAATCACAAAGATTGATTTATAAATTGTGTGAATTCAGCAGGAAGTAAGAAATGCATGTATAGGCAGAAATGTGCAATTGCTCACTCTTTGAATTCCTGTTAGATTTTCTTGAGTCTCTCAGTGAATCTAAATAGAATGCTCCCCTGGAACCTGGAGCAGTCTGATCTGACTCTCCTAAATAATGTCACCCCTGAGAAGGTTAAGGGTATCTCAGATATAAATGTGATTTTTAGAAAACTGACACTAGAAAGGCAAAAATGGCAACACAAAGAACACTAGTAATAATAAAAGGGAGAAGAAAGAAAAGAAACTACAAACCTTATCTTTGGTGAGATGCTCTTGTTAAAGCAGGCACAGACACTCAAGTTCTTGTCCTCATGCAGTCAATTTTGAAAGCAAGGGGCAAAGATCAAGTGGCTGAATTTAGAAAAGACTTTATTTAAATAAGGGAAAGGAATGGAAAGAATCTCAGGGAAGCTCCAAAATTGTGGAAGGATCTCCTAAGAAGAATCCCAGAGAAAGGCAGAAACCTTCCCACTTTATACCTTTTTAACAAAGAGCTTTGGGGAGCACACCTCCTTATTGTCTTCTAAGAATGTAGACCACTGATGCAGGAAGGAAATTATTGTTATCCAAGTTATCAGGCATCACCCCGGCCCATCCTCTGACATTCCATATTTCTAACTCTCTTAAGATCATGTTCTCCTAATCTGCCCTCTCTGTTTCCCTTTATCCCTATTATTCTGACCAAACTTAAAATAGATAAAGCAGGGTCAGGGAGATACTTCAAGGGTAGGGGAATGTAAGTTGAGTATACCTGCATCAGTTCAGTCCCTGTCATTACATACCCCCATAACCTCTTGTTAAATGTGTCTCAGAGACCTGAGTACTGCTAGCATGGCTCTGGTAGTCCTGGATACCAATAGGATCTGAACAGCTTAGCATTCTCAGGCCCTAGCATTGATCTGCCAGCCTTGTTGGCTGGAAATTGCTGGGAGTGTTTTCTGGGTCCCCTGTGCAACACTGGGAGGTCCCGCCACCCACCAAAAATATTAGCTAAAGCAATAAAACAAGTCCTTCTCCAAAGTCAATTGAACAAAAAATATTTAAGAGGTCAGTTATAGCTGAATACCTTTTGTTTTATTCCTGTATGTATTCTTCAAAGCTTTATAAGTGTACCACTGGGTGTTAACATTCAATCCATCATATAGAAATAGCCAAGAAGTTCACCCAAATAGTGTCTGTCAACTATTAAACTTGTTTTGAAAAAAAAAAGCAATAATAGACTTTATATAAAATAATTATAAAGTCAAAAAAGAATATATAGATACATATATTTCTAATATTATACCACGCTGGTAACTTTTATAAAAATTGTTTCAATTTTTGGATTTCCCTATTGGATAGCTATCTTCAATAACATTATTAAACTGAAATGATTTGATCAGTACTAGTTTCATTTTTTTAATTAAGAAATATTTTTTTACTATTTGGGTAACACCCAGCAGTACTCAGGGGTTGCTCCTAGCTCTGCACTCAGGAATTACTCCTGGTGATACTTGGGGGATCATATGGAATGCCAGGAATCAAACCCAGGTTGACCACATGCAAGACAAAAACCCTACCCTCTGTACTATTACCCTGGCCCTTAAGGTTTCATTTTTGAGGGAGAATAAATATGAGCAAGTTAGGACTGAATCGTAGTTTAACTTTCAATTTGTTTAAAACTTTAGAGAAGTTACTATGATTTAATTCTCAAAAAAATGGTATTATTCATGCTTTTAAAAAAATAAGTTAAATTTGTACCATGTTTTTGGAAGAGACTATGCTTGTTATTGTGATCTGTGATCATTCTTTGAGGTGCTCAGGGGACCATATACAGTGCCAAGGATAGAAGCTGGTTTGGCTGTGTGTGAGACAAATGCCTTACATCTAGACTTATTATTTCCCTAAACCAGTAGACATAATTAATAAAAATACTTTATTTTAGTTTTTTTTTAATTTAATAAACTCAGTGGTGTTGGGGACTACTAAACATTGCTAGGAGTGGTCACTTGGGAGTTGCTCCTGGTAGTGCTCAAGGGACTATAAGGTGCTAGAGACTGAACCCTGGCCTCCAACATTCAAAGCACGTGCATATGACCCAAAGCAGGTATATATCACAGCGGAATGTGATCCAAAAAGCAAGAACAGCAACAAAAATGCAGTTCCTTATACTCATGTAGCCTCATTTTTTTTTTAATTCTTACTTTTTGTTTTATTTTGAGCCACACCTAGTGGTGTTTAGGGCTTACTCCTGTCTCTGTGCTCATGGTTCACTCCTGACAGTACTTGTAGGACCAGATGGGATGCCACATATTGAGCCGAGGTCAGTCTCATGCAAAATCCACTGTACTATCACTCCAGCTAATCTCTAGGGATTTTTAAAAACCAAGCCATCTAGATTACAGTATAGTGAATTGCAATTAAATCTTTGGGTTCTTATTCATCTTATTTTCTAGGAGCCTGGAGAGTTGACAAAAACCCACATCCAATAAAGTCTTCCATGAAAGAGAATTTCATGGTTACAGGTTGAGACAAAAAACTAAGGGAACTAAATGTCAAAAAATGCCTTAATAAAAGTTAACAATAGTACTTATATTTGACTGGAGAAATTACTCAATGGATGAACACATGCTTTATATATTGGAGGTCCTTATTCAGTCCCTGAACCATATGACTCCCACTTTTTTACACCTATTCATTGCTAGGAGTGACTCCAAAACCAATAATTCTATTGAGCCTTTATAAGGTGACTGTATATGTCTATGAATTATCTTTTATTTTTTTTAATCCACAGACTGTGTTTTTACCCACATTTGTATAAATTAGGAAACTGAGGCCCCACTCAGTTTTAGGAGCCTACTATATATTTTGGTTTTAGTTTTTCAGTTACAATTCATTATACTTATGGCTCTGTGCTTGGGGATCAATCCTGATGGACTCAACCCAGCTATGCGCAAGGCAAGCACCCAATTTATTGTACTATCTCTTGAGACCTAAGAAGTATAGAGATTCCATCTAGGCCAGGGCTCTGTGTCTTTCTAGGTGTGTGTACCCTCCCCCCCCCACCCCCCGCAACACCACCACACACACACACATCTCCTACATTATTTAGGTCTATAGGAGGTAAGAAGAGGAAATTTAAACAAAAAAATATTTTTTTTTTGCTTTTTGGGTCACACCTGGTGATGCACAGGGGTTATTCCTGGCTCTACACTCGGGAATTACCCCTGGCGGTGCTCAGGGGACCATATGGGATGCTGGGAATCAAACCCGGGTCGGCGGCATGCAAGGCAAACGCCTACCCCTTGTGCTATTGCTCCAGCCCCTAAACAAAAAAATCTTAAATGTCAAAATCTTTAATTTGGAACCTGGCCTTGGTGCAAAGTCTACTGTGGTCTACTAAGAAAGAGGGAAGAAGTGGTTATAAGCACCACTTGGGCCACAGAGATGGGTAAGTGCCCTAGTAGGAAATTGTTATCATTACCTCAAATTATCACTAAATTTGTTGGCATGACTTTATTTGAGTGTTTACTCACAATGTTTGTTTTAAGCATCATCTTTGGAAATAAATTTAATAGGCTGGCATTAAGCTAACATCTGGAAATCAACATAGTAATTACATTAATTTTGTGTAAGCAGATTCAGTACTATGTGTAGAGACATAATAATCTCTTTCCTCACGCACCTCAGGATTTTCATGGAGTGAACAACAGAGCAAAGAGATAAAAAGATGGAAAGTCTAGTATATGTGTGGGAGATTTTCTCATAGTTCTCCCTTGTTGTTCCCTGACCTCTCTCTCTAAGTCCACAGACTAGGACTGAACCAGGTGTCTGTCTTTCCAGTTCTCTCGGTGCAGACCTCACTGACCTGCTGGACCATCATAGATTCTGATGTCACCTTAGATTACATAATAAAAATATGTTACATCAGGGAATATAATTTTTTAATTTGCAAGTTAAATGTTTTAAATTTCATTTTTATTAAGATACTGTAATTTATAGAGGTGTTCAGAATAGAGTTGTTTCAGACATACAATGTTCCAACAACACACACCACCAATATGCTCTTCCCTCCACTAGTGTCCCCTCCCACACCTAGCCTGCCCCCTTGACAGGTACATAAAAAATCTATTTCATAATATTTTCTCCAAGAAAACTTAAAGGAATGGCAAATAGAATTATCAGGAAATTAATAAATAAAGTCAATTTATGTGATGATTGATTGCTATATGATATTAACCTTTGCTATATTTTATATTGGGCTGGAGCAATAGCACAGTGGTAAGGCATTTGCCTTGTGCGTGGCCGGTCTGGTCAAGCCAGGTTCAATTCCTCTGCCCCTCTCAGAAACCTGGCAAGCTACCAAGAGTATCTCGCCCTGCATGGCAAAGCCTGGCAAGCTACCCATGACGTATCCAATATGCCAAACACAGTAAAAAGAAGTCTCACAATAGAGACATTACTGGGCCCGCTTGAGCAAATCGATGAACAACGGAGAATAGTGCTACAGTGCTATATCCTATATCACTGCTATTTAATATTAACCTTTCTTAATCTAGTGTTGGCCAACCATATGCACCACTAGTGAGTGCTATACTCAATGCCACATGACTGGAAGTTTTTCCAGTCTTTAAAGTCTCTCCTGTTCTTTAAAGGCTCTCTTTAAACACTTCTTGCAAAATTGATTTTTTTTTAATTTTCATGAAGTTTTTCACAATAATGGATTACACTCAATATTTCTACACCAATCTCACCACCATTGCACCTTCAAACCACCATTATTTTGAATTTTCCTGCCACTGCTCAAACCTGCCAAAAATGTAAGTGCTAGATAATTTATTTTGTATTGCTTGTTATGAATAGCATAAGGTGTCTTGTGGCCACAGGAGCAGACACATGCTCCTGGAATTCTAAAATTTTAGATTACTAGGGTCTGGAGAAATCTCTGCAGTGAACTGCTTGGTTCGGAGATTCTTTTGTGTGCTTTTGGATCATGGCCATTAAATGGAGCTTAAATAGCAGTCGGAGGCAGTTCGTGGGCATGACCTCCAGGGTCCTATAGGGATGAGGAGATGAGAAGGACCAACCCATCCCTTATCCCTTAAGGCCTGGAGTTTGATGTCACTGAACCTGTGTACCTGCACTTCTCACTGGGTTCTGGAAGTTGGCGGTTACTGGAAGTCTTCGGGGGTAGGTGGAGAAAATTGGTTTTAAGGCCGTGAATTTTAAGGCTAAGCTGTTGTCTGTAGTTAGACCCTTGGACAATGTTAGGGGATTATGCTGGGGTTTGCTCTCTTTCTTCTTTGCCCATCTTCACAGAATGACAGGAAGTATAATTAAGAGCAGCATGCAATTTGTTGAGTGGATTTGAATGAATGCTTTTGTAGTTGTGGTGTAGGCCCTTAATATTGTGCTGCTCGGGTGTGGAGGCTGCTGGAGCCTAGCTGGAAGCAAGGTACTCTGCCTCCTGTTTAGGAATAGGCCCAGTGATGTCAGCTGAGGGCAAGCTTCATCTGGAAGGGCAGAGCAGCAAGCAGAAGTCAAGAATATGTATGTATGTATGCATGCATGTATGTATTTTAGCAAATATTTGTTATTTTAAAAATACAGTTTCTAAAAAGTTGTGATTGTTACATATAAACACAAGGTAATAAAGGCAAGAACCCTTCAAAAACATTAAAGGTAATGTTATAAAAGACCTTGCTAAAGTTTGAATCCAGAGTTCAGCTAAGTTATTTTTATCAAATTTGCACCAGACAAATCATTACAGACCCTGAAACAACAGGTTCTAGACTAAATTCTGTGTATAACTTAAGTTTATAATAGAGTTTTGAACTTGCTCCTGGTTATATATTGATTCCTACAAAGCTTTGAGTACAATCCATCTTAAAATTTTTATATCTTACTGAATGGATTTTAAGTTTAGCCCTCTCCTTGGTTAGAACTATATTTACCTCCATTTTTACTAATTTTTTTTTAAAAAATCTGACTAATACAATGAAAATCTTTAGCAATATAATTTTGTAGGGAAAATGTACTTTAAAAGTAGTTCCTATGAATGATTCTCAAAAAATTAGAAATCGAGCTCCCATTTGACCCAGCAATACCACTCCTGGGAATATATCCCAGAGAGGC
>JAOXYA010000025.1:37818245-37829352 GCA_028565675.1 Sorex palustris
GTGCTGGCTTACTAAGGCCATCTCTTCTTTCTTGGCATCATTAAGTTGTTTTTGAAGAACCTAAAAAAAACAAAATTTCAGAGCAGTCTCTCTGATGAACTTCTATGTAAAAACCCTTAACAAAGCCTTAGCATTGAACAACATATCAAACTTTAAAATATGCCAGTCAATGTGGCAACTGGGCACAGGAGAGGACATGGGAATACTCGTGGAGGAAAGTTGACACTGGAGATATGATTGGTGCTAGAATATGAAATGTATAAAACTCAAATATAAATAACTATGTGAATCACGGTTCTTTAATTAAAACATTTTGAATCAAAAATAAAACCTTTTAGGGGCTGGGGCAATAGTACAATATGCAGGATGTTTGCCTTGCATGCAGTTAACTCAGGTTCAATCCCTAGCACCCCATATGATCTCTAAAACCTGCCAGGAGTGATCCCAGATTGTAGAGCCAGGAGTAAGTCCTAAGCACCATTAAGTGTGAACCAAAAAAAAGTGGACCCCCTTACTAAAAAAGACCCTTTCATAAATAATTAAATGGTTTTAAGCTTACATTTCTCTGGATCTGTGATAGCAAATTCTAGTAGAAAAGAATCGTACAAACTAATAAAATTCCTTAGTTTTTTTTTCCCCCCACAAAGGAAATGTAGGAAAAATAAAATAAAATAAAAAGTTAAACTGCCTTAATTGGAAAGATAAGGAGAAATCTGGGAAAAGGCACATACTGATTGTAACATTCTTTACTTACCTGAACACTATTTTCTGCTGTAACAAGTGCTGTCTGAAGTTTTTCACATTTGCCACGAAGACTTCCAGCCTCATCCTGAACCATCTGTAATTCTGTCTTTAATTTTCCTATGGTTTTTCGTAAAATTGCTTCTTGTCCCTGAAATTCCTTTCTAAGATCAGCTTCCTTTTCTTTGCTAGCCTGCAGGTTTTCTGCTGTAAAAAGCTGAGATCTTTTCAAAGTATCAAGTTCATGTTCATAAAAGGACTGCGCTTTTTTCAACTTGCCTTCATAATCCTCAATTAGCTTTTTCTGTTCAAGCCTCAGCTCCTCAAGGGTTTTGGTTAAGCCCTCCACCTCCATTCTGTGCAGCTCCTCGGCCTTCTCTAGCCCTTTATTCACAGAGGTGCTGTGATCCTGCTGTGACCTCAATAGCTCTTGGATTTCCCTTTTGTGAGCAGTTCGCAAATCTTCCAATGCTAGCCTTTTGTCTTTTTCAAACTGTACTTGTAGTTGTCCAAAACTCCTTAATCTCTCCTCAAATTTCCTCCTAATCTCTTCAACCTCTCTAGACATAGTTACAATCCGCTGAACATGCTGGGCTTCAGCACAAAGTTGCATGTCCTCAACACGGTGCTTATAAGCTTCAAATTCTGTTAAAGCCTGCTCTTTCATTTTTATATGCTCTTCTAATGACGCTTCTAAAACTTGGATCTTTCTCCTAAGGTCTGACTCCTCTATTACTGTGCTTTTATACTGCAATATTTTTTCCCGTGTTTCTGCAAGAATTTGTTGTATTTCTTCTTCGTGAGCATCATTGAGGGCTTGGATGGCAGATTCGTGCTCATCATTTTTGGTGTTCAGAGCATATATTACCTGCATAATTTTAAAGTAAAAAGAAGAAAAATTCAGGAAACACATTCTTTTCTAACTTGAAAGTTAATTCTCTTATTTGATCTAAAAGCTTTCACTATACATAATACTGGTTACTGAAATTTCACCACACGGTTTTCATACTATCAGATTAATTATCAAATTTTTACCAGAGCACAATGTTAAATTTATGATCTGGATATTTTTTAGAATCGGATTTTAAAGCATTCAAAATTACATATGTTTTACTACAAATGAGAGGCCAACCTATTTCATGGGGGGCGGGGCTGTTTTGGGGATCAAGAGAAAGTTTCATGAGCAGTAAGCAGAAGCTCTGTCTAAACCCCAAATTCTCCCAGTGGATTTTTTCATCTTAATGTCCAAGGTATTTTAAATTTAGGAAAGTCCTTTCCTAATTACTCTTAGTCTATTTTTCCCCCCGCTTGCTGGGGATACCCCCCCAGACACTGGTAGGATCAATCGGGATCAGGTGTCAGGATCAAAGACCTCGGCACATGTGGCAAGTCTAGGATAGAGCTCATGGCCTCGCACATCCCCTCAGTATATCCCAAGCCACTGAGCCCTCTTCTGGGTCTCCTGATCTGTTTTTTAAAGCAGAACCTTTTCTATTTCAGTCTCTTCATAAAATATAATTGGTACATTTCTACTCACACAGAAAATTCCAGTTTTCCCCATTGCCTAATTTTCCCTCTGCTTTCAAGATCAGCTGAATTCCTAGAGTCAAAGTATTCTCAGTAGAAGTCATTATTTTCATTTTAGTTCTTGGATTTTAAGGATTCCACTGGGTCTTACCCAACCTTAATATTCAAATAACAACATATTCCCTTTACAGCAACATTCCCATTCTTTCTGTTTGTTTGTTTTGGGGACACACCTGGTGGTACTCAAGGGTGCTCACTCCCAGCTCTGTGCTCAGGAATTACTCCCAGTGGTGCTCGGACAGTCCCATTTTTGTGTGTTTCCTGACACCTCTGATCATACTGCTGTGGTCAAAGAGTACAGTATTCCTGAATATCACGTGAAACTTACACCTTCTAATGTTAAAATAGTGAACACTATAGAACGCATAAGCCAGAAACTAAAAAACCAGTTTCTATTTTAATGTAATTTTATTAGAAATGAATCCCAACACTACAAAACAAAAACAACAATTAAAATGCAAATATGTTGCCATTTTTGCAAAGAATTATTTATTGTTATTGAGATGACATAGGTAAATAGTGGAAATATTAATGCTTTTGGTATATTAAGTTACTGCAAATCTGTTACCACCAAAATGCCAAAGACCCTTTTACCACTGCTCTTATGTGACTTCTAGTTCACTACTTCCTGCCTGATCCCATCCTCTCCTTTACCTTACTTGGTAAATTCAGTTATGTTGTCAAGTGTCAAGGGTTTGCTGGATAGCGTCCATTCCCTTAATTTCCTGGTATAACACAAGTGAGATCACCTGATATGTTTTCTTCTCCCTTTGACTACTTCATTTAATATGACACCCTCTATTTTCACCCAAGTTGCAGCAAAAAGCAGCATTCATCTTTTCTTACAGCTGAGCAGTAAAATTTTTATCTACAATTTATCTTTTCATCTCACATTAGCATCTGAGTTGTTTCCAGAATTTGATTATTATAAGTAGTGCTTCAATGAACATAGGTATGCTCTGAATCAATGTTTCTGTGTTCTTGGAATAAAAGACTACAGTCACTGGATCATATGAGAACATTCCATTTTTAATTTCTTAAGATTACCTTTGGGTAATGAGAGAATAGCACAAGATTTCAGTGCTATCAAAGAATATATTCTTCCAATCTGCCCCACAGTCCCTAAAGCATTGTGTGTCTTTGGACGTATTCCTCCCTGATCCCAGGAGGGACACCAAAGCTGAACGTTAGACCTAAAGAATTCCTTTTTCCAGGCCAGAGAGATAGTACAGCGCTTAAGGCCCTTGCCTCACATATAGCCTTTCCTGTTCTGAGTCCCTGCACCACCTGGCAGGAGTGATCCTTGATCACAGAGCCAAGAGGATAATGCGCTTAGAACTGTTGTATGTCGTCCAAAAACAAACAAAATTACTGATTATAACCCACATCCCACAGCTACCTAAATGTAAACAGCCCTGTTTCACAGCTTCGTGACTAATCTGAGAAGTGATAAGAATGCACTGAATGCAAGGATACATTGTCTTTGGGTTAAAAACTCTGAGGCACCCTCGGAGGGGGGTCAGGTGAGTCCAAGCCCTGCTGAAGTCCCAACAACTGTACCCACACCCTCAGCTGCCACCAAACAAATAGTGCAACTTGGCTGTTTCACAACTAATCTATGCAGAGATGCCCTGACAATGAAACTCCCAATTATACTGGTTTGGGGACTGAACACTGGTTTGGGGACTGAAAGAGGAGTCTTCTTGGGATGAAGACAAGTAGCCGCAACCCCCCTCCCCCCAAACCCCTCTCCCGACACACACACACCCATATTGCCAGAAGTCCCAGCAACTACACCCACACTTCACAGCTATGCAAACCTCAGAAGAGATACAAGCCAAGTTGCAGAAACTGTACTGGCCTTTGGGCAAAAAACTCTGGGTCACCCTTGGGATGGCAGTGAGCTGAGTCCCCACCCAACTGAATTCCTGGAAACCACAACAACACCCCCTCCACTGCGACCATACAAACGGTCCAACTTCACTGCTTTATTTCTCTGCAGAAATGCCAAGCCAATAAAACTCCAAAGTAGCAAATCCTGGAGCTTCTGAAGTAAACAGCCACATATGCAGCCTCACAACCCCTCCAAATTCCAAAATCCTGACAGTCCAGCAGGAGCACAGCAACTTAGATGGGAAAGTAGCATAGAGGCCAACTAAGCTCAATAAGTGAAAACAATAACACAAAAGGCTCAATGAGCAACCAACTAGTTTGCTCAGTAAATCCTCAGAAAATGATAACAACACTATTGGCAGATATAACAATTTTCACAAATTTTCTTTGACTGGACTGTTTTTTGATAATTACACTTACCATTTCGTTTTAACAAGCAATGTAAAACAAATGTTGTGCCTGCCAATGGGGCAGGCTTGCAGGGAGGAAGAAACTTGGGGCTAATGGTGGAGGGATGATCACACTGCTGGTGGGACTGGTGTTGAACCATTTAGTTAGCCCATAACAACTGTACTGTGAACAAATTTGTAAACCCCGATATTTAAATAAAGTTTTTTTTAAAAAAAAAGAATGCCTTTTTCTGCATTCCCATAGCAGAAGACTCACAATACCTATTCAGTGGGATACATGGGAGTGGTTCACATGTCTCACCTGCACTGTGCCTCCCCATGGGATTTGGGATAGTGCCCATTTATTTAGTCAAGTGTTTACAGAGATCTGGAAGATTTGCAATTAAAAGAGTGGAAAATTGGGGCTGGAGCAATAGCACAGCAGGTAGGGTGTTTGCCTTGCATACAGTCGACCTGGGTTCGAATCCCAGCATCCCATATGGTCCCCTGAGCACCGCCAGGAGTACTTCCCGAGTGCAGAGCCAGGAGTAACCCCTGAGCATCGCTGGGTGTGACCCAAAAAGCAAAAAAAAAAAAAAGCGGAAAATCATCCAATAGATCGATGTTCTATAATCTGCTCCCCTACAGAAGTAACATGAAACTAATCATTGAGACCCTTAATTTTTTGGCATTTGGGGATATAAAATTACTAGAAGTAAGGCCCAGCTCAATAAACAAGCTAAGTACCTGGGAATAATTTCAACCCCAGGAACCAAAGCCATAGGACCAGAGATAATCCAGACTACACTTCATATTCCTACACCCACAACCAAAAGGTAACTTTAAGACTATGTATATTGTACTGGACAGCATAGATTCTGGGTTGTAAAACCCAGGGAAACAGCTAAACCTCTGTATGGAAACCTGACAGATGTGAGAAAGATCCCACTTTGGGGGGACAAGAACAAGAGGCTGCCGTTCAGGACTTAAAACAACCTTTAACACAAGCCCCCACTCTAGCTTTGCCAAATCCTGATAAACCTTTCCAATTCTGTCTTCCTGAATATTAGACAAGTCTTCACTCAAATGATTAGTAACAAATAAAGCCACTGGTACCCTGATTCAGCAATGGAATACATTTAGTATGCTGGAATACTCTGTGAGGATGATAAGAGTCTAAATATCCCAAGAAACAAACGCTCAGTAGTACACAACGATGTGATTAAAAAGATGAAATTAAAGGAGAATGGAGCATTAAGTGAGAATGGAAATAATGAGAAAAGTAAACCAAAAAAAGCACATAACCAGCAAGTTTTATGGTGAAATCTCTGATACACTTTATGTTTTAATCTAGGGGCAGCAAACCATATGGTCTGACACTAAATATGATGGCTGTTTTTTTTTTCTTTTTGGATCACACCCAATGATGTTCAGGGGTTACTCCTGGCTCTGCACTCAGGAATTATTCCTGGCAGTGCTTGGGGGGTCATATGGGATGCCGGGGATTGAACCCTGATCAGCCATGTGCAAGGAAAATGCCCTATCCCCTGTACTATCACTCCGGCCCCAGCTATTTACTTTTATAAAATAAATAAAATATGATTTATTTTTTGTAGAGTCTGGGAACACTTTCCCACAATAGCAGAGTTCAGCAGCTATAGAAAAAGGTGTATTACTGGGCCGAAGAGCTTGAACAGAAGTTGTAGTGCTTGCTTTGCATGTGGCCAACCCTGATTTAATGCTGAAACTGCACATAGTCCCACAAGCTCACCCAGAAATGGTTCCTGAGCACAGACCCAGCAGTAAGCCCTGAGTACCACAGGTGCACTGGCCCCAAATAAAGACCATATTCAATTGAGTCCACTTGTAGACTTTATATACAAACTTATAGTTAACCTTAATTTGATGTATTATCCTAAATTCATTTTTCTACATCATTGTGAAGGTAATTATGTATCAGTATCTTTCTCTTTAATTTATAATTCTAAAACAAAGTTAATATAAATGTCTATATTCTTTGTATATAAGATACAACTTAATGTACTAGAACTGGCCCTAACTGGATTCCTGTCCCTTACCCAATTTAATTTTTAAATACTTCAAGCTTCTCAATATTAAATATGGATTTTATTTGTACTACTATAGTAATAATATGGTTAAAAGAGCAACCGGTTATTGACATTTAAAAAATAACATTTTAAAAAATATAAAACATGGTATGATAATCTCTTATTATTTGTATCATTTTATTTATAAAGAGAATACTAATTTTAAAAGACACTTCAGTAAATGATCATAATCATCCATAAAATTAGTTATTATTGTCCACACAGGAGAAGGAAAATCTCTAATGTCTCTTTTCATAACTATTTTAAAAGACATTAGAGCCATTTGCAGTTTTTCTGGAATTATGAACATTCATTGAATGGGATAGTACAATCATTTCAGCAATTTCATGCAATTTCACAGCTCCATTTATGCCAATAACACACAATTTAACTATATATTTCATCATGAATAAGCAATAGAGAGTAATTTTTACTATTTCTATGAAGATTTTCAGGCAGTCTTCCCCACAGATAAAATCAAAACAGTTCCAGATCCTTGCTTTTAAAAATGCTACCTAGCTGTAAGTTTCTGAAATAATTTTCATTGTTGGCTATTTTGGACTAAATTTGTCTCTTCTACACTCCATAAACTCTTACTTTCCAGTCTGATGGTATTTGGGAGGGTCTGCTGGAAGTAATTACATTTATGTAAGGTCAAGAAGCTGAAGCCCTCAAGAGTAGCACCCAGAACCCCAACTTCACTAAACCATTTGAGGACAGCAAGAAGGCTTATGGGTTCAGTTTGCAAGCCTGAGGCATTTTTTTAATTTTAATTTTTGCTATAACAGAGACTGAGGACTGGGTATAACACATCCATAGACGTGTCCTGTCACTGAACTACCACCTCAGCCTTGACTAACACTTTGGCAATAATTAAAATATAATAGAGATGGAAAGACAGTACAGCAGGTAAGGCACTTACCTTTCTTTTGGCCAACCCTGCATTTAATGCCTGGTACCTCACATAGTCCAGCGGTCATTTCCAAGCACAAAGCCAGGAACCGCCAATGAATACCACCAAATATGGTCCAAACTTTCTCTCCCACCCCTCCAAAAAAATTACAGATGGAAAATGTTGTATATGAATGTGAATGCAGATTATTTCAAAGTCTGTGACTAGAGAGGTAGTATGGTTGTAAGGCACTTGCCATGCATACTGCCCTTGAGCCATTGGTTGGTCCCTTGAGCCTTGCCAGGACTGATCAAAAGTGAGCCTTCAGAGGTGCAAAACAAAACAACAATGAGATATCACCTTACACCACAGAAACAGGCACACATCAAAAAGAACAAGAACAACCAGTGCTGGTGTGGATGCAGGGAAAAAAGGACTTTCATTCATTGCTGGTGGGAATGCCAACTGGTCCAGTCTTTTTTGGAAACAGTCCTCAAAAACCAGAAATTGAGCTCCCATATGACCCAGCAATACCACTTCTGGGAATATATCCCAGGAATGCAAAAAAGCACAGTAGAAATGACATATGCACTTGTATGTTTATTGCAGCACTGTTCACAATAGCCAGAATCTGGAAACAAGTGCCTGAGAACAGACAACTGGTTAAAGAAACTTTGGTACAACTACACAGTGGAATACTATGCAGCTGTTAGAAAATATGAAGTCATGAAATTTGTTTATAAAGTAGATGAACATGGAGAGTATCGTGCTAATTGAAATGAGTCAGAAAGAGACGGACAGGCATAGAATGACTGCAATGATTTGTGGAATATAAAAGAACATAATGAGACTAACACCCAAGGACAGTAGAGACAAGGACCAGGAAGATAGCTCCATGGTTGGAAACCTGCCTGGGGAAGAAGGCAGTTGAGATGAAGAAGGGACCACTAAATCAATGATAGGCCGAGGGATTGCTTGGGATGGGAGGTGTTTGCTGAAAGTAAACTGAAGACCAAATATGATGACCTCTCAGTATATGTATGCCAATCATGATGCCCAAAAGTAGAGAGAGAGTAAGAAGGAGGGTACCTGCATCAGAGGAAGGGAGTAGGATGGGGTGGGAGTGGCGGGAGGGATACTGGGGACATTAGTGGTGGAAAATGAGTACTGATGGAGGGATGGGTGCTTGATCACTATATGACTGAAACTCAGTCATGAAAGCTTTGTAACTTTGATTCAATAAATTTTTTTTAAAAAATCCCTATCATCATATATTTTGAAATTACAACCCAGTGGTCTTACTTGAGCCTGCGGTTTCAAGTTTTTCAAATGTTTTCTGAAATTGTTTCCTAATTAAAATATTTGTTTCAGGGGAAAAAAAAGTGATCCTAAGTGCTAAACCTGGACTAAGCCCGGAGTATAGCTGGGTCTGACCAAAAATAATAATAAAAAAAAAGGACAAAGAAAAGGTTTGTAAATAAATATACCAAACTTTAACTGGGACATTTCTAAATTCACTATGATAAATGTAAATTACTATTATAATCAATAAAGAGTAAACTTTTAAAAAAATTAATGTTAACAGAGCTAAATGAACTAATACTCAAAATGCCGTAGCATTTTGGTTGACTTTTTCAAAACACAGTTAATAAAAAAAAATCAAGAGGACATTAATTAACGTTCAAAGATAACTTGCTAATTTCTTTAAAAATTACTCACTGAAATAAAACTGATTTACAAAGATGTTCAAAACCTTTCCAAGAATACTAAGTATGAGTCATATTTTAAAAAGAGAATTATTTTGAGGAAAATCTAAAAATTAAATCTAGTTTCCTAGATAAAATGTACTAGCTTATCAGCAAAATTTCAATGGCCAAATTATACTTTATTCATTCTTCCCTACAACATGTATTTACTAAACATGGGGCAGGGGTTGTAATTTAGTGGTAGGTCTGGGTTCAATCTCCATCCAAAATATAAAATTACTAAACTTTTTGTGTATTAGTTCATTCATATTAATGCTATTATTATATACCTAACCTATAACAGCACAGACATTCCAATGGTGCTTCCTTAAGGGGACTTGCCTGAATAATTTGACCCTCTGGGTTCCTTATCTTACCATTTCCAAAATTCAGTATTCAAGCCAAAGGCCAGGTCTGAACCATTACTATGGAGACCTTCTTTTATGGAACCATAAGACTGGTGAAGAAACCAGTCAGGATAGATAGGTAAAGAGATTTTAAAAGTTGTAGACTGAAAATATGGCTCAGCTGAATTGCACCTGCCTTGCATGTGTAAGGTGCTGAGCTATATTCCATGCACTGCAAAAAAAAAAAAAGAATTAAGGAATGAACAGTTTTTATACCTGGTGTGTGATATAAAACCTAAATTTATAATCTCACAGAATACTCAATCACACATTCATTTTCCGGGGCCACACTCAGATGTGCTCAGGGCTTACTCCTGACTTTGCGCTCAGGAGTTACTCCAGGCGGGGCTAAGGGGACCATATGGGGTGCCAGGTAACAAACTCAAGTTGGCCATGTGCAAGGCAAGCCCTTACCCCAGAATCTGCCTTTCATAGTCTTTATCCTCTCTGTCTCTGACTCTGTCCCTTTCTGTCTCTCTCCCCACTTATGCCCTCTTCTTTCTAATAATTATTTACATCATATTTTATCATGAACTTTATATTTGACACAGTGTCCCTACCCTCCTAGGTAAATACTGATTGAGAAGAGGCCATTGTTTTTGTTCTGGCTCCTCTGCAGACTGATGAGTGGTGAAGGGAAGGGAAGAATGGAGACAAGATTATAAAAAGGAACCTCTTGCGTTGGGTGCTTGGCCCAATGACAGGAGTTCAAACATAGGTTTCATGCTCCCAAGGCAAATTTATGAATGGGATATTGCCTCAATTTATTCATTCAACAAATATTTACCAAGTGCTAGATACAGTACAAATTCCCTGCCCTGATGAATGAGGCCAGGCTCTCACAGAGATACTCAAAGGCTAACAGATGATGGAGAATGAAGAGTAAAATTAATCATTATAATCCAAAGTGTTAAGTAGAGTTTGAAAAGAGAACTTGGAGCAGGACTTATGTGGGATCTATCGTGGGATCTATCCTGCATAGAGTACCGGGGGTCAGACAGAGTTGAGCTATATGTGTATGCTAGAAAGGGGGGAGAAGGAGAGTGAAAATAGGTGCACAGAAATGGGCTGCTCAGGCCTGTCTCGGGCTAATGAATCAGCTGTACTAATGAATCAGCTGTACATATGCAGAAGATTTGATAGAACCAGCTTTCACAGAGCAGTCAAAGAGCTTAAACTTTGAGGTTCAGCATGGGAGAGAGCAAGTGAGGGCCATGATCAAATACAAGTTTTCACGATCACGATCACGACCATCCTGTTGTTTGTCTATTGCCTCGAGCAGGCCCCAGTAACGTCTCTTTCGTCCTAGCCCTGAGATTTTTAAAAAAGTGTCATATTCAAGGCT
>JAOXYA010000025.1:37838662-37850787 GCA_028565675.1 Sorex palustris
TTGTTACTGTGTCTGGCATATCGAATACTCTCAGTAGCTTGCCAGGCTCTCCGAGAGGGGCGGAGGAATTGAACTCGCGTCGGCCATGTTGGCCGCTTGTAAGGCGAAAGCCCTACCGCTGTGCTATCGCTCCAGCCCAGAGATTAGGTATGGGGGCAGTCTCTTGCCTCATTAGATTTGAGATACATCTGCAAAGAGAAAATGACAAGACTCAAGACTCCCACCTTTAGCAGATGTGCTGCATATTTACTTCAGATAAGAACAGGAAATTGAAAAAGCTAAAGTAAAAAGTGGTTCACTGGAGAGATGAGAAAACTACTTTTTATTTTGTGTTGGGGCTACACCCAGCAGTTTACTTCTGGAAGGCTTAGATGTAATGCTGGGAATCAAACCCAGGTCAGCTGTGTGCAAGGCAAACCTGCCGTACTAAAGGTCCCAAGATGAAAAAACTTTATTATTAAACAATTCTCAGTTCCACCATCAATGTACTGTTTCTTTTACTTATTACAGGGCTCTAACAGCTTTAAAATGGAAGTTGTAAACAGTAAGAGAAAATCAGAATAAAGAGCCATGTGCTTTATGCTGGACATTTGTATTCTGAAGACCAAACACTATTTCAGGAAGCCAACTTTTAACTCTGGCTCTCTCTGGATTCTTTCTTTGTCTGAATCTGGGAAGCCTCTATCCTAAGAGAAAACAGCAGGGATACCTACCTCCAGGAAAATGCCTGATATACATGAAAAAAATAAAGTTTCACAAAACGTTCCTTGATTTGCATGTGTGAGTTTTCAGATTCATACCTGCACATTTTCCTTTGCTTCTCCATCTAATGCCTCACTCGTTGAGCCTTTCTGTTATTTTTCTTTCTAATCTCCTAAACATCCTATAATGTTCCAGACTGCCCCAACTTCATTTATTTTCACCCAAATCTTTTGTCCTCTATTATCCCTTTTCATTGCATTTTACTTTCTTCCCACTCTTATTACTGTCTCCAAAGTGGTAACTAGTAATGAGGTTATGTAATGAAAATTCTGGAGTTTTCCAGAGACAGACTTTAGAGAGTATCTGGTCTAACCTCCACAAATGCCCACTTGTCATCATTACTGACCCTGAAACAAGTGATTAGCCAGTTCAATTTAAATGCATTAGAGCTCTTTCTATCCACTCTAGCAACTTTCAAAGGCCACAAATCACTTCTCACTTAATGGGTTCTGCTAAATAGCTCTGAGATCTAAACAGCAATATAATCGACCTGAATAGCTCTCAGTTTCACACATAACAACTCTCTTCTCATTATCAATATCTACTAAACTAGAAAAAAAGCTCACCATCCAAGGAGCATCCTAAACTACAGCGGGCCACATCTGCAGGCTATTTGTTCTTTGAAAATTACCTTTTAATAATCGAAACATTTAACACAGATACATGATTCATCTAATAAGCCTTTTTTTTTTTTTACAATTTGTCAGGATAAGGAATGACTCATAAAAATCCCCCACCCCCCACCCCCAGAGGCAGGCAAGGTATGTTTTGCTCTCCTACGTTGCTCGGAAGATTTGTTCTCCCTCTATGTAATCAGACCAAGGTACCGATTAATTCCGAGAATTCCAGGTCATGTTAGGTAAATACGGTACTGTACTTCATCCAGTACTAAGGTGTAAAGCCTCATGCCTGGCACCCTGCTAGATGCGGGAAAGCAAAAACTAGAGTGGTTTCATTAGTAGTATTATTGTGGAATAAAGAAAGTAAAAAATCCGATTTGTCTTGTGTTGGGCTTCTCCTTACAGGGCAACGGGATGCAGCTCCCCTAAACCCCCCCCCCCCCATTCCTACTGAGCTGCCTAGTTGCCATGACAGTGGCCAGCGTTCTGCTGAAGTTTGGAGGGTTCTCGGAGCTGCGTCTCCGGCTGATGCTTGTCCGGAGAAGCGACCCCACTTCGGCTCCATCCTCGGCGGGCGCAGGGCGCGCGCCCACCTCGCCAGGCAGGTGAGCCCCCCGGACGGGCCTCTGGGTGGCGGCCGGCCGAGCCGGGGGTAGTGGAGACTTGGGGAGGGGGGGGCCCGCCGCCGCCGCCGCCGCCGCCCCCTTACCTTGGTCAGCTGCGCGATTTTCTTGCTCATCTTCATGTGCAGGTCGGGACTGTAGTCCAGGCACTGCCCCGCCTGCGGCGCCGAGGGCGCGAATTTGGCCGCTCCGGCCGCCGAGCCGCCGTAATAGTGCTGCTGCCAGCTCATGCCCGGGGTCGCCATCTTCCCGGCAGACCCCGGCCGGGGCCCCGGCCCCCGCGCTCGAGGGGGCGGCCCCGGCCCCCCGCACCTGCTACCGATCGAGGCAGTCGGCGGGGGTGCCCGCGCGGTCGCGACCCTCGGGTCGGTCCAGTCCAGGCAGGGGCGGGCTCCCCACTACCCCACTAACCCGAGGCCGCGGGTGCCCCCCGGTGCGGGGCAGGAGCCCGGGGTCGTCTCCGGCGGTTGCCCACCACCCCTCAGCCCTCCCCACCCGACTCCGGCGGGCCCGCTCGCGCCGACGCTTCAGATCGCGCCCGGCAGGGGCGGCGTGGGCACCATGGCCCCGCGGGTCCCGCGGCCACCGGCCCCCCGCCGGGGATGTGGCCGGGGCTGCGGCGGCGGGAGGAGGAGACGCGGCGGGCGGCTGCGGGAGAGGCGGGGACAGCGGGAGCGGGAGGGAGGCGCGGAAGCGCGGTTACCGGGGCGCGCGGCTCGCGGCCCGCGGAGCGCGCGGGGCTGCCGACGTCATTTCCCCGCAGCCAGGCCCCGCCCCGGCCCCCGCCGGCCCCGCGGCCCGTGCGGGAGTCTCGGGCACGGCCCGAGCGCCGAGCCCCCGGCTCTGGGCTGGGGAGAGGGAAAGCCCGCAGGAGGCGGGCGCGGGGCCGTCGCGGTTTGAAACGGGCGCGCGGGTTACCCAACTCCACCACGTGCGTCGTCGCGTGCGCCGGGCCCGCGTCGCACCTGCCGAGAGCCGCGGGGTCGCTGCGGCCCCCTCCCACGGGCGCCCTGTACCCGGGGGCCTGAGTACTCCAGCAGGGCTATCGGATCGTTCCGGCCTCCACCCAGTCTTTTTTTTTATTTTTGGTCAGTCTTTAAATTTTTTTTAAATTTAATTTAAGAACCTTTATTTGCAAAGTTATTCATAGTTGATTTTTTTTAGATATACAATGTTCTAGCACCAGTCCTACCACCCGTGTTAATTACCATTCATCTATGTTCCAAAGTCCCCCCATCCTTCTCCAACCCCAGTCGGCCACCTTGACACAACACATTTTAAAGTTTGTTGGTTATAGTTTGACTCTCATGTTTTCAGTGCTGTTGAGTCTGTGGTTTGGATATAGAGCTGTACCACTCCTCCCACATTACTGATGTACTGAGACCCCTGGTCCCTGCTCCCATGTTATTTTCCTTTCTCATATTTCTCCATCAATTTTTTTCTTTTTCTTTTTTTAATGGAATTACCGTGAGATACAGTTACAAAGCTTTCATGATTGAGTTTGCTGTCTTTCTAACTTGCACAGGCACTTTCCTTACATTAGCTTAGCTGGACCTACTACACAGGCTCCACACTCCAGCCCCAAAGTGAGTATGGGCCAAGGGGCACACCTCCATCAGTGGATACTGTATCGCACTAAGTTTTTGTATTTGTGGTTTTTTTTTTTCTTTTCCCTGTATGATGGGTCCTAAAGGAAGCAGATAAGAAGTCCTGTTACCTGAAGTAATGCAGAGCACGGAACAGAAGATGGTGCAAACTGAGCTTCTTAAGGATGAGAGGGGAGGGCAAATTAATTATGTGTTATTTCTTCGCATATTTTCCTGAGTTTGTTACTTCACACTGATTTTCTTTCATTTTTCCTGTGGTACTGCAGGCCTTCCCTCACCCCCTGACCCCACCTCAAAGATCCCCCTCACCTCTACTTCTGCTGTGTGTACTATGTTAAAGTCTAGTCACCTTAAGGCAGTCTTAATACAAACTAAAAATGTAGGAATTGTGCCCCCATTAAAAAAAAACAACTTTGAGCTCATGCACTTTTGTAGGATTGAACCCCCCGCATTATAATATGTAATGTGACTTTAGTATTAACCATTCTATAAATCTGACATCGTTAACAAATCTAATTGAGGTCAAACAAAAATGTTTCAAGTATCTGACTGTGAGGTTAGAGAGATAGTAGTGCAGGTAAGGATCTTCATATGAGCAATGGCTGACTAGGGTTTGTTCACTACCATCACATATTGACCCTTGAGCCCTGCCAGAAGTGATTCCTAAGCACTACTGGGTATGGTCCCAAAACAAAATAAAAAGTATTTGTAACAAAATATAAACCTATTAGGTAAATTTTGAATAGGACGCTGAAATGCTTCCAGAACAGTTGAAATTCCAGAAACAAACATTGAAGTTGGTTAAATCTTTCTAAGAGCTTAGCTTCCCTCCAGCCCCCCAACACACACAAAAGACCAAAGTTTTGAATGGAGCAGACAGCTCTCTTGTAAAATCGCTCCCTTCTTGGTTAAAAGAAGAGAATGGGTAGTGGTGTTACTAGCCAATGTTAGAAATTGTGCCATGGAGATGCACAATCATTAAGAATTCTTATGTTCTTTCCATTCTACGCAGAAGCATATGCTCGAAAGACTCCCTGTCACCTTTTCTTTTTAATAGCTAATAACAGCGGGTAGGGCATTTGCCTTGCATGTAGCTGACCCAGGTTTGATTTCTCCGCCCCTCTCTGAAAGCCCAGCAAGCTACCAAGAGTAGCTTGCCCGCACAGCAAAGCCTGGCAAGCTACTGGTGACGTATTTGATATGCCAAAAACAGTAACAACAAGTATCACAATGGAGATGTTACTGGTGCCCTCTTGAGCATATCGATGAACAACAGGAGCACAGTGCCAAGTCATACTAGGCCTAAGATGTTTTTGTTTTTGTCACTATGGCATTGTGCAGAATATATGAGTCTGGAAATAACAATGTATGGTCTGGAGTCCTTGAACCCCAATGGAGGCCCTTCAAATACCTTTTAAAAAGAACTAGCATTCTCAATCTCTTCTGATTCTGTTTTGGGAGTGAGAGGTTGTGAATCTAGTCTATAGTAATTGACTAAATTTTCAGACCCTCATCACCTTCTTAACGGTTCACTCTGAACCTAATTGTACACAAGTTCCTAACATCATTATTCAGCAGAGCCTTTCCTACATAACAATATTCTTTAGTCACTTGTCCAAAGATTGGTACCTGGTCTACAGGTGTAAAAAGGGAAACCTCAGGTTTGTAGCCTTGGTTATAATGGCTGGTCCAGGGCTGAAGTGTTAGTACAGCAGGTAAGGTGCTTGCTTTGTTGCAGCTGACCTAGGTTTGATTCAAACACTGCATTATGGTTCTGTAAGTCAGCCAGAAGTGATCCCTGAGTGTGGAGCCAGGAATAACCCTGAATACTGCTGGATGTCACACACACAACACACAACACACACAACACACATCATACGCACAATGCCAGTCCATGGTGTGAAAGGTTGAAGAATGCTCATTTGTGGAATATAAAGTAACAGAATGTGAGACTTATGCCCAAGAATAGTAGAGATAAGGACCAGGAGGATTGCTCTGGCCTCACATGCTGGGGGAAAAGGCAGCTCAGATAAGAGAAGGGACCACCAAGTTAATGGTGCTTGGAGCACCAGCTAAGGATGGGAGATGCGAGTTGAAGGTAGACTATAGACCAAACATGATGGCCACTTATACCTCTATTGCAAACCACAACACCCAAAAGGAGAGAGAGAGCAAAAGGGAATGCCCTGCCACAGAGGTGGGATGGGGTGGGGGGGTGGTGATACTGGGATTATTGGTGGTGGAGAATGGGCACTGGTGGAGGGATGGGTACTTGATCATTGTATGACTGGAAAATAAGCACAAAAGTTTGTAAGTCTGTAACTGTACCACACACTGATTCATTTAAAATTTTAATTTTTTTTAAAAGTTGAAAAATGCTATTTTAGACTCCAAAGACACACAGCATTAGCCCAGGTATTTAATTATTTTTCCCTACCACAATGGGATGAAACAGGTTATTCAATAATGAATTCTACTTGATAATAAGTAGTACATAGAAAAATTAAAGACTTATATATTGCATGCATATACCCATCATCCAGAATCTTAATTCTCAAAAATCTAAGTGAGTGAGGTATTAAAAGTAAGAAAGAAGAAAAGCTGGCTAGACCAGAAACTTTTACTAAGAGTCTTATTCTCATGAGATGGTTCAGATAGAAATGTTTATCAAGGGGCCAAAGCAATAGTACAGCGGAGAGAGTCTTTGCCTTGCATGCAGCCACCTGGTTTTGATCCCTGGCATTCTATATAGTCCCCTGAGCACTTCAAGGAATAATTCCTGAGTGCAAAGCCAGGAGTAACCCCTGAGCATCATCAGGTGTGACCCCAAAAATGAAAGAAAGAAAGGGAAGAAAGAAGGGAGAAAGGATGGAATGGAAGGAAGGAAGGAAGGAAGGAAGGAAGGAAGGAAGGAAGGAAGGAAGGAAGGAAGGGATTTATCAAATGCCCATTGTGGGGAAATTGGTGTTGAGGTCACAGTGATGACTGAGAATCAGTCTTGTCTTCAAAAAGTTAGCAGGCTAGTGGAAATGACAGACAAGTAAAGGATTAGGTGCAGTACAGTGTTAGAAGTGTACGAGGAACCCACAAGAAGTCACTCAACTTGGTTTCAGGGTGTCAAAGACAGCTTCACATAATCAACAGGTAATGTTTGAATGCACTAGTGAACCGTTGAATTTTTAAGATAAATATGGGTAGGAAAATTAGATCATCATCTCTGAGGATAGCAAGGGTAAATCCCAGGAGATGAGAGAGAACATGACCCATTTGGGATTAGCAAGTGATACAGTGTGGTTGGAACAAAAACTTTGATGGGATGTAAAAATAGGGAGTAAAGCAGATGCCAAGTTATTCATGGTAGGAGGAATGTGTTTTTTTTTTTGATAAGGGGATTAAGATAGTTCTGAAAGCAGTTATGAGCCACTGCCAGGCTTTAAATGGGAGAATGAAACAATCAAATTTGCCCTTTGTCATAATTTGATTGTGTGACTGTGAAAATTTAACTAAGGAGGCACTTTATGGACAAGAAGACTATTCGAGCAAGGGAGAATGGACCATTGATATAAAATATGGCAGAATGGATAAAAAGAAATGGGTGGAGAATTTTGCAACTGAGGAACAATGCTCTGGGACTCCTTGAGACAGACAAGAGGCAGAGGACAGATGCTTATGATAATCATAACTATAGGTTTTGTGAGACTCTCACTGGAGCATGAAAATTACCTAATTTTTCTCCTTCCCACTCCCAAAAGTAACCTAAATCTATAATCTAATAAAGTCAAAGGATGTGAGAATAGGAAGCACAGATGCTAGGCATTACAATGAGAAGCCAGTCCTTTCCCACTTCATTTTTCAAACTCTTGTATTCTTGCAGTTGAGTACACAGCATCACATATTGGTCACTGGATTGATGCTAAGTTTATCTTGACAACTCCCAACAATGCAGTACTGTTTCCAAAGTATCCATTCCCACTCCAACATTCTGCCAAGTCAGCTACTTTGGGCTAACATGGTGTATGGTACAAATGGTAGATTTCAATATCATGTATTAATTGTTGTTCTATTGTTGTGCCTGCTTCACTATAAATTCTTTGTTCTAAAGCAATTTCACTTCTATCCTGTCACATATATTACATATATCACATATATCATTCTCCATAAGTTAAAACGTATCTTTTTAGAACAAAGGATTTACATAGCCCAGGGCAAATATATTGTATATTGTAGATAAATCACCAGCTTACACACTTAATGTATAATCTTGAAGGGGGAAGATTATCCTATTTTTCTGAGCAGAATATGCCCTGTAAGTCTACATGATTTATATAAACCTGTTTAAGCTTACATATTTCTACCAGGATGTTTTCTGCTTTGTCACGTGTTTGCATATCAGATGCACGTTTGCACCTTAGTCACTTACTAAACTAGTTTTCCTATACATTCCCAGTAAGACATTCTCTGCTGTGTTGCATTTTTGCAGTTCTAATGCACATTTGCATCTTTTCTTTCCAAACTTGCTTTACCATGAGACGGTCCAAATCTTGGTGCCCGTTTTAGCAGAGTAATCAATTTCCCACACTTACTAATGGGAAAAACATTTCCAAATGATTCTCCAGAGAATTTGCTTTCTAGAGCTCTATTTGGTGTTGTCTTAGTTTAGGTTTTCTCACAAACAGACCCTGGAGGTAAGGACTTATTAATTACCTATGTAATTTGTAATTTATAATTTGGGAAATGATTCCAAAAATTCCAAACAATACAAGGAAGGGAGTTTACTGAGAGAAAGAATGAGGGAAATTTAGTCAAGGTTATATAACTGAGTCAAGTTCCAATAAGGATAATGTAACTCAAATCTTCCAAGAATCCTCTGAGAACTAGGCAAAATGCAGCTCAGAATTATACCTACAGAGAAAGTGGGGGCTTTCACCCCTTGGTTCCATACTCCACTGCATGAGGCAAACTTGGGGTGTTACCTCAGGGACCATGTGCTTGTTCCAACACAGATGTGCAAGCTCCCGTTGCTTCAGAGAAAGACTTAGGAGAGAAGGTCACAGAGAAGATCTTATGCATGGGAGAGCCCTGGATCATTGTAGCTAAAACCACAGGGGTTAGTTGGATGCAACACACACAGGTTACAAAAAACACTGGCTCTTTTTACCAAGGCCTGTGAACAGTGTCCTGCTCACCTTTGATTGTTTAATACCTAACTTATAAACCTTATCTATTTCTACTGGCAGGGAGAGGGGAACCCTCTCCCATCAAAGGCACTGAGACCAAAAAAAAAAAAGCGAGTCCACATACATTTTATAAAGTTAGTGAAGATTAAGGCCCTGAGCATTACATACAATGGATAAGGCTATTGCCTTGCCTGTGACCAATCCAGTTTCATTTCCTGATACCACATAGGGTTTCCTGAACCCTTCCAGGAGTGGTCCTTGAACAAGAGGCAGGAGTAAACTCTAAACACTGCTCTGTGTGGCACAAAAACCAAAAAGTAAAGTTAATGCAGGTTAGGAAGGATCCTAGCAATGGGAGTTGATGGATTAAATGTGTGTGTGTGTGTGTGTGTGTGTGTGTGTGTGTGTGTTGTTTATGTTTAGTTACCTCTAATAAATGATCGATCAGATGTCTAATCCTTGTTCCTTAGTTCAAAACCTGGTTCCCAACAAGATACAGCTTTGCCTGCCAGTCTCTGAGGAGAATTTCTCCAAGGAGATGTTAGAATATCTAGAGGAAAAAATAGTGTAAATTTTTGCTGTGTTTTCCTGATCTTTAGGCCCATCTTCTTTCCTTCCAGATCATAAAAAGAGAAGGATAATGCTAAGAGAAACATGAGAGTTTTTGTTAACTTTTGCTATGCTAACATTCAGTGTGTGAGTGACAGTTCTCCAGACAGAAATTTGCATACATTTTGTGTCCCCGTTTGCTCCCTGCACCCCATTTTACCCCTGCACTGGCTCCTCTCAGTTTCCAATCTGTCCTTGGCATTGGTGGGCATGAGCTGGCCTCCAGACAGCCGGTCCAAGTTCAGAACTTAGATTTTTAAAAAGTGCATTTTGGCACAGACTCCTTGAAAGTCTTCCTATTTGAAGATTTGTTTGTGTCATCCTAGAGGATGAGAAATGGGGTTAAGGAGGAGGAATTTTGAGAGTACAAAGAATGGGATCTAGAAGAGTCAATGATGAGAAGATACCAGATTTAGAAAAATGATATGTAAGGGAATATTGGGGTCAGAATAATGACGACATTACCTTCCATCCTCTCCAGTTAGAGGTTCACACTGTTCTCTCTCGCTTCTGCCTCATGACTGGCTCTCTTCACAACCTGAAAGGCGCTACTTCCCTTTTCAAAAATGTTATCCACTTAAAGAAGTTTAGCTTTCAATTCTTCACCTCTTATCGTCTTTCCTCTTCCTGTTCTACTCTCATTTCCCATTATATCTTTGTAAAAAAAGAACAATGAAAGGCAAAGACTGAAACAGAATACACAAACACCTGTAAAATGATATTTTGTAATGTATCCACTTAAGCAAATTGAGAAAAATTTTAAAAGTGAGATGTCTTTTTTTGGGGCTTTAACCAGATAGAGATTCTGAGACAAAGACTTTGGTGTAAGTAATTTATTTAGTGATTCTAGGAAGTTCAATGAGGGAGAGGGGAAGAGAGACTGGAAATGGAGGGAGAGAGTAATGGATGGTGTGTGGTTTTACCTCACAGGTTACTGCCATGGGCATGTGGCATTCACTAGTGTTGTGAGCCCTCTGAGGGACAATGTAAAATATATCTTGATTATCCTAATGAAGAACACAGAAGCAGGGGTATTTGCCCATTGTTGGTTGGTGTTTGCTCTTGGGATATTAATTTCCTGGAAGCCAATGAGAAGAGATGCTTAAGGAAAGAAATTATTTGGAGTTAAGAATACTGTTTACCCGAACACAGCTGATCTTAGATTGTGATGCCAAAGTTGCCAGTTACTGTCTGAGTAAAGTCATCTGCTAATTTAGCTTTCCCCGCTTCTGTATTGACTTAATTATTTTACTTTTCTTTTTTTCTTTTGTTTTGATTTTGGGACATACCTGAAGATGCTCAGGGGTTACTCCTAGCTTTGCATTCAGAAATTACTCCTGGCAAGTTAGGAGGACTGGGTGTTAAGTATCAAACCTGGCTTAGTCCTGTACAAGGCAAATGCCTACTTCCTATAATATTGTCTTGGCTTCTAGTGTAGTTTTCTTAAAATTTAAAAATATATTACCCTATCCTTATTATGTTTTATGAGCTCTGAAGGACCTTATAACATGTCACAATTTTCACAATGCCTTTTCATACAAATGATTTAATTTCATCTCAGAATAATCCTTGAGCTAAATACAAATATCCTCATTCTATTATAAAGAAAAGTGTTAAGAGAAGATTACATATACCTACCCTCTTTAGACATAAAGCAAGTAAGCCACTGATGCTCAAAACTTACTATTTTGATTCTAAACTTGGGTCTTTGCCCATTAGATTCACATACATTTCCTATAATGTACACATTTCTTGAACATAGGCATGAGATAATATTCCTGCACTGCTAAAATATAAGTACAAATCATGTTAATGTATTTTATATGACTCTCTCATACCCCTACCTAGTTCTGCTCCTGGAATACATCACAGAAGACAAGAAAGATTAGGAGTGTAATTTTCTTAAAGAGTGAGTTTGATTATAGACTTAAGATATTAGCCATGTAGGATTTGCTATAGGCCAACATTTAGTAGAACTATTTATTTTCCCCAAGTATTACTGAGAGGTAATGGAGAGAATTATTGGGGTAAGAATTGTGGAGAAAATTATTGGGGTAAGAATTGAGTTAATATGAGAATTTCATTTTGATGTTTTCAAAATGGTGTGACTTGCATATATTTAATTTTCAAGTAATTATTGAGAAATCATGTAAAAAATAAGAGATATTATTGTTCAATAAGCTGAGCCTTTACTTTGCATTTGGGATGTCTTGACTCAATCTCCAGTACTACATGATCTCTTAAGCATGGCTAAAAGTGATCCCAGAGCACAGGCTAGTCCCTGAATTCCCAGAGTATGAACTAAATAACAGAACAAACAAAACGTATAATATTAAGATGTACAGAATAGTACCTGAAAACATGGGCTGGAGTGATAGCCCAGTGGGTAGGTGTTTGCCTTGTACGTGGCAAACCCAGCCGATCCGGGTTCAATTCCTCCACCCCTCTCGGAGAGCCTGGCAAGCTACTGAGAGTATCTCGCCAGCACAGTAAAGCCTGGCATCTTACCCGTGATGTATTCAATATGACAAACAATATACAAACACAGTAACAAGTCTCACAATGGAGATGTTACTGGGCCCGCTGGAGCAAATCGATGAACAATGGGAGGACAGTGCTACAGTTATGAGATATTAAAATATAATTTTCAAAATTATACTATTATAAACTTTAAGGTGTGTTTATTGTGTTTTGTTATTACTTATTATATAAAAGTTTATAAAATCA
>JAOXYA010000025.1:38307352-38317508 GCA_028565675.1 Sorex palustris
TTGTATGACTGAGACTTAGACCCAAAAGCTTTGTAACTGCTCTCATGGTGATTCAATAAATAAAATTATAAAAAATGGGAAAAAAGTAAGGTGGAGTTCATGCACAATTCAATCAGCCTAATCAGTGGCTGAATAAATAGCAGTGCTCCTACATAAAAAAACATCAAATACATAATAAATCCAAAGTGTTTCAATCGGTGCTTTTCCATTTTGCATTTCTTAGGTGAAAAGGGATTGTGAGTGGAAAAAGTTTAAGAAGACCTCATCTGGTTGGTAGTCAGATTGTGGGCTTTGATGAGATCTTCCTGCAATCCAACCTTCATCCCAGAGATTTCTCATCTCTTGTTTGCCTAGATGGGAGAAAGGGAAATGAGTCTGGGCAACAATAATATTAATTTCTCGACCTCTTCCCCTTACCATGTTCTACTTTGTGATACTACGTCATCATATCATGTAATCTTCACCACAAGTATCATCAATACCCTTGACCCTGAAAGTCTCCCGTTTATAGATGTGGGGAATGAAGTTAAGGGAGACAGAGAATATTGCTGAAGGCTACCCAGCGAAGAAGTGATGTTAATAGAACTTATGTTCTGGAACCAGTTTTTTCATGACAACACTCTGCATAGCTGAGAACAGAGGTTCCTTCCTGCTTCACCACCTCAGGAGACTAAACTCCTTCTTTGTGTTCTGCTTTGTGTTCTGCCTTGAATGTAGTAAATGAAGAACCACAAAGACACTGTCTTGAGCAAATGCTTCTTATCTCTCTGCCATTTTAGGGGAAGAACCTATCTCTGTTTTTTTTCACACACAGAAAATTAGAATGAAAACAGATTTTGTAAATGCAGATTGTGACTTTGGCAATTTTTTAATGTAGCAGAAACCTTGTTACTCATGTATGCATTATTCATTTTCTCTCTCCTTTAGCATATATGTGCATATATATTTATATGTTCATATATATTTCATCATTCCTTGCAATTTCAGAGTATTCCATTGTTTCATTATATACATATATATATACATACATATGTGTACACATGCATGTGTCTGCACACACACACAAAGATATTTATATATAAAAGGAGATTCTAGAAAGAATAATTGATTCTAAAAATACCTCCATCAACAAAAGCAGCTGCATAGTTGCCCAAGGTTCTGAGAAGTCAGCAGGAAGTCTTGTCAGTGAATTCTCAGTTGCAAAATAAACCTTTATTTCAGTACAACATGTTTTATAGTACCGTAAAAGAGAAGGAAAATTAATGGCTCTATCTATTATCAACAGAACCAAGAAAATACTGATTCTATGTTTTTTAGGGGGCAAGAAAATATGAGTATTTACTTTTTTTAAATTGAATCACCGTGATATACAGTTACAGAATTACAAACTTTCATGATTACGTTTCAGTCATACAATGATAGAGCACCCATCCCTCCTCCAGTGCCCATTCTCCACCACTAATGTTCCCAGTATCCTTCCCGCCATCCCCACCCCTTCCAGCCCCCTGCCTGCCTCTGCAGCAGGCACATTCCCTCTTTCTCTCTCCTTTTGGGTATTATGGTTTTCATACAAGTACTAAGAGGGACCATCATGTTTGGTTCATAATCAACTTTCAGCATACATCTACCATCCTGATGGATCCCTCCGACGATTACTTACTTAGTGATTCCTTCTCTATTGCAGCTGCCTTCTCCCCCCAACATGTGAAGCCTATTTCCAAGCTATGGTGTGATCCTCCTGGCACTTATCTCTACTCTTCTTATGCTTTAGTCTACTATTATGTTACTTTATATTTCACAAGAGTGTAGTCATCCTATGTCTGTCCCTCTCTTACCGACTAATTTCACTTAGCATGATACTCTCCATATGTGCAAATTTCATGATTTCACTTTTTCTAACAGCTGCATTAAATACTTACTCTCGACAAACTTTTTGAAAATCCTACAAGTACTACTTCTGCTTTAGCCTCAGACTGCTAAGGTGGTCTTATGATGTATATAATGAGTAATTACTTTCTTCGATGAGTGCATAAGGTCTAGCAAGATTTTTTACTAAGATGAAATTTCTTTAAAGTTACTTGATTTTCCAATTCTTCTCAGCTATCAAATCTTTGAGATTTATTTTATGATTATTATTGAGATAACATTATTTACAATAGTGTTAATATTTATAATTTTGCATATAAAGTTGCTTTACCACAATGATATTAACAAGAAACCTCCACCTCTGTTCTTAGGTCTTTAATTTTTTAAAATTAAGATACTGTTATTTAAAAAGTTATTCATAGTTGACTTTTAGGCATGCAGTGTTCCAACACCAATCCCACCATCAGTGTATCAGTGTCAGCTTGCCTCCACCAATGTCCTCAGGTTCCTTCCCACCCCCATACTCTGCCTCCTTGACAGTCACATTTTTTTTTTGAGTTTTGAAAAAGGCTAGTTTTATTTTATATTAATTTTTCAATTTTATTTTTTATTTTATAAAGTAATTGGCGACATTTGATTACATTTAATATTAAAACCCAGTCCCACCACTATTACACCTTCCCACCACCATATTTCAAATGCTTTCATCCCGAATCCCATCCCTGTCCCAAAGCTGAACCTAAATAATACATTTTGCATTGTTATGAAAAATCGCTGAAGATACTACAAAAAAGTTTCCTTAGAGGAAAGAGTGTGAAAATTGTTGTATTTCACCCAGGGGCCATTAAGCCCGTCTATAAGAGATCACTAACATGTTGTTAAAGGTTGAGTCTTGTGTGATATACACATGTATATATACACACACACATATATATATACACACGTATATATATATATACACACACATATATATATATCTGTAAAAAGACATTTCCTCTAAGATTGGTTGTCTCCTACACACTTTGTTTTCAAACTTTATTTTTTATTAAATCACTGTAAGATACAGTTAGAAAGCTTTTGTGGTCAGGTTTTAGTCATACACTGTTCCAATATCCAGTTCTCCGCCAGTGTACACTTTCCACCACCAATATCCCCCATATCCCTCCTGCAACCACACCCACCCTCCCCCAGGTCTGCCTCTATGGCAAACACTCTTATTCTCTCTTTCTCTCTCTCTCTGTCTCTTCAGTTTTAGGACATTATGGATTGCAATACAGATACTGAGAGGCCATCATATTTGGTCCTTCACCCACTTTCAGCATACATCTCTCATCCAGAATGATTCCTTTCAACCATCATCATCAGAAGGGTCCCTTCTCTATCCCAACTACCCTCTCCCTCAGTCCTTGAAGCTGCTTCGAACCATGGAGACAGGCATATTTTTAAGTTTGATTCTTATAGTTCGGATTTCATGCTTTCATTTTTTTTGCCAAATTCATAAATTTTATTTAAAACTTCTTGTTCAGAAAGTATAGAAGGTGACATATCACAGCTGCTTCTATGTAAACAATGGCCCAATTTCACAGCATCATGACTAATTTTGGAATAGATGACAGCCAAATCACCAAAACTCATGAGTACACTGGTCTTTGGGCTGAATACTATGGGTCCCCTGGGATGGGGGTTGGCCGAGAATCATTTCAGTTTTACAGATCCTGGAGCTCCTGGAGCATGTGGCCACATACACACCAGTGTGACACCTTCAAATTCCACAATATAGACAGACCCAACAATTATAATGGAAAGTAGCATAGAAGCCCACTTAGCTCAATAAACAAAAACATTAACAGAAGGCTTAACTGGCAAAAAGTAGCTCAGTAAACTCTCAGACAATGACTTTAATGACAATTTTATATTAAGATATAACAATTTTCACAATTTTTCATTTTATGAAGTATATTTCTTATCATTTCATTAGCTATTTTGTTTTAACAAGCAATACGAAGTAATTTTTTGTGCTTGCTAAGAGACAGGCTGAAGGAGTAGGGAAATGGGGACAAAGGCAGAGGAAATATCACACTGGTAATGGGATCAGTGTTGGAATATTGAATGCCTGTAACAATAGTATTATGAGCAATTTTGTAAACCATGGTGTTTAAATAAAGTTAAATAAATAAAGCATAGAAAGCAAAAAGAGTAGGAAGTTTCCTCTACTTAAGTCTCCTAAGCATCATTCCAGAGAAAAGAGGAAACCTTTTTCCTTTCATATCCTTTTAACCAGGGACTGCAGCACTGTAGCACTGTCATCCTGTTATTCATGGAATTGCTCGAACAGGCACCAGTAACATCTCCATTTGTTCCAGCCCTGAGATTTTAACAGCCTCTCCCCTCGTTCTTCCCAACTCTGCCGTACTGGGGGCTCTCTCAGGGTCAGAGGAACGAGACCCGTTATTGTTACTGTTTTTGGCATATCGAATATACCATGGGTAGTTTGCCAGGCTCTGCTATGCGGGCGGGATACTCTCGGTAGCTTGCAGGACTCTCTGAGAGCTAGGGACAAAGGATTTTTAAAAATTAATTAATTTATTCATTGACCCAGTAAATACAATGGGTCTCATTCCCCTGACCCTGAAGGAGCCACCAATATGGCAGCGTTGAGAAGGATGTGGAAGGAGAGGCTGAAAAAAATCTCACAGCCGAACTAGGCTGCCAAAACGAAGAATGACAAAAATGACTGTCTGTACTTTCAATGCACGTATGCTGGCATCAGATGCATCCATTGGGGACCTGATGGTACAAGTGCAAATGATCAAGTACGACATCATTGGCCTGACCAAGACAAGAAGGCATCAATCACATCATGCCGTTTTCGACACTAGAGAACTGTTCCTCAGAACATGTGACAAAAGAGGCATTGGTGGTATCGGTGTCCTTGTCAACACAAACTGAGTCATGAGCATTGATTCATTCAAATGCCTAACAACCTGAATCGGACGATTACACTTGAATAGATGTGGCTCACTGCCGGCAGTTTCTATCTTCCTTGTCTATGCACCAACATCCAATTATGATAAAGGAGAAATTGGGAAGCTCTACATGGAGCTGGAAAAGTTCTATAAAAAAGACCACACCTTCTACAAGATCATTGTTGATGATTTTAATGTCAAGATAGGTCTGAGACAATCAGCCAAAGAACTCCGCATGGATGGTTTTGCCTGACCGATGTCACTGTTTTCCCAAAATTCCAAATAGGATCAGAACACCATCTCCTTAGTGCAAAAACTACTTCATGGAGTCTGATGATATACATATTTTAAACAAAATTATGTATTATTGTATAGTTGGCTAAGAAAAACATTAAGCAAATTTGATATAGAAAAGTGGAGTAAATATACAGATTTTTAAAACAAATCTATGAGAAACCAGAGGTGACCTTGGGAACACAAGACATAAAAACACAACTTCCATGATTTTAAGAAATGGAATTTAAGACAGTTTTTGAGCAAATGAAACTAAAGTATTAGTAAAAGGATGACAAAAAGGCCACAAATTTCACCAAAATTTCATCTTGTTCTCAAGTGTAATCAGCATTCCCTGAACTTTCATTCTGCAAAAGGAAGATATTTAGTTTGATTGAGGCTCCATGAAGTCTGAGTTAACAATGTATTGTATTTTACTCTATGAATGAAATTTTTTGTAGTTCCTATTTCTGCTTGGATAGCATCCTACCGAAAAATTCGTCATCTTTTCCTATACTTTTTATGTGATTTGTAATAATTACTATAATAAGCAATTATTAAGGAGAATGTATAATGAACCCACAATCATTCACAGTCACAGTCACGGTCCTCCCATTGTTCATCGATTTGCTCGAGCGGACCCAGTAACATCTCCATCATGATACTTTTTGTTACTGTGTTTGGCATATCGAATACATCACGGGTAGCTTGCCAGGCTTTGCTGGGCAGGCGAGATACTCTTGGTAGCTTGCGGGGCTCCCTGAGAGGGGCGGAGGAATTGCACTCAGGTTGGCCATGTTGTCTGTGTGCAAGGCAAACGCCCTACCTCTGTGCTATCGCTCAAATATAAATATAATTTATACATGTTATAGTAATATGCACATATGTATATATATTTGTAGAACTCATTATAAACTCTATGTGTTAACATGCCTTCTATATACTCATGTGTATATATGTGTATGTAAAGAAAATATATTCAGCATTATAAAAAGCTTTTCCTGACTTAGGAAGGATTTTTTTTTCTGCTTTTTGGGTCACACCTGGAGATGCTCTGGGGTCACTCTTGGCTCTGCACTGAGGAGTCATTCCTGGCGGTACTCAGGGGACCATATGGGATGCTAGGAATTGAACCTGGGTCAGCTGCATGCAAGGCAAACACCCTACCCACTGTGCTATCACTCCAGCCCCAAGTATTTTTTTAAATAATTCTGCTCTTCTTTTGAGAAAAGAAAGAATATGTTTTACTGTAAAATGATGATCCAATAAAATTATTATGAATCATAGAGAATACTTTTGTCAAGCAGTCAGTGCTGCAGAAAAAAATTCACAGTTTACATATTAACTAATTTGTTCTGTAATTTGATGATGAATTGTGAAGTTAAGCCATGTTTGGAAAGAGCAATGGTGAATTACATAATTTGTTCTTTTGAACATAGGTGTAATGATGATGTGAACAAACAATATTTTCTGAAAATAACTTTTTCCCACAATATGAGTTTCTCTGTTTAAAACAAAGGAAGATTAATATATATTTAGTTTTCATAGTCTGCCTTACACATATCAGAGACATGCAAAACAAATGCAATTACGTGATAAACAATGAATAAAGCAGAAAATCTGCTGAGATGTTGAGGTTTCTCTCTCTTTTTTCAATATTTATTTTTTTTTTAAATGCCATTGCAATTCAAGAGTATTTTTCGATAAAGAACCCGTTCACTAAGGTCAGATTTTCATTAAGATGAAGTTGGTAAAGACAGATCATAGCGTTCAAGATAAATAAGATTTTATCATATAAAATGCCCTTTCTCCCCATTTAATATGAAGATTTCTTTTCTAGTTCTTTGATGACATAAAAATTGTAACTATGTTGGTAAAGAAAGGGATAAAAGAGACTCAAGTTTAATTACACTGTTTTATTTCACTTGCAGCTGTGTCCCATTAGCTATGGAGCAATGAGAAAGTTTTTTGTAATCTTTGACCCTCCTACCAATACAGTACTGTGCAAACTGGTAATTATAATCAATTATAGGTCACAGAGCTCTGAAAGAGACACTTTTTTTCTTTTGTAGAAGCTTATGAATTAACTTTAGTGTCAAACTCTAACTCAATTTCCTGTGCCTACAGTTACAAAGTTCAAGGTATGGTTGTTTTTACTATTTTATGAAGCTTCTAAGGATTTGATATTCCTTAACGACATTTCTCATCATCACAGATTGACGTTTTTTTTATTAGGAGCCATATTTTCACTATTTTTAGCCGTAGAGCATGCAAATTTGTTCTCTGAAATTTCCATTGCAGAAAAACCTCTAAAAACAGGTAAAAGGTATCATTTTTAAAGGAGATTGATATATTGAAAAATTTACTTCTCACAATGAACTTATCATGTAGGTGCTAACATTAATGTAAGTGCTATCATTAATACTTGAGCAAAGAGAGGCAGAGAAGACATTTCCTTAAATTTACAGTTAAAAAACTGATGCTACTGGTGGGCTATTTATTGGAACATTGTATGCTTGAAACTAAACTAAAAATAGCTTCTTTAATCAGAGTGCCTTGACAGAGTTCATTATTTTAAAAGGGAGAAATCCCCCCAAATGTAATCAAATGCATGGAGTTCATCCTCTTTTTTGGAGGGCACAGAGGGTGCACACCCGACTATGCTCAGGGTTTACTCCCGGCTCTATGCTCAAAGGCTCACTCTTGGTGTGCTTCCAAGACCATATGGGGTGCCTAGGATCAAACCTGTGTCCTCTGCAAGCAAGGCAAATGCTCTACCTACTACACTGTTGCTCAGTCTCAGAGTCAAACTTCTTCCCCAATATTGCCACACTGCTTACTAGACACTATATTGGGGAACTATAAACAATCAGGGACAAGGCCATAGTGAAAAAAAGAAAATATACAGGAAGAAGCAACAGTTAATATACTACCAAAGAGGTCATGAGTATCAGTAATTTTTTGCCTGCCTGCTGTCCTGCTTAAGATTTTTTCTGATTTCATTTTTTATGGTTTTCAATAGTATTAAGAATGCCTTTTCATTTATCTTTAAAATTATCTGAATTTCCAATGAGGCTGTTGATTTATCGAATTCTTATCACTGCCCCACTAAAAGTGGTAAAGTTAAGGAAAATCACTTTCATTTGCATGCTATCTTTTATTTGCATGCTATCTCTGGATAGTTTTATTTGCTTGCTATCTCTGGACAAAGCAACACTAAATAGATGCTGGAGCTCTGAGTGGAGTCTGGAGAGAAGATAGATATTTTTGCAAAGATCTCCCAACAGTTTTTATTTAAGAGAAGGAAGATATGATCTCAAAAAGATTCTTGTTGAAGAAACATTATTAATTTCTAGACAGCAAGGAAAAGCTTTAATTCAAGCATAAAACATCTTGAGCAAAGGATCTTGTGTTATTATACAGACTGTACACTAGTGAATCTAACCTCTTTTACAACTCTTTCTTAATGTTAATTTGAAAGCGATGGATGCAGCCTGATTCATTCAATTTCAGTACAACTTTTTCTTTTCAGGTCCTCATTTCCTCCAGTTTAATAGCACATGACACATACTCTTCCTATGAAATGACGTCCAAGATTTTTGTTTGTTCTCCAACTGATCACATCTTCTGCACAGTTAGCTTTGATTGATCCTACCAGGTATATATAGATGCAATAGAGCAACAGCCCATTCCTTCTTGGTCTCAGTCTAGTTTTTGCAGAAAACACCGAAAACTCTAATCATGTAATCCACAGGTAATCCACTTACTCACGTTTCCCTTTGTATCATTAAAAACCTTGCTTTCCCAATCGACATAGAAAAATTTCCTCATGATTCACTCTTTCACAAAAGGCTAAAGGCTTAAGATATCTCTTTCAGGTATTTTTTATTCTCCTACTTTTCTAGAAACTAGAAATAAACTTTGTAAAGTTCAGTTCCAGGAATGCACTTTAAAGGCAGAAAATTATGTGATCCTTCAATGTATCTTTATTCTAATTTTGTCTCTGCATTGCTATGAAAGGAGAGTTTGCCCAAGTTTTCTTTCCTGAGGCAATTTCTTAGCTACCCATTTTCCCTTCCCCCTCCCTCCCTTTCAAACAGCACTTTTGTAGAAAGTTTATCTTTTATTAGCTTTTAGGCCTCCAGTCATCAGACTCTATAGAATCCTTTGGGGCATTTGGAACTTTTATTTGACTGTTGTCTCTTCTCTCAGAGTCTTATCGCTATCATATCTTTGAAAGTCTGTCCCTGGCTAAATATCTGAAGGTTAGTTTCTGATAGAACCTTTTAATCATGCCAGCAGAGGAGTTACCCAATAGTATTACTATACCTGTCTCAGATTTATGAATATAATTTGCTTAGATATCTTGCAGGGAAAATTTGATCATTAAAGATAATTTTTGATATTTAGGTTAATTTGCCTGAATATACTCATGTTTAAATAATTAAATATATATGCTAGGAGAAAAGTTCTAAAAATTCCCTTATTTGTATGTATATATAGCAAGGTTATAATATGTGATTTAGTAATTTTTATGAAATTTCAGACCCAATTTCAGGTGAGGAGCTGAACATTAATACTATTTTAAATATTTTCCTCAATAAAATTATACCTCTTAGATAAGAAAACACATTGAAAAATAACAGTAAGGTCACAGTCTCAGAAATATTATTGCATGTTTTATGCAGAATTTAAATGTTATTTAAATTAAACAATTTAATTAGTAACATAAATTTAACATTTATGTTGTTACTCTGAAGGTAGTAGTTTTGAAGCTCATTAGCAAGAAAACATACAAAACTGGAAGGACATAAAGAAAGGTTTATTTTCTTTGCTGGGCTCCAACTAATTGCAGTAAAATAAACCTAGTACTTATGCCAGCTTTAACTCTCATGGAATAATAAGCAATATAAACTCCAGCCTTTTGATGTGGTCGTATATCTCTATTGCCAAGTATTTTTTGAAGTCCCCCACCCCCCCAAAATACATGCATGCCAATTAAGCAATATAAAAAAGGAGAAGTTTTTACTACCCTCATGCCATTTTCTCAT
>JAOXYA010000025.1:38547186-38557186 GCA_028565675.1 Sorex palustris
ACAAAGTCTCCAATGGAGACGTTACTGGGCCCGCTCGAGCAAATCGACGATCAACGGGAGGGCCTTTACCTTTTATATATATATATATTTGACCAGCCTGGCAGTGCTCAGAGCTTAATCTTGGTTCTGTATTCACAGACCACTTCTGGTGGTACTTGGGAGAGTATATAGGGTGCTAGGGATTGAACCGGGGTCAACCTGTGCAAGGCAAGCACTGTACCCAGTTATCTCCCCAGCCCCTAGGTTTAAGTATTTCTGGACAGAACTCTAAAATTCTATTTTTGATGGTTTTAATACCTTTAGAAGGTTTAGTGTTTTGTTGGGGGGGGGGGTTGTTGTTGTTGTTGTTGTTCTCTCATGAGAATGAACTTGGTCAATGCAGTGAATATCAAACAGTATGTGCTTAAGAATAGCCTCAGGAGAGTGTCAAACAAGATTCCAGAGCCCCTGTATTTATTCTGTATATCTGTGCTGGGATCCAATGAAATGGTAGCTTTCATGTATATCCCAGTATATTATGATTCAGGTGCTTCATCTTGATGAACTCTGATCTAGTGACAGTTCTGACTTAAGAAGATATTGGACAAACTTCCTCATTATTTAATATCTTGGATTTTGTTGCATCATTATCAACATGGCCCCTTTATTCATAAATAGAATGTGGATGAAATTTTTCTCTCAGAGAAGCCTTCTGAATTCACTTTTCATAAATTCCTTACAAGTTCCTGAATTTAAATAGGTTGTGAAAATTCTTGTAGTACAGCATATTAACAAAGTGATTGATATATGCATTATGCTGATAAAATTTCAGGGTAACTGTCATTTACACAACAGTATTTAAGACTACTTTCATGTTAAAACCATCTTGGTATCAGAAACAGTACAGAAATAGGAATTAGAGGATCTGATCATGTTTTAATTATGACTTTTGTTATAGCAAATTTTTTTTATATTTAGAAATAAGGGTCTTTCTAAACAAATCTACTCAACTATCAACATTAAAGCATACCTGAAAATATCCAAGAAAATATGTACATATATATTACTTGTACTTTTATCAAGCATTATAATAATTACACATGAATATTGAGCACAGGGAAAAGCACTTTGTTCGAAACTTGATTTAAGGAGTCAATATATCTTAAGTATGCTTGGAACACAAAGAAGACTTATGGAAAACATGTGGGAACTTCTGATTTGGAAAGAGCTTTTCAGAAGCCATCACCCAGTAACTGAACGTGCGAGAGACTGAGAAATGTTTTACTGGGTGTTTCTCAGGAATAGACTAGCTCAATGTTTATATGTTTAACGGGAGTGTGCTCTCAGAAGAGGGGCTGTGACATGTGATTATGACTTTTAGTTCGATAAAACAAGATATGAGTAGTATATGATGCTATATTTCTCATTCTCATTCCTGGGATTCAGTCACAATGTGACTCTAACTGCACTTTATTTTATTCTTATTGTTTTGTAACAAATCTACCTATTGTGGCTAGAGAGGGAAATCAACAGACTAGCCAGCCTGCTTTGTGATCAGGAAGCCAAGATCTGACCTGTGGTACCGCAAGATCTCCTGAGCACCATCAGGGGTGATCCCAAAGCAACTCTTTGGAAATATTCCCTCAAGTAATGCCAGGTGTGCCCCTGCCCCCAGCAAAAACAAAACAGAAACAATACATGTACCTGTTAACCTGTGCTTTATAGGTTAGCTTGTTCTTCTACACACATTACTCCAAATTCCTATGTCGAAATTCTAACTCTCAGTGTGATAGTATAAGAAGGTTTGGCTGATGGGAGATGATTAGGTCATGAGAATAAGGCTTCAGTAATAGGATTATGGCACTTATAAATTTTATAAATCTTTTATAGAGGCACCACAGAGAGCTCCCTTCCTTTACTTTCATTGTATCAGGACACAGAAAAAACAGAGAACAACACCATGTCCTATGAACTAGCAAGTATGCTTTCACCAGCTCTGAATTTGTTGATAACTTGATCTGGGACTTCCCAGTCTCTAGGCCTACAAGAAAATTCCATAATTCACAAACCACCCTGTCGATATAGTCTGAGAATATACTACACAATAAACCTGGTTGATAGTGTTTCATGCTCTTAATGAGAATGGCCCCTGGAATAGCACTAATCCCTATATGACCGTCAACTGCAAGCCAAACCACCACTGGCACACGGAGTCCTTTGGCAGGACTGTCAGTAACCATGACTATGATTGATCACACATGGAAACAGTATCTTTAGATAGTTTGAAGCTATTTTAATATAAACTTTGAAATCAAAGAGAATGGATTGCCAATAGAAGAAATATATGGTCTACTAGTATAACTTCATTTTCGGAGGGCAGAAAGAAATATAAAGGGTGATATTTATTAGTTTTGATTTTACTCTGAAGAATGAAAGCTGTGGTTTTCCATTATTATGATAATTTTACTATCACGTAAAATCCATCTTGGCTTTTGGTAAAAATTTTGAATTGGGATGTTGACCTAATTTAAAATTTTTGGTGAGTGTTAACATTATATTATAAGAAATCAAACTAGGTTTTAGTTAAATTCAAGTCTTAATTTACTTAAATGCAAGATAAATACATATAGGATGATGCGCATGTGCATAGAATTTATTTGTATTTCCCATTTAGACATGAAAATTGGTTAAAAGATATGCAAAACTATGAAATAAAAAAGATGGTCTTTGGAGCAATAGCACAGCAGGTAGGGCATTTGCTTTGCACGCGTCCAACCCGGGTTCAATTCCCAGCATCCCCTATGGTCCCCCAAGCACCACCAGGAGTAATTCCTGAGTGCAGAGCCAGGAGTAACCCCTGAGCATTCCTGGGTGTGACCCAAAAAGCAAAAAAAAAAAAGATGGTCTTTAAGACTTTTATCTTTGAATAAAATCTATCTGCTATGGCAGCTAGAAATGTCTGTTGAGAAAATCAGAGTAGTGTTATATAGCTACAAATAAGTCCAGCCATATTGAGATGTGGAGATACATTTTTTAAAAACGTACTTAACTTTTAAATTCATTTGAGATACATTTTGATAGGAAGTGAGAAACATTAGTGCCCTTTTTTATATTCTTTGAGCAAGCTGATCTCTGTACCATTCCAACTCAGAGTTGTGTTGTCTAAGCAAGTCCTGTAGATCAGAGTATTACTGAATTAAATTCTCTTCTTCCTCCAGAACTGTCCCCTAATTCTTACTAAATTCTCCTTATTAGACCAACCATAGCTTGTGATTAATTTTCAATCTTTGATTACTCTTAAGTGTTAATTCCTGTGGCCCGAGAAATTACCAGTCAGATAATTACAATAGCACTAACCAGCACAGTAGATCCTATGGCAATGTTTTCATAACATCATTGTGAGACATAACAATGGTCCGAAATTGACTCTTATTGATCTAAGATTGGATAATTTTATTTGTCTTTGTGTAGTAGTAAACAATATAAAGTGAATTGGATTGTGCCTACAAGTGGGGCAAGCTGGGATAGTGGGTGGGAAACTGGGAGTATTGGTGGAAGGAAGGGCACACTGTGCTGGGATTGCTATTCAAACATTTAAGGCCTGAAACAACTGTATAATGAACGACTTGGTAAATCACAGGGTTATACATTTTTTTTAAGAAAGAGATTATTTTATTTAGCAAGATTGATTAGTTTAAAGAAATAGTAATCTTTAAGAACACTGTGCCTTTAAATTAGTAAAATCTTTGTAAAGAAGGACCTTCTCTCCCATTTCTCACCCATTTTCCCTAGCTCTTTATTTTTTTAATTTTTACCATTTTATGGAAGTGACAAGATTTACAATATTGTTAATTATAATTTCTGGCATACATCATTCCAGCACCACACCCAACACCGAGGAGCCTGCTTCGCTCCAACAGTGTTACAAGGGCCCCTCCCAACCAACTACCCCTGCTCATGGAAGCTCAGTTCCATAGACAACAACCCCAATTCAGAGGACTATCCTGAAACCTTTAAGAATGTTGTGAAAATAAGAAAACTTCCTTATTAGCTGGCAACCAGACATTGACACGCAGAAGCAATGGTCAGAAAAGTAGGACCATAAGGCAATAAAAGATTTGTTGTAGAGATTTGATCTTACAAAATAATTGCGGTAACTGTTGTTTCAGTGTCTGGTGCTGCAGACTGTGTCTGGTCTATGTCTGGTCATATATTTCTGGTTGTGGTAAAGCAGACAGTTGGGTGAGGTAGATGAACATGAAGTGGGAAAAGCAAGGAAAAGCTGGAGACTGTGAAGCTCAGCCAGAAGCCACAAGGAAGGACTGGAACTTCTGTCAGTCTCTGCCTCCAAATTTCTAATTTCTAGAATGTGGCCATTTATCGAGAGAAATTGGAGCCCTTTGTCTGTGAACTAAACATTCACTTGGGCCAGATGTCAGAGGAGCTGAAACAGAAAATCCAGCGGCAGCCAAAAGTATGTGTTGAGGGCCTCTCTGCTGCTGCCCGCCAACCATACCAGTCAGCAGACAAGCCACAGTGGATGGGAGATACGGCAGCAATGGATAAAAGATGGGCATTGGTAGTGGGAGATACAACTGTACAAGTTGTCCCTTGCACCCAACTTCTTCAGGAATGGGGTTGCTCTTTCATTTTCTACTTCCAAATTTTGTGGAAAGTATTCCTTGCGACCCATGTGAACTCTGCCTTATGTAGGGCAGAAGTTGTTTGAATTGAGTTCTGGGCTAAGGAGGTAGAAGCACATCCCTGACATGTGGAGGTTCTGAATGAGATTCTGGCATGACAACAACATGTCAATAACAAAGAAATCAAGTTACAGCTTAATCAAGTTGACATAATACAACTCCATCACAATTTAATGTCTGTAACTAGCATTCAAATAATACCTTTTTTTTTTAACCATAAGGTTGTAAGTCAAAGCTATTGCAATAATCTTACCTCGACCTAATAGTAACCCAGTCAACCTCATACAATTGGAAAGAGACCTCTCTAATATAGGTCTAAAATCCTGTATTTACCTTTTGATGGCTTTTCTTAGTCTTCTAGCTAGAGCACTTTTCTTTATTGGGATAGAACAATAAATACTGAGCTTTCATATTAAGTACTATTCATTCTGGAAGATTCCAAGTGTTCAACCTTGCTTTCTGTACACAGTTGTTAGTGTTTTTGTTTTGATATCTTCTTGGATGCTCTAACAGACATTGCAGAGAATTTTTTGCATTTCAAACATAGAATTGGGATGTTGATCTATAACCAGTCTAGGACTGACTAATGCTTAATCAAGTTGACACCTTCATATCTGTAGGGGTCATAGGACTTAAATGGTATTGCAGTTTTCATGACTGCTGTGAAGCTTTCTTCCCCTAAGCCCTACAAAAGAATGGAATTTTTCAGATTGAATTGTAGAAAGATTTAATGGTACGCCTTCAAAATCCAAAGTGTATAATGACATTGTCTTTTTCTTGATAAGGGGAGCCATATGCAACAATTTGTAATTGATTAATTTATAATTTGAAGGGGATATACCCCAGAGGACGTATACCTCCAACAATCTAGCTAAAGGAGGGGGGGGGGAGAACGGGTCTCCTGGGCACTCTCCTGTACTAAGGGGCTCTTTACTACTCTGAGATTAGGAGTTGCTCTTGAGTGTGCTCTGAGGACTGCTCAGTCCCAGGGATCAAATAAGGACCTCCTGCATGCAAAGCCTCTGTTCAACCCTTTGAACCCGCTCTCTGGCCCCTTAACTTAATTTTTATAGGGTTTATTTCTTGCCTAATGGCATGTTATTGTCCCCACATATCTAATAATAGCACTATTTTCTGCTCACTACATTTATTCTGTAGTGTGAGATCACCTACATAAAGGATCAGAGTGAAATGAGAGGCAATCAAGGTCTTTAACATAGAACCGAGAAACTGATCCAGCCAGTCATTGTAGTGAAAGTTTGTGGCTGATCTTGTTACTACCCCCAAGCTTCTAGTTTCCAATAATGGAGCATGCTGCAGGAGAAGCCAGTGCCCTCTATGTGACCCTAGCTAGAATTCAGAGAAACCTTAGTAGGAGATTCAGCTGAAGTGCAGATGCTGTACTAGAACTGCTGCTCTCTGCCAAACAACAGATCAGCAGGGATATTCAGAAGAGCCAACAGGCCGTCAGATCAGGTTCTTCACTAGTCAGGAAAATAAAGAAATAGGTATATATTCCCCTCTGACTCCTTATGCAAATATTTCCTATAAATCACACTTAAAATATGCAAAGAAGAAAATTCTGAGAACTATAGTTCCAGCTTAACTACACTAAAACAATCAATTTTTTTTCACTTAATAGCTTTAGTCTCAAAAAAAAAAGTGTGAGCAAGAAAGTTGTCCTAAGTCACTAAAACAATGAAAAGTTTGCAAAAAAGTAGAAAGCACAAAGAATAATTTCTTCATATCTGCTGTATTAATAAAAACCAGATCACTATATGGCAAGCTGGGGATGTTGACAAAATATTGTGCTTGTGAGGTGCCGGCCAAGATGGGCAGGGGAAAACAAAGGAAATGAGAAGATCAAAGAGAAAAGAACCAGCAGAGAAAGGATGTGATGGAATCAGAAGCTGGGGGTGTGCTGAGCAGGAGAATAAGTGGGAAAGACAAACAACAGCAACACCTGTCAACAGAAAACACAGCAGCTACCAAAATGCAGACCAAAAGAGCTGCTTCTATGTCCGGAAGAGGCTATCCGGACCTGATGAAGTGCCGCCCATTCTTAAAATAATAAGACAGGACTCAAGTAGTAAGAAATGGTGGCCAGGGAATAGTATTTGGGATATTTTTAAAATACATAGCATAATTTTAAATCCCTTATGAAAAAAATGTTTGGAAGATTTGCTCATTTAAACACACACACACACTTTTCCTTAATAATTTCAGTATTTTATTATATTCTGTCTTCTTCTATTTGTACTTTGAGAATTATAGCAAAGCTATCATTTATTATTATCAAAAACTAAGCAAAAAATGTTCAATGTTATTGTCAAAAGCTAAGCAATAAATGTTCAATGTCATTGTCAAAAAATACACGATAAATGTTCAAGGCAACAATGATTTGTTCCAGATCATTTAGGAATCTATAAAATCATGATGAAGTAACATTGATAATTTTTTTCCCCTGGGGCTGGAGATGTAGCTCCCTGGAAGAGCACTCGCTATCTATGAGGTCTTGGGTTTGATCCATGGCACAGAAAAATTTAGTTTATATTGCTCATATTAGAGGAACGATCATGATCACGACCATCCTGTTATTCGTCGATTGCCTCGAGCAGGCCCCAGTAACGTCTCGTTCGTCCTAGCCCTGAGATTTTTTAAAAAGTGCCATATTCAAGGCTCTTTCAGGCTTAGGAGAATGAGACCCATCATTGTTACTGATATTTGGCATATTGGGTACGACACGGGGAGTTTGCCAGACCCTGCCGTGTGCACAGGTTACATTCGGTAGCCTGCTGGTTTGTCCAAAGTAAGAATGAGATAAGTGTCTTTGTTCCTCTGCCAGTACCTTCATGCCCGGCATGGGGGCAGGAGACTCTGCACTGTGCTCTTCCGGGAGCTGGGTTTATAGTCTCTGGGCCTTGGCCGTTGATGGGATTACACAGTGCCAGGGGGCCAGTTGGTGGGTGTGACCCCTGCCTACCGGAAAGTGGACGATCTGGGTGGACGTATATAAAGTATATAAGTTAAAAATGGCCTAGGAAATTTTAACATATATTTGCTAAAATTTCTAGACCAATTTCATGAAGAATTTGGAAACTTGAATGAATTGGCCATTTTTTAATTCTCTAATTAAAATTTTAATTCTCTAATTAAAATTCCCTTAACCCTAAAGTCAGGGTTGGAAAAAAAAACACATGTGAACATGCTATCAGCACACCCTTCTCAGTTCACAGCAGACATTACCAAGTGATCACGGTATGCCTTCCACCAGCTGAGTAAGTCTCAGACACTTGGAGCACACGGTTTCATTTCTATCACTCATGGACTTGTGAACATATTGATATGATTCTTGTGGTCATCTGTGCTTATACTGTCTACTCAACTAGAAAGAATATAGATAGGACACTTCTCAAAGATTCTCAATCTAATTCTGTATAAAAAGGCAAATTTACGACCAGTAGTTCTTGCCTTGCACTATAACCAGGCCTGTCAGTGTGGGTTATACAATAAGAAAAAACTGTATTTAATTATGCTTTTTACCTTTGATGTTAATCATAAGTATTTTCCACGATATTACATGCATAATCATTAAAATGATGACATTTAGAGACTGGGCAAATAGATCATCAGATTGATATAGTTCTGTTTATTTAACAAGTTCCTAGGTACTAGGTGTGACGTTGGGTTACTACAAGTGTCTGATAGAGATAAATCACACTGCAACGCATTTCTTTGTATCTATGTATGTGCTTGCACCAACAATTATTTTCTTTGGGTAGTGGGGTTTTTTTTTGTTTGGTTGGTTGATTTGTTTTGGAACCAGGGATTACTCCTAACTGTGCTCTGAGGCATCACTCTTGGTGGTGATAGGGAACCATATGTGGTGCCCAGATCAAAATGGAGTTGGCTGTATACAAGGAAAGTGCCTTAACCCCTGAATATCTCCTGGCCACTTGGGTAGATGTTGAAAAATCAGAATCATTGTGTCAAATTGTTTAAAATAGTTTTAGTGTTATTTTCTTGGTGGTGATTATGATTTTTGAGGGGGCACACCCAGTAATGCTCAGGGACTCCTCCAGCTCGGTGCTCCAAGTCACTCACAGTGGTGCTTAGGGGACAGTAATGTGATGGAAACTGAGTCCAGTCCTTCCTATAGGCAAAGCGTCCTCTTAGCCTGAGCTATCTCCTCAGGCCAAACTTAAGGCTCTTAATATCAATGATGCTGCTTCTTTGGAAATATTAAGATATTTACACTCCCCCCTAGTAAATAACATTATCACTAATTCTCATATATCTCACTTGTGTGCCTGCCATTCTGAGAACTCTAATAACATCAACTCAATTTATCCACCCAGGCCCTTATCATTTATTTTACTTATATCTCTCTTCCCTGCCCTTTATGCTGTTGTGATAATCAGGGGATCACATACACTTTGTTGCTGTGCTCACTTACTCCTCTGTGGTATTCATCAGGGATCACGCATTTGTACTGCTTTCTCTTCTGTTCATGGGGGTTACATCTTGACTTTGGTACTTTCACACTCAGGGTGGTGCAGAGGAGATCACATGCTTGCTGTGGGCTTCAAAATCTCAAACATCCTTGCTTCTCGGCCCTTTTGGCTAAGATCAAGTGAAAAATCTCAAACATCAGTAACTGAAGGATGGCACTTGGTACAAGTGGATAAAGCTGGGGATCAAACTCTCAGCCTGATGCTTGCATGACAGGTGCTTTGCCACTATCCCTAGACCCGGCCCTTATTTTATAATTGTGGAAACAGAAGCATAGAATTACCAAAATTGCCCAAAGCCAAAGAGTTGGTCTTGAGCCCAGTCACCTGCCCTGTTACCCTAAAATATTTTACAGTGACTTCAACCACCTTGGACAGTTTGGATTTTTTTCTATATGAGAAAAATAAAAATAAATGAATAAATGCTGGCAGACTTTAATGTAATGTTATTGGTAAACAGAAGAATAGTTCAGGTGATAGCTGTTATACAGGTCATGCAGTTTTATTCTTTTAGCACAACAAGGTGCTAAAAAGAACTGAATATTTGGTGTAGTGTAACCAAATGATTTGGTATAACAAAGAGGTGAAGGAATTCCTGCCCCTAATAACAGAGAAAAGAACTCAAAGTATACCTGAATGTGTCTGTTGAACCAAAATACTCCTTTAAGAAGACAAACATTTCTTGGGGGCTGGAGCGATAGCACAGCGGGTAGGGTGTTTGCCTTGTACACGGCCGACCCAGGTTTGATTCCCAGCATCCCATATGGTCCCCTGAGCACCGCCAGGGGTAATTCCTGAGTGCAGAGC
>JAOXYA010000025.1:38612016-38624211 GCA_028565675.1 Sorex palustris
CGATCTATTTATATAAAATACATAGTTTCTAAAAGGGATTAAAAAATCATGCAGAAAAGCAAAACATACTAAAGCAAAAGCACCCCAGAAAAAGATTAATTTAAAAAATCACTCAGAAACTTTCAAGAGTATGACTATATCTTTAAAGCTTAGAGGTAGCTAATATGTTCCAAATAATCTTATTGTCCTCAGCAGTCAAAAACCTCTTTATTCTTTAATGGATATTTCTAGCTGTTTTCTTACACCCTTGAAAACTTTATTTCTTGCCTGCACAGCTGCAGCTATGACCACAGGCCACTTCTTTTTCTCATTATATTTCCTACCTATTTGTAACAATATCCTTTATTGTTTCCTTAACCACAAACTGCACTGTGGGAGAAAGAAACCTTTGGCTCTCTTATTTATTTCAGTGTGACAGATGAAAATATGGGGAAGGAGAGAGAACAGGAAGAGAAAGGATTTTTTCTTTCACTCTTTGATGCTACTGTTTCAAAGTCCACTGTACTTTGTTTTGCGTTTTAATTAGGCCAGTGAACACTGAGAAGATTTGCAGTGCATTGGGGAAAATGAAGCTATTTATGTTTTAAAAAGTATGTATGTGAGTTCAGAATTTATCCAAAAATTTTCCTCATACATTTTTCCCATCATTTAGATTGAAACATCTAACACACTTCACCGAAATTCATTTTTCTTCTGGAAACAAATCTTGTATTCACCTAAAGCATGGTGAAAAAAAGTATTAGTTGTAAGTTGTATAACATGTCATTTATTAATATATTCCTATTATCTTCTCATTCTCACTTAGAAAAAATGCAATATACAAGTTAACAATACCTGAAAATATAATCTTTGTCATAGTATTTTCCTTTTGATTCCTGAGAAGCTTTAATTGTAGGAAATTATATTGTAAGAAAATTGTATTGGCAGTAAGTCAATCCTGAATGTAATGATGCAAAATATTCAAATAGTAGCAGAACCAATCTATAAATCTATCTTGAACTTGGTATAAGATTTACTTGCACTACTGGCACTTTCTCTTTTATTGAGATTTGCCCACAATCTGAGATTTGTACTATCAATTACCTTTCATCCTCTCTTTCTCTCTCTTGTTCTCTCTTTCTCTCTTTCTTTCTCTCTCCTCTCTTTTTCTCTCTCTCCCTTTCTCTTTCTCTTCTCTTTTTCTCTCTTCTCACTCTCTCTTTATCTCTCTGCCTCTCTGAGAGTATGTCTCTTTCTCTCTCTCATATTTCTCTAAATAAAGCTGTTTTATTTAAAAATAAAAATATTTACTGTGACTTATCCTAATATCATGTCAGCCACAATCCCTTAGTTTTGTTTTCTTCCCATCATTTTTATACTTTTATTCCCCATTTGCTTTTCTATTTTTTTCATTCCAATATATAAACTCAGAATGGCTAAACTTAGGAACAGGCAAAGGATGGTTAACTCTTCTTTAATCTATATATTTAAAATTTTGGGGGGCTGGAGTGATAGCACAGGGGGTAGGGCATTTGCCTTGCACGCAGCCAACCCGGGTTTGATTCCCAGCATCCCATATGGTCCCCTGAGCACTGCCAGGAGTAATTCCTGAGTGAACGAGCCAGGAGTGACCCCTGTACATTGCCAGGTGTGACCCAAAAAGAAAAAAAAAATTAAGTTTATTTGGCTTTTGCAGCCTATAACTACCAAAGTATTTGAAAAAGCACCCACGGAATTCTCAACAGTAAGTACTCACAAGAAAATAACACCACCCTTTTATTATAGGGGATAACATTGTATATTCTGTGTTAAATACTCACAAAAACCGTGTTTCATCCATAATAGTTTTGGGGATTAAACTGGGGTCGGCTGCAAAGAAGGTCTGTGGCCCTAACCCTTGAACTATCTCTTTGGCCTCTCATTTATAGACAATTTTTTTAAATAAGATTACAGAGACTAGAGTCATTATTTCTCAGAGTGGGTGACACTGTCCCTGTTTGGGATAACCTAGAGGGAGAATAGTAGTCTTAAGTGTAACTGAACAGAGGGATCTTTTCTGTTTGTTCACTTAAGAAAACAGATAACATGAGGAGTCATTTTTTTTCCTAAAAAAAAAAAAATGGGGGTAGGTCAAATAAACTTGCGACCTCTGAACTAAACAATTACATTTTATCTGAAAAGCAAAATAATTTCAGATTATGCTACAGTCTATACAAATGTTTTCTAGTATGACTGTAGTGGTCTACAGAAGGATTGTATAAACTCAATCCTTAGAAAAATAAATGAACATGAACAAAAAAACTATGGTAAATAAATATCAAAGCTGGATTTTTTTGGGGGGTCGGGGATGAAAGCGTCATTTCTTTTCATCCAATTCACAAATAGTCATCTTCTTGCCTGCCTCCACAACCCCAGGCCCCCAAGAGAAAACTAGAGACAGGAGTGTTGGTGATGATCCACTGCAGCAGTAAAAACCCCTGAAGTGAAGGATTATACCTAGTGACGGTGCAAGTACTGTTGAGATGGGCCTCAGGACCTCAACGGGACTCTTCCTCCATAAAAACCAGTATGGCTGGGGCCAGAGTAATAGTACAGGGGGCAGGGTGTTTATCTTGCACATGATCAATCCAGGCTTGATCCCTGAGTGATCTCTGAGTGCAGAACCAGGAGTAAGCCCCGCGCACTGCCAGGTGTGGCTCCAAAACCAAAAGAACTAGGACGTCATCTTACCTTTTCCTGGTCTGTAGCTCGGAGGCTCAGATAATTAAGAACTTGGGGTTCCAATACACTTAAGGACTCCAGAAGAGCAGGGATGAGTTTTGGTGCATGTGGTTTCAACATGGCTCCTGCACTTTTGCTGATCTTCACAAGAGTGTTAATGCTACAGGCACAGAAAAAACAACTCCTGGGTACTTCTAACCAAAGTAAGAAGTCTACAGATGTAATCATAAGGATGTTCTTCACTTACCCCATTCAATAATGCAACTGCTCTGTTACAAAGTCTGGTGTTGACAAATTCAAGGCAGATGGGAAAGTAGAAATTCACAAATGAAATTCTGTATTCTCCACTCTGCTGGACAATTTAGTAATCTGTCCTATACAGTTTTGTATCATTTATTCCTCCTTCATAACAGATACAGGCGTAATTTTTCCCTGTTTGTATTATTATGAAGCATGTTCCTGAACAAAACTTCAGTATGGATCACTATGGTCTCTTTTTTTTAAATCATAATCAAAACTTCACAACTAAAAACATTTTTTTCATATTGTCTAATATCCAAATAGTAACAGCACAAGGGATAGGATGTTTGCCTTGCACATGACCCACCCAAGTTTGATCCCTGAGTGATCCCTGAGTGCAAAGCCAGGAGTAAGCCCTGAGCACTGCCACGTGTGGCCCCCAAACCAATGAACTATGTTTCATATCATCTAACATCCAAATCTCCCTATCATTTCTAAATCTTTTATAAGTGGGCTTGTTTAATCAGATTCAGAGTCCAGCCACATCTTGCAATTTACTCTGTTTTAAGTAAAACAGTTTCCTTCCCCTTTGTTATATTTTATTTGTCCACACTGGATGCATTCTGGTGGTACACTTAACATATTTCTTTGTCTATAGCACCTATCTATAGACTAAATTAAGTTCACATTATTGTTCTAAAATAAAATATTTTTGTACATGAATTATTCCCTCACAAAAGGATATACATAATGACTGCTAATCTTCTTTTGTGCCTTTGAGCTTGGTTGACCTGAACTACCAAATATAAAATTTCTTATCAGCCTTTCACCTGTAGATTCAGGAGCTACTAACAAATATAATCTATACTATTTTACTGAGGATGAGGATAACGTGACAGCAATATTGCAATTTTATTACTCATTTGCACTCATTAGGTTAATTCTTCTTAAAAGGAACTTCCCCCAAATAGGTGCCATGAAATATTGTTGGCAGTATTAATTTAATCTAACTTTAAAAGTAAAATAAAAATGGAAACGTTCAAAATTTCAAGATAATCCCAGTTGTGAAAACTATATAATTAGGAATCTTTCATTGCTGAGTTTAATTTACTATGGCCACAGGTACCTAAATACGAGCATATTTTTTAATATTTATTACAGGTGTTGGGCTGGAGTGATAGCACAGCGGTAGGCATTTGCCCTGCATGCAGCTGACCCGGCCGACCCAGGTTCAATTCCTCCAGCCCTCTCGGAGAGCTCGGCAAGCTACCAAAAGTATCTCGCCCACACGGCAAAGCCTGGCAAGCTACCCGTGACATATTCAATATGCCAAACACAGTAACAAGTGTCAAAATGGAGATGTTACTGGGCCCACTCCAGCAAATCGATGAACAACGGGAGGACAGTGACAGTGACAGTGATTACAGGTTGTAAAATTTTATGTAAGCTAATAATCTATGAAATATCACTCAATCTAGGTTTTGTGAATAATAAGTAGGAGGTGCAGAATCACAGGAATATGCTTGCTAGGAAGAGAGGTCACTACTAATATAAATGAACACACCAAGGCAGAAGCAGAACAGCTAATGCTTGTCTCTAAGACAAGTTTCTGTAAGAAGGTTCTGACTGACAACTTTTATGCTCTTGGGTTACCTCAATGGATTCTCAAAATTTTTTTGAATCAAACATTCAAACTTTCAGTGTGTAACTAGAAATCACATAAATTCAACACACTCATTTCATAAGCTGATTCATACCTGAGGGCTCGAACTTCTGTCACAGGACTCATCATTCCTTTGTCCAGAAGGCAAGGCAGAAGGACAGCGATAGTTCTCTGGCCAGCTGCTCCTTTTGTAGGATCACACATTTTCACACAAACCTGGTGTGCAAAGAAATCGGAAATTAGTAAAAGTGGCCTCTCATGTACTGTGGCAGTCATCTCACACAATACTTCCTACTTCACATACCCCAAGGGTTAAAAAAAAAATCACAAAATGCTATGCTTTTTAAAATACTTGAGAAGAAAGAGAAGAATAAAATCTTGGGTTAAATCCTTTCCACCTTCCAACAGAACCTATAGTAACATATTTTACTTTTTTTAACCTTTGGTCTTTGAATCTGTAAACCAGGAAACAACTGAAAATGAAGTGAGAAACCTACTTAAAGACTATGAAGAAGATTTATGGTTTTATTATCATCATCATCAACAACCCTGAGTGGTAGCATTTCACAGAGGTCAAAATCACTATCTGAGAAGCACCTTGATTGGAAACCTGTTTTTAGGGCTGGGTTGTGAGTCTATGGTAGAACATTTGCCCTGCACATGTGAGGGAGAACTTAAGTTTGATCCCTGGCAGTAAAAAAAAAAAAAAAAAAAAACCAACCAAAACCAAACAAATAAAAAATACCCCAGCTTATGACTTATTAATGATGTGATTGACAGTACAATTTATGAATTATAATGCAGTCTAATTTTAAAAAATCAGGTTCAAATGAAAAAGTAGTTTCAAAAAGTTTGCCAACCACATAAGTATGGAATGAACATATAAACACAGATGAACATGATAAAAAAAATGAAAATACAGCAGTTGTAAGAGAAAAGACAGGTGATACTTCTAAAATAAAGCATTCATCTACAAGGGCAAGTCATAGCTTATATAAGGGCCAAGAACAGTTCATCAGCCGGGTCCTACCCACCTGGGCAGAAAGCTTCTGCTGGTATTTTGCTAGTGCTCCTGCCAGGCACCCTGATAAAGCACTGGTCATATGATGGGGTGCCCAAAGACCCCCAGTGGAAGGAGTGGACTCCTGGTCCTGCCTACCTGGTCAGAAAAGCCTCAAATGCTGATTTGGCTGATCCTGTTCAGTATCCTAACTGGTGCCCAGTTTCACAAATTCAGTGAGTGTAGGTGGGGGCACCCAAAAACCCTAGTGGACACAGCAGAGCCCTGTTCCTGCCCACTGGTCATAAATATCTTGAAAGCGATCCACAGTGATCCTTGCTGCCAGAATAGCTTACCTCTGCACTGGACCTAATTGGCAGAGCAATATGACCCAGGCTAAGAGTTTCGACATAGAATGAAGAAAGTACCAACCAGTCAGTGCCCCCAGAAAGTTCCCCAGATATGGAGACTACAAATGGTAAACTGGAAAGACTCAACACAGTCACAACAGATGCAATGGGAATGCTGCTCCACTTCCCCCACCACTATGCTTAGTGTGCATATTTAGTAGTCCTGAAGACTCAATCAGTACTAGTCAACTATATAATCTTTAGAGAATAAGGGCTTTAAGGAGGAAATGTTGAGGATGGGTCAATGAGTTCAAAGAGACAATGGTACAGTCTGCTATTAAATACAGATACTTGGGGCTGGAGTGATAGCACAGTGGGGAGGGCGTTTGCCTTGCACGCAGGCAACATGGCCAGCACAGGTTCGATTCCCAGCATCCCATATGGTCCCTTGAGCACTGCCAGGAGCAATTCCTGAGTGCATGAGCCAGGAGTAACCCCTGAGCAGCGCCGGGTGTGACCCAAAAAGCAAAAAACAAACAAACAAAAAGATACTTTAATTAGAAATGACAACTAAAGAATTTGGCAAGTGAAATGAAACTCACAATGGAAGTCCTTGGCAACAGCGTTAACAGTAGCTGAAGGTACACCAGTGAACTTCACTATGATATAGAAAACAGCAGAATATGGGGGAGGGGGGGTGAAAATAAACTCAAAATAAACAGCAGACAAAAGAACTTTGGATGAATTCAAGAGAGAATGAATTCAAGAGAGAAAACATTAAGAATCATCAAGGTCCCAGCAGAACAGGAAGGTAATTCCAACAAAGAAAAAAAAAGTAAAATCCTAACTGAGAAACTGCCAGAGTTGAGAAGTGCATGTATTCAGATAAAGGGGGGCTGACGAGTATCAGAGAAAAGAGATTCAGATAAAAAAAAAAATGATGAAAGTCAAAGCTAGAGATAGAATACTGAAAGCAGCAAGATCAAGGAAGGAATGCATACACAAGGGGGCATCCTGAAGATTGACAGTGATTTATCAAGTAAGATGCTGCAAGCCCTAAGAAAATGATGGGATATAGTTTAAAACACAAACAACAACAAGAACAAAACCCTCAATGAAACAAACACCTCACCAAGAATACTTTCATTACAATCAGACTATCATTCAGATTTGAAGGAACAATACAGAGCTTCACGGGTAAACAACAGCTCAGGGACTTCAAAGACGCAGAACTAATTTTGCAAGAACTGAAGGGGCTTTAAGACAAGACAAATCTCAAAAATAAACCAAACTTCTACAGAGAGACAAAAGCTCCATGATAATAAACCCACTCAATGTCAATAGTCTAAATGCTTATCAATTAAGAGAGACACAGATTTCAAAATTGAATCCAACCCTTTGCTGCATCCATTAAGAAATATCAATTAACACATTTGAATAGGCAGGGCAAATACATACTCCAAGTCAAAGGACAAAAGACAGTATTTCAAGCAAGCCACTCCCTCAATAGGGCTGGTGTGACCATATTTCAAACAAAAAAGACATCAGGCTAAAAACATTATAAGAGTCATGGATGGTCATTTCTTTATGATCCAAGACTATGTACATTAGGCAGTACTCACAATCCTAAACATTTAAGCACCTAGTGAATGACTTGCAAATGACTTGCAAATCACTGCTAATATACTTGAAGAAAGACACTGATAACAACACAATACTAGTTGGAGATTTCAACACTGCTAAATCTCAAGACTAAATCTCAACAGAGGGGTTTAGCAGATATATGTAAGGCATTTTAATCCCCCCCCCCAAATCAAATACATATTCTTTCCCAATATATATGGGGCATTTTCCTAGATAAATAACATGCTGGGTCACAAAACATACCTCTATAAAGTTAAGACAATAGAAACTACCATCTTCTCAGACCGTGATGTGCTGAAAGTAGAAGTTAATCATGAACAGATACAGAGAAATAACTCAAACACCTGGAAATTAAACTGCTCACTACTGGATGATCAGTGAGTCAAAAAGAAATCAGAGAAGAAATCAAGATTGCTGATTTCTTCCTGAAACAAAAGCAAATGTGTACTCTTCTAAAAGTCCATGGCTTTTTTACATGCAATAATAAAACAAAAGAGAAATTTAAAAACATCACTACTGTTCCTCTGAAAATCAAGTACCTAGGAATCGGCTTACAAAAGAGATAACAGAGCTTTACAAGGAAAACCATAAAACAATACTAAAAGAAGTGGAAATAAGGTAATGTAAACACATCCCTGCTCATGGATTGGGAGAATTAACATCATCAAAATGGCAATACGCCCCAAAGCACTATACAGATTCAATGCAATTCCTATAACAATATGCAAGACATTTTCCAAAGAAGTAGATCCAACACTCCTGAAATTGACATGGAACAATTACCTGCCCGATTCAACCACCAAACAGCCAAAGCAATCCTTGGGAAAAAGAAGATGGAAGGGCACTGCTCTCCCCATCTTCAAATTGTACTACAAAGCTGTAGTAATTAAAATAGCATGTGGTAATTAAAACTGGAATAAAAGCAGAGAATTGAAAATACAGAGACAAATTCTCAGGACAGCTAATCTTCAATAAAGGAGGAAAAGTATGAAATAGAGCAAAGAAAGCCTCTGAAGCAAGTGGTGCTGAGAAAACTGGTCAGCCACATACAAAAAAATGCATTCATACCCTTAACACCATGCACAAACCTCAAATCAAAATGGATTAAAGACCTCAATATCAGACCTAAGTTCATAAATTACATTGAGGAAAACATAGGCAGACCTTTCCTTGACTGAAGTTAGAGGCATCTTTAAGGAGTCAAAACCATTTCCAAGCAAATAAAAGCAAAGAGAAACAAGTGGGACATTAAGTTAAGAAGGTTCTGCACCTCAAAAAACGTAATGACCAGAATACAATGCTATCTCCCATACTGGGAGAAATTATTTACCCATCACTCATCTGTAAAGGATAATATCTAAGGTATATAAAGCACTGGTAGAACTTTACAAGCAAAAAAAAAAAATCTAATCCCATCAAAAATCCCATCAAAAACTGAGAGAAGAATCAGCTAATCAGTGGCTGAATAAATAGCAGTACTCCTACAAAAAAAGGAAAAAAAAAACTGAGAGAAGAGATGAACAGAAAATTCCTCAAAGAAGACATACAAATGCTCAGCAACAATCAAAACAACAAGAAATCACCTCACACCAGAGAGGTACATATCAAAAGTAACAACTGGTCCAGCTTTTTTGAAAACAATATGGACAACCCTCAAAATACTAGGAATTGGACTTCCATATGACCCAGCAAATTCCCTTCTTGAAATGTATCTCAAGGACTCAAACACAATGCAGAAAAGTCATCTGCATTTCTATGTTTACTGCACTACTACTCACAATAGCCAAAATCTGGAAACAACCCAAGTGCCCAAGAACATATGACTGGATAAAAAACTATGGTACGTATACACAACAGAATGTAAGACCTTTACCTGATGCTAGCACAGGCCCATAGAAGGCTGGATCCCCTTCTGGGAGAAGCTCCAGAAGGAATACAGGCCAGGAAACAGTATCAAAGAAAACCATCAACTGTTCCCAACTCTACCCTCTAGACAACTACTCTAGCAGCAGACTCTTCCCACGTAGAAAGTCCCACTTGGGGCGACTTTAGAGAAGCCCTAGACATGTCAACTTGAACAAAGGAAGCACATGCATCTGCTGCCTACGCCCATGTGTTGTTGCTAACCACATATGGTACCTGAGCACATGCATTGCCCTACCTCCCCTCTTGAGAGGGTATTTTTGTGCTTTCCTGTCTAATGCCGGGATGTGTACCAGGGCTCCCACTCTACTCTGGAAAATTGACACTACTCTGCCATAAGAAAAGATGAACGTATGAAATTTGCTACATGTGGATGGATCTGCAGAGTATCATGTTGGTTTAAGTAATTCAAAGGAAAAGAGGCTGACACAGAATAATCTCTCTCAGATATAGAATATAAAGCAACATAGTAAAGGAATAACAAATGCCCAAAAATGATAGAAATGAAGACAATGGGGGTGGAAACAACAGAGTAACAATGGTAGACAGAAGTGGTCAACCAAGAGGAGGAGGAGGCTGAAAGGTAGTAAAGTGTTATGTATGAAACCCTATCGGTAATAGTCTGTAAACCACAGTACCGATAATTTATTTTAGAAGTAACTATCATAGAGTCAAAATGAGGATATGAGGGACGGACTGGTGTTGGAACATTGTATGCCTGAGACTCAATCATGAATAATATTGTAATTCATGGTAATTAAATAAGAATAATAAAAGTTCATCATTAGAAAAAGCCAGAATTATAGTGCACTAAAAGTACTTGTAATTTTAGTGTAAAAGTATACCTGCTTCTCCTTCACTGCAAAACAGTAACTATACAATGAAGTCAACTATATTATAACTATGCCATTTTACAACAAAACATCACGCAGCCTTGTTGTCAATTTCACATAAAAAACTTTGCTACTTTAACCCCAGTATAAATAAGGAGTTTTCACCTTGCTTAGAGTTTTCAACGCAAGTTCTGCTGCTTTTCGTACAGACTCCTAGAAAAGAGAAAAGTACAATGTTATACAAGTTAGAGTTTCATTTTCATCTAACTAGCATTATTTGCCTCCAGCTCTAGACAAATTAGTGAAAATCCCCACGCTCAATGGCAGAATGAAAATGTTACATTAGACATACTCTTCCTTTCAAGAAACATTATCATGCAATTTTTGAAATTAGTATGACTTAGAGAAATCTTAAAGATGTAACTATTAAACTGTAACAGTTCAAAAATATCATTCTATTAGATCAGCAAAATATAAGGTTTTATGTAAGGATTCTGAAAAACTTTTAAAAATCACCAATAAATAGGGACCGAGGACACAGCTCATGTGGCAGAGCACGTGCCTGGCATATATGAAGTCCCAAATACAATCCCTGAAGCACCTGAAGACAATGTCCCTTATCTAAGACAAAAACAAAAGTGTATGTTTTAGATACATACATTTTGATGTATGCTGCGGGGGGGTGTATGCTGAGGGAGACAGCTCAAAGGTCTAGAGTATACGCTTGGGACAGTCCCAACCATCACACAGCCCTCTCGAGCTTCACTGAGCAGGTCCTTCCTCAGAAACAAACTACAAAGATTAAAGAGGCCAGGGAAATCACTCAGCTGCAAGAGTGCACACTTCCCATCTGCTGAGGACTTTGATTCAAACTCTGGCACCACATGCTTACCAAAGCACTGCCCAGAGAGGCCTTCGAGGCCTTCCAGGCCTAACGACAAAAAGAATAAATCCTCAGGGGCCCAGGATCCAACTTGGTGTCACAAAGCATCTGCCTTGCAATACCTGAATCAATTGGCACTCCTCAATGCAGCAAGCAGGATCCAGCAGGTGTGCTGCCTGGGATTCAGAGAACATAACAGAGTGCGTGCTCCACACTTAAAGGAGCAACTGTGCACACACTGCAACTAAGAATGCTGAGGCTGGAGAGAGAGCCCAGCCAGGAGGATGCTGGCCTTGGACTCGGCCCAGCTGCAATCATCAGAAGTTAATGTGTGAGCACTTCAATTAGACATGTGAGCCCTGGCAGGCAACACAGAACAAAACTCTGTGTGACCACTGGTACCATGATGCTAATGAAAGGGAAGGTGAAGAAGAAATAGAAAATAAAATCAATAACACTTTTAACAACTCTAATAAAGCAAAAAGAAAATCAAAACTGAGTGCCTAATTTTAATTATTAGATATCAAAATATCTAGAAATGTATAGAATGAAAAAAAATCAGAAGAATAAGCTATGTTATTTGGGAATGACTGATCCAATTTCTAAAACTAATCAAAGTAGATTCATTTTTTATTATCTTAAAACTTATTCCTAATCAACAGCATGAGATTTCCACAGAGAGTCATATGGAAACTACATACTTTTTAAAAGTAATAAAAAGAAAAGGGGAAAAAAATGTTAACCCAATTTAAATAAAAATATCTGCAACTTCACTGACATATTAAGATAAATTTTTGAAATGAAATTGTGGTGTCGATGGCCACTTAATACCTCCATTGCGAACTACAACACCCTAAAGGAAAGAGAGAGCAAAAGGGAATGCCCTGCCACAGAGGAGGGGTGGGGTGGGAGGGATGCGGGGGGAAGGCTAATGGGTTCATTGGTGGTGGAGAATGGGC
>JAOXYA010000025.1:38911622-38924973 GCA_028565675.1 Sorex palustris
GGCGGGGTGGGGGGGTAGGGGGATGGGAGGGCTACTGGGTTCATTGGTGGTGGAGAATGGGCACTGGTGAAGGGATGAAAACTCGATCATTGTATAATTGAAATCCAAGCACGAACGTTTGTAAGTCTACAACTGTACATCATTGTGTTTCAGTGATAAAAAAATTTAAAAAAAAAGAATAACGGTGTAACAGATTAGAAAAATGATGACAAGCGAGAGGGAAAATGACACAGGGAACATTTCTTTTGAGTTTTTAAATCCTAGATGTATAGTTTGTTCATTCAGTAAGTATTGACCTACGAGGCAACATTTGATTCTCATACTAACAGCCTAGCACAGGAAACAAATATCAACTATTATTATACAACTGTAACTGAAAAAGACTTGTGAGAGTCATAAGAGGAAGAGGTTTGTCGCAGAAGCAGTATTAAGAGACTCCGTGAGAAAGAAGTCTCAGATAGCGATTCGTAATTAAAGGTCCTAAATGGGCTTCCTGCACAGAAAGACTCCTCTGCGCTTTCCTCTTGCCCCCAAATGTAAACTTCTGAAGTCCTAGACACAGAGAGAAAGGCAGGGGAGTGCGTGTCCATGGCGATATTGTAACTGTGCACAGGAAGTTACAGTGGAATTGAGCCATGAAAAGGATCAATTGTTTTTGTGAAAAATCCTCAAGTCATGCCTTGAATTCAAAGAATCAAGCTTGTTAAAATTGTAAATCATCTATTTTCTTTTTGCTAAAAACAAAAGTGGCCAGTGGTATTTTAAAGATCAAGATGAAAATTATCATTTAAATCAGAAAATTTTTATTGAAATAAGAAAATACCGGGAGTGTTAAACTTAGAATAAAAAATCGTCATTATTTTTCCTCCTCCTCCTCCTCCTCCTCCTCCTCCTCCCCCTCCTCCTCCTCCTCCTCCTCCTCCTCCTCCTCCTCCTCCTCCTCCTCCTTCTCCTCCTCCTTCCTTCTTTCAACAAGATATGAGATTTCTCAATTTCACTCAGTGTCTCAGGGTTATCTTGTATTCCAATGCACTTCTAGGTTTTCCGTAAATAATTTGTTAGAAAAGACATTAAAAAACAACATTCTGTGAGGAGCTGACAAAATTAATTTAATTCTTGCTAGATATGTCTGAAACGTGGCTGGTTATTATCCCTCTGAGGAGAGATGATAGACAAGACCCATTCAGACATTAGACTTGTGTACTATCAGAGGTTCAAAGTAGAATAGGTGTGTCCCCGCGATGATGTTACCATTAATAGTAGTTGTGTAGATCTGAACCACTATCCCTTGTTTCCAGAAACCCCCAATTCTGGGGGGAAGAGGAGTTCTCCAGCCATTTTCTTGCCTAAGATATTTGAGTAGAAAGCAAGTACCTAATCTCAAGGTGTCTGACTTGAGTCTTATTGGAAAAAGCCAATCCTCTTGACCCAAAAATGTTCCTTGCGCTGATGCTATAGAAGAATCTGGTAATTTTATTCTTATGAGAAACATTTCTTTCATTTAAGTGCAAAACATTTGAGGTACAGAAATAGTATTTAAAGTTGAAGGAGTTGACAGTTTTTATAAGCTATTTCATAAGATTTTTTTAAATGATGAATTAATTTGTATTTCATAGACACTGTTTTCTTCACTTACCAGTGATCTTGACATGTTAAAGAACTTTATGGATCATTCTATTGGTTTGGGGTGGAGGTTTTTTGTGACTAAAACGTTACTAATTGTTCAATAAATTATACATGAATATTGCATTTTTCACTATTGTAATGGAATGCACTGTTCTGCTGAATGAAATCTGGGACTAGAGCAGGGGGATTGGGTCACACCGACTGGTTCCCAGGGGAAACCCTTAATGATTCTGCTATCTTCCCGGACTCTGAATAATTTTTCTTTCTTTCTTACTTCCTTTTCTTTTTCATTTTTTTTTGTTTTTCATTTTGGGACCACACTTGGCAATACTCAAAGGTTACTCCTGCCTCTGTCCTCAGGAATTTCTTCTAGCGGTGCTCAGGAGACCAAATGGGATGTTAGGGATTGAACTCAGGTTGGCACATTCAAACAAGTGCCCTACCAGCTGTCTTGTTCCTCTGGCTCGGAATTTTCTTAGGTAAGCAAAAGACATGCTCTCAAGTACAAACTGTTTATTTTTAAATGTTTTTTAATTAAAACTTATTCTAAAATATAAATAAGAGACTAGAGTGATAGTACAACAGGTAAGGCATTTTCCTGGCACATGGCCAACCTGAGTTTGATCTCCAACATCTGGTCCTTTGAGCACCATCGGGAATAATTCCTGAGTAAAGAGTCAGGAGTAAACCCCGAACACCTCCAGTGTTCCCCCAAACCAAAATAAATAATAAGATACAATAGAAATAAACTTTGCAATTTGTTAAAGATATCTTAATATGATTTAGTTTTATAAGTGATATGAGTGCGCTGTAAATATTTCTTGAGTAATAAGTGCCTTTTTCACATCATTAAACAGTTCATTACTAGCTTTGAGATTATCTTTCTGATTTCTAATTATTGGTCATTACCTTCAACAATCCAGTTTTTCATATGCTTTTTGAATTTTGTCATCGCAGACTGTTTTCTTTACATTGGCACAGTAGTCTGTATTATGTCCATTATTGTGTTAGTCTTAATGACTACTTTCTTTTAGATTCATGATACCTGTATAAAATGTTGAGGGTGTTAAATCTAAACTCAGGATATTTCTTGTGGTAAAAGAATTCTGTGTACTGATTTACTTTGAAGCAATTTTTGAAACTATCCAACTGTGAAAATGAATTTATTTCAGCTTAATTAGATTAAAAATTGTGCGTTATTGACTTAGTGCTCCTTTGAATCCTGTCAAATAGGTTAAGTATGTTATAGATTAAAATAAACTATATAAAAAGGTTTAAACAGATGCATATTTTTATTTTATTAGAATTTTGTGAACATGTTCCTAAAATTCTCTTCATATATGAAGACTTCCCTCTCCCTCTGTTCTTCCTTGTTTGTTCATTAGGTTTGTTTTGCAGAGAAGATAATAGTAAAATTGCTCAGTATGGGGAAAAGTAGGATGAAGTATGTGTATGTTTGTGTGTGTGAACTAATAGCTATAGAGATTTATCCTGAGCATATTTGATATAATTACCATGCCCATTCTGTGGATATGCACTAAAACATTGACTTGCTCACAAAGTATTAAACAATATGAGAGCCATTTTGAACAATAAAATTGGGTAATATCTTGTATGCAACATTGCACTGTCACACTGTCATATTAAAATAAAACAGCTCCTGCCTTAGCAATACATTGAATAACCTTTTTTCATTTGTAAATCGAGATCAACATTATAGCATTTTTAATTATGTAAATATATTATCTTATCCTCTGCAAATAAAAAAGCCCTTAAGAATGAACTCATGAGAGAACAAAAGGGAATGCCCTGCCACAGAGGCAAGATGAGATGGGGAGATGGGGAGTGGGAGGGATACTGGGACCCATGGTGGTAGAAAATGGGCACTGGTGGAGGGATGGGTATTTGATCATTGTATAACGGAAACCCAAGCACAAAAATTTGTAAGTCTACAACTGTACCTCATGGTGTTTCACTAATAAAAATTAAAATGAATAAATAAAATTTCTTTAGATAGATTTAAAATTATTGAGAAAAGATGACCAGGTTTTTATACTGGGAACTGATTACAAAGCTTACCCATTGTGCACCGCAGCTCTCGGATCACTGCTGCTCTTCACTTTGATCATCAGCAGAGAGAGAAGAAGATAGAACATGGCCAAGCCAAAGCACAAACGGTAGACAGCTTTATAGCCAACCAGAATGTTACAAGGAACAACACCTTTCTCGTTCTCACAAAATCCTGGAATCTATAAAAACAAGAGCTTGTGGTCTAGATTTTTTAAAATAAAAATGAAAATTCTGTGTATCAATCATTGTTTATGCTACATATGTATTCAGGGTAAACATATTTTCCATAACATGAAAATCTAACATTCTGCTGCTGCAGTTACAATGGGCCACACATTTGCGATGTGGTGGACCAGGAAATGCACATCATTTGGCTGAAGCACACCAGGCTGGGCTCAGGGCCCCACACAACACAACTTCTGCGCTGAGGGAGGCTCTGCTCTCTCTCCAGACCTGCTGTCATTTGTAATTCTCTCTTCCTGAGGTTTCAAACACTGCATCATGACTCTATTTCCCATCATTTCTTCAGAAAATGCCCATGATTCCCCCTAAGTATGAGTCTTTCTCAAAGTCGAGGTTAGCTTGCTCAGAGTGCTCCTCTTCTGAACTTCCTGCCTTCATTTTTAAACTCCCTTTTATCTGAGAACATCTTATACTGGATTTCATTTTAAATTACGAACCCAGGTTCTTCAGCTCAGTGCAGAATCCCTAATAAAGCATGTTATAAATTAGTGAACTTATTATATCTTTCCCTATTTCTTTTTATATAATCCAAACTCCATAAAATAATTTTTTTCACAAAAAAAAATTCATCTTTTTTTCCCCCAGGGCAATAATTCCTTTCCAGTTGCTTGAAATCCGAATCTGGTTTCATTTCTGATTCTGTCACATTTAAATGTCACAGTAAACAAAGTCAAATTTACATTCAAAAATTCTACTTTGGGTCTGCTGGGCTGGACTGCAACAGCCTCCACAGTTTCCTTCAGATCAATCCTGCCAAAGCATCTATTCTCTTCATTCTGTTTCCTATTTCCCAATCTACACACAAAAAATTCTACTCATCTCTGGGTAGTCTCTTTTTTTATGAAACTCACTGAGATTCTAACATTTACCTGGCCAAAGTTACTTAATTTCTCTTGTTATCGTAACACATTTTATGTATCAGCTCCTGACTTCCCTAAAAGTTTTAGAGCTTCTAAAATAGAAATTATATATTATTTTACTCTGTATACTAAAATTAGTTATATCTGTAAACAACCATGCAATTAATCAATTTACAAAGAAAAAGACACACCTTATTCAGTTGTTCTTCCATTCCTGGTATCAACATTACACAAGCTACACACACTCCAACAAGCAAGAAAAGTGCATAGATCAACCGAGTTACGGTGGAGTTGTTTCCACTGGGGCAGCATCTGCACAGCAAACATGGAGCACTGCCACATAAGCAGGGTATCTGGGGGAAAAGAGAATTAAATATCAGCAGACCTTAAAATGATAGCAAAGAGCTACATTTTAGCATGCAACATAGAACAGGAACTACCACGGGACAGTGGCCTTTGGTTCACATATATTATCTATAAACTAAGAAATAGTAATTGAGGTAAAGATAGACTAAATCCTAGCAAAAAAGTGCTTAACCTCTGTATCAAGCAAAATAAATATAGTAAGTTTAAACAAAGGGAAAACCAGCAGCAACTCAAGTTTAGCTAAAAAAAAAAAAAAACTAGGGCTGGGATGTGGAGAGTGGACAAGTGCATAGCAGCCCAGCAAAATTTAGACAGATATAACTAATTGACTACAAAGAAAGGTGATGAGCTGGAAACAGTTCAACAGGATAAGTGTTTTCAACAGGAAGAATGGATGCTCTGCATACAAGAGATCTGTGGCTGGATCCCCAATAACCAATAATCCCATTGACAAGAACAAAATGGGTGTGCCCCTACCCCCCAAAATAGAGAAACCAAAATATTCATGAATATGCAGTCCATCAGCAACTCTTATTATCCTTTAGCCCTTATTAAGTCACAAATTTGGAGAATTTTTCAAATATCCATCTATGGAAAATTATACTACTTTAATCCTTTACCTCTTCTGGATGTTGATAATGATAACCAGATTACAACTAGAACTCAGCAAAAGAGAATAAATGAATAGCTGGGGTTAACTTTCTTCAACAGAATTCTATTCTAAACTAGTAGCATACACCAGGGAATACTGATAGGGACCATCAAACAGTATTAGAAAAGCGAACTGTAAATACTCTCATAAGGACCAACATTATCACCACAGGAAGGCAGCATAGCAAATCCTAAAATAACTTCATTTTCTTCAAGGTTGTTTCATTCTAACTTGAGGAGAGGGGGAGATGAGGGAGGTGTTATCAACCAACTAAAGTAAACAAGTAAATGAAGACATTTATCCAAAGGCTTGCTCTCATGGTATGCTGAAGTTAGAGTTTCCAAAAACTAAAGTTAAGTAATGATCTGTTGTATTGTAGGGGAGGACACCATACAGCAATCAGTATAAGGCAGGAACAGAGTTGCTTTTAAGACAAAAATAAGTGTAATAAGCAACTATGCAAACACTCTAGGAATGTAAAAAGAATCATCCCTCAAAAAAAAAATCCAGAAAGAAAAAATCTTTGAAGATGCTGATTCAATAAAACAACTCCGTAAGAAATCAAAACTCTTAGCTAGACAGTACCGAGGTTCTTGCCTTGCATGCATCAGGCCCAGTTTGATCATCTGCACTGCATCTAGTACAGCCTCCCTTAGCACTGCCAGGAAAGATCAATGATCTCAGGTGGGTGTGGCCCAAAAGCCCCAAAAAGAAAAAGTTACAAGGGGCTCTATTTGGGATATAGAAAAAATAAGAAAAGCAAATTTAAAACAAAAAAAAATTAATGAAATTAGAAAAGAACATGATAAAAAGAAATGAGGAGGGGAAAAGAAATAACTAAAAAAAAAAATGCAGAAAATAATTGCTGTCAATTCAAACCAAACACAGTGATAATCATATTTACCCTACAGTCTTCATCAAAGGGGGAGGGGAGAGAAATTAATTTCTTTTTTCAGGCAGTAGACAAGAGTGTAATTTCTGAGAGAAGGGAAACAACCTCTGTGGTTAGGCCCTATTTCTCCATTTGGGGTGCAGGGTAAGGGTGTTTCCAGGTGAAAAGACTGTCTACCATGGTAAAGAAACAATGACTGAGAAAGAGTTTATATATGTGAAGGCTATATACAGGGAGAGTTCTGAAGATTTAGATGCAAAGGCTGCATATTAAGTCTTCATCAAACTATGTTATATGCACTGAGAAAAGTTGCCCAAAGTGGGCAAAAAAAAAAAAAAGGAGAAACGGCATAACACATGCCGCAGGAATGGGACAGGAGCTCAGGTGCTGGGTGGAGAAGGAAATCAGCCATATGCCTAAAGATTGCTCTTATCTCACATAACAAACCCTAAAGCAAACATCAAAAAAATAAAATTCTCTTTAAGTAACCTACTCCTCCATGTACAAGAACAAGTCTCAAAAGCCCTTTTTCAAAATACAAATATTCCTAGCACTGATCGAGATAAAATTACATTGCCTGACATCTACTAAAAAAATCTGTAAGAATGCAAAAAGGGAGGAAAATAAACACGTAACCAAAGGTAAATAAAAACCAATCTGAAAATAAAGAACACAAAACCCATCTATAAATAATGTGATGTATTCACATTTGTCATATGTCCAACGAGGCAGAAAAACACGTGAATGGAAAACATACAAAATAATTGGAAAGATACATGCACCAAATTTTTATAAATAAAAATAAAATGGAGTGAAAAAAATAAGAAAATGCAGGGGGAAAAAATCAAGAACCTGAATACACTAATAAAGAAATGATATGAAATGAAGAGATAAAAAGACATGGAAAAAAGGGGCAGAGGATCAATGTTGTGAGACAACATCAAACACCTTAATATTAACTGAACTACAACTCCTAAAGAAGAGTTCTTTTGAAGAAATATAACAATTCACATCTGATTCAAGTTGTTTAAAAGTAATGACAAACACAAGTTATCTTACAAACAGGTAGGAAAATAAAAGCATATTAAAATATAAAATCTTTTTTAGTAAGAAGCAGTACAAGACAAAATTTAGTAATGAGTGAACAAAGTTGTAACCATAGAACATTATGCTCAGGAAAATATCTTTCAAAAACAGAAGTAAGGGGCTGCAGCCATAGCACAGCGGGTAGGGCGTCTGCCTTGCACGAAGCCAACCAGGGTTCAATTCCCAGCATCCCATATGGTTCCCAGAGCACTGCCAGGAGTAATTCCTGAGTGCAGAGCCAGGAGTAGCCCCTGAGCATCTCCGGGTGAGACCCAAAATGGAAAAAAAAAAAAATCGGAAGTAAAGTAAAACATTGCAGGCACAGAAAGACAAAAAATAAATAAAAAAAAATCCATATCCAGCAGATCTAAACTACTAGAAATGTTGAAGTTTTACAAGCAGAAGGAAAATTACAGCAGACAAAAATCTGGATCTGCACAAAAATTCATACAAGGGAAAACTATGATTAAAGGGAAGAGAGATAGCACGGATGGTCAAGGGCATGCTTTCCAAGTCAGGAGGCCCAAGGTTTTACGGAGGGTGTGGCTCATAAAAACAAAACAAAAAACATACATCTATATCTATTTTTTTCTTAGGGAAACAAAGCTGTTTTAAATAAGTACCCTTTTAAAGTGGGCTGAAGAGATAGCATAGCAGGTTTGCCTTGCACTCAGCTGACCCAGGATCTATTCCTCCACCCCTCTCAGAGAGCCCGGCAAGCTACCGAGAGTATTCCACCAGCACAGTATATTTGATATGCACAAAACAGTAACAAGTCTCACAATGGAAATGTTACTGGTGCCCCTCTCAAGCAAATCGATGAACAACAGGAGGACAGTGCTATGGCTACCCTTTTAAAGCAAAAATAATGAACATTAGCTTTGGTGGGTTTTTTTTTGGAGGGGGTGCTTCAATAAGAAATAAAATGGTGTAATAAGACATGATCATAGGTCTATCTGAAAACTCATATTACAGTCTTCCCGTTTTTCATCGAGTTGCTCGAGCGGGAGCGGGCCCAGTTACGTCTCCATCATGAGACTTGTTGTTACTGTGTTTGGCATATCGAATACGTCACGGGTAGCTTGCCAGGCTCTGCCATGATGATCATAGGCAGAAAAGTTAAAAACAAAGTTAAGGTGCTTGTCTTGCACATGATGGACCCAGATTCAAACAGGAACTTAAGAATCCCTGAGCCCACCAGGAGTAACCCTGAGCACAGAACCTGGAGTAAACCCTGAGTTTCACTGAGTATGGCCCAACAAACAACACCATAAAAAAAACAAAGTAACAAAAACCAAATACCACAAACCCTAAAGCAGAAAAGCAAAATGAGTAGCAAATTAAAAAGTCCAAGGAGACAACAGAATACTAAAATAATGACCAATCCAAATCGAGGCAAAATAATAGGGCTAATGGGTGGTGATAAAGGTGACCAAAAAATGGCTGATTTTAATTCACACAATCTATGTAAACAGGGTAAAAACTCCCCATTTAAAAGGTAGAAATAGGGAGTTAGAGCATTAGTGCAACAGATAGGGTGTTTGCCTGTACACAGCCAACCTGGGTTCAATCTCCAGCAACCTCCCGGGGTGATTCCTGAGCACAGAGCCAGGAGGAAGCCCTGAGTACTGCTGGGTTTGGTCCAAAAACTTGGATAGCAGGGGTGGAAGAAAAGGTCAGAAAAAAAAGGATACAAGCTTGCTTGCTGTTTTCAAGGGCTGGCTTGCTTTTTTCTAGCTTTGAAACAAGAATCTCTTTCTTTCCTCTCTGCTTACTTGCGCTTTCAAACCCGTGTCTCTCTTGAACATCATACACTTTACAGAGAACTCTGGGGTCTTCTTGGAAGAGGGGGCAAGCAGATTCCCCTTCCTACCTGAAGGCACAGCAGCTCACAGACCCACCCTACACCTTCAGACAGAGAAATAGCCCAGCTCCACAACTGAACCTCGTCTCCCAAACTACTAAATTGCTCCTGGATCAAGATACGCGATCTGCACAACACCTCCAAATTTCATAGTAGTGTCAGTCCAGTACAATCACAGCAAATCTGATCAGAAAGACCACCAAGCTCCTTGAGCCTGAACAGTAACACAGAAGGTGGAACCAGCACTAACCAGCACAGGAGATCCCAGAAAATGACTGGAGCAACATCACCATAAGATATAACAATTAGCACAAAGACACTCTTACAGATCGAAGATTGGATAATTCCATTTGTCTTTGTGTTGTAACTAATAGGAAGTAAATTTGTTTGTGCCTGCAAGCGGGCAGGCTAAGGTGTTGGGTGGGAAACTGGGGACATTAGAGAGAAAGGCACAATACTGGTGGGATTGGCATTGGAACATTTAATGCCTGCAACAACTCCATTATGCATAACTTGGCAAATTACGGGGTGTTATAATTTTTAATATTTATAGTTCAAGCCACCAGGATGTATATATGTTTGTATGTGCCAGTACCTCAGTTTACCCCACACCACACAGTGTGTTAGTCTGAACCCTGCATACCACCAGGTATATATAACCCAGGAGGCTCCCAAGCACACTGAGGTGGTTCTGGTAGTTCCAGAAACTAAAGCCGCTCCCAGCTTTGGCTCCAGCATGGAACCATCCAACCTAGTCCCAGCAGGGTACTGACTGCCCTGCAAACACAGGAGTGGTCCCCAGGATCCCTAAGCATTGTTTAGCATTGTTTGAGAGCTTTGAAAAGAAGGAGATTAGAAGTTTAACATATATACATACCGATCATGCTATAGCAGTATCAAAGTAGATCTGGGAAAAGACTATTCCAAGGTAAGAATGATAATATTGAAAAGGAGATGTACAATCATTTCTGCACCCTAAAAGGACTTCATGTGAAGGAAGAATTAGTAAAACTAAAAGAATTATCAAACAAATCTTCATGGACAAGCTTTCCACGTATTTTTCCATGTAAAAAAAATAAATGCTTTGCTTCATTTCTTTTTTTTTTTTTGCCTTTTTTGGGCCACACCCAGCGATGCTCAGGGCTCACCCCTGGCTCTACACTCAGGAATTACTCCTACAGTGCTTGGGGGACATATAGGAGGCTGGGGATCAAACCCGGGTCGGCAACGTGCAAGGCAAACGCCCTACCCGCTGTGCTATCGCCCCGGCCCACGTTTTGCTTCATTTTAAGAGCAAAACACATTAAGTAAAAATATAGAAAACTGGAATTATATTATCATTCATATCTAACTAACATTTGAGGAACACCGCAACTAGCCAGAACAATGTACAAAGTATTTTCAAGAGCACAACATTTACCAAAAATAAACCATATTCTGAAGCATAAGTCTTAAATCGAACTATAAAATGGCTCAAATTGCACACTCTTGTCTCAAAAGAATATTAGAAATCAGTAACATAAAGATAGCAGAAAATAAACACACTTCTAATTAATTCAAGCACAAGATATTAACAGGAAACTAAACAGTAAAAAAACACACATCATGTTGTGAGATGCACAGTAGAAAACAGTAGACGAATCCTTTGTAGTGCCAGGTGTGACTCCCTAGCACCAAGTCAGGTGTGACCCAAAAACTAAACAAATATCAGTAGAAACAAAAGTTTCAAAATCAATAATCAAAGTTTCTGCCTTATAAAGCTCTAAATGGAAGTGTAAAAAAAATAGATGTGAATGAAGTGAATTATAGAAAAGGTAGGAAAAGCATAATTAATTTAGGACTTCACTGAAACCTAAGAAAACTACAGCAAGATTAATCAGTATTAAAAAAGGGCAAGAAGCAAATGAACATACAACTGTGGTCCCTAATACTGGAAATTAAAGAAAAGACATTACATTACTACCAATACCAAAAAATATGAAAAGGGGAAAAGCATAACCAAGCTATTCAATAATTCAATGGCTAAATAAAAAGCATCCACATGAAAAGCAACCAAAATCATTCAGTTAATACATAAATAGTTCTGTATCTACCAAGTCTAATTTGTAGTTTTTTTTTTTAATTCTCCTATATGAGCCTGATAGCACAGTGGATGTATCATTTTGCCTTGTATGCAACTGACCCAGGTCTTGATTTCCTGGTACCACATCTGGTCCCCTGTGCACTACCAAGAGTGATCCCTGAGCTCAGGTGCAAGAGTAAGCAGTAAATAGATAACAGAAAAGATTGGTGACCCCAGAAATATAGCCAACTAATTTCAATGTAAACAGCAAAACTACTGAAAGATGACAACAAAGAAAAACTACAAGATCTTAGGCTTCAAAATTAATTTTTAAATAAAATAAAAATTTTAAAAAGCACGGTTGACCTTCATTAAGAATGCAAACTCCAGGGCCAAAACTATGGCTGAAGGACTGGAAAATAGTGAATACAGTAAAGTTATACCGAAGGAAAACAAAGGTAATGTATAGTATGAAGGTAGCCAGCATCCAGAAATAGGAAATCTTGACGGCACTGGTGGTACAGTGATGAGCACAGCTGCCACCCAAAACACAGGAAATAGACTAGAGATAGTACAGTGGGCAAGGTGCTTACACAGTACATGGTCTATCTGGGTTCAATCCCTGGCACCTCTTTTGGTCCCATGAACACTGCAAGGAGAGATCCTGTGCACAGGGCAAAGAATAAGCCCTGAGCACCTCTGGGCATGGCCCAAAGACAAAAAGGGGGGTGGGGGAGGGGAAGTAGGAAATCTAAATAAACATAATGAAAGATATAAAACAAAAACCAAAAATGCTCTTAAATAAACCTGCATTTATTTTAAAAAGAACATACTAGTTTTCTTTTTTTTTAAAAAAAAGAAGCCAATTTATTTTTTTGGGGGGGTCACACCCAGCAATGCTCAGGGATTACTCCTGGCGGTGCTTGGGGGACCATATGGGAGGCCAGGGATTGAACCCAAGTCGGCCACGTGCAAGGCAAACTCCCTACCCGCTGTGCTATCACTCTGGCCCCCGAACATACTAATTTTCTGAAGGAAAAAAGTTACGAAAATACAAATGCAGATATGAAGTCAAAGCACAAATTAAATGTGCTAGGAGGGAAAGGATGCTATGACAATTTAACACAATCTATGGAAATAACATGATCAATCAATGGAAATTACATGACCAAATTTGGAAATTAGCAGATGACAATGTTTATAAAAAGCAGGGAGGAGGCAGGAATCCATGATTAAATACATGCTTAAGGGTCAGAGAGTATAGCAGTCAGGTCTTGTTCCTGACACCACATGGTCCTTTGAGAACTGGCAGGTGTGAGCCCCATTACTGCTGGGTGTGGTACTCTTGCCCCTCAAAAATAAGATAAAAGGAATGCTAAAGTCCTGATCCCTCAAAACTAGAAAGCAATGGTTCTCAAAATGTACGAAAAATTTATAACAGAATAAAAAGAATAGTGGACTTTAGAGTTCCCTGGTTGCTGATGGTACTGCATCGAAGTGATGCAGGCATGTAGACAGGCAAAGGCCCTTGGCAAGAAAACTTGGTCAACAGAACTTCTGGAAGAAAAATTCTAAGACTGATCCACCCTGTGGATACAGAAAACAGACCTGATTAAGACTTTCAGCAGAC
>JAOXYA010000025.1:39052016-39063552 GCA_028565675.1 Sorex palustris
CAAAAGGGGGGAGAGAGAGAGAGAGAGAGAGAGAGAGAGAGAGAGACAGAGAGAGAGAGAGAGAGAGAATATGTGTCTGCCACAGAGGGAGGGTGTGGGAAGGGGTGGGGTTGGCAGGAGGGACACTGGGAACATTGGTAATGGAGAAAGGGCACTGGTGAAGGGATGGGTACTCGAACGTAGTTTGAAATATAATCCCGAAAATTTTTAGTCTGTAATTGTATCTCATGATGATTCATTAAAAAACAAAAAAAAAAGAATCATGACTTTCTGTGTCATAGTGACTGAAAGTCGAACTCACAAGTAATAATGTCTTTCCTACAGAGGGGAGGTGGTGGTGGTGGGGCAACCGACAGGAAAAGGCAGATGGTACAAGGAAGACTTCCAGGACAGTACGGAGAAGAGCCTGAGAGTGCTAAAGCAGCGGGCAGTTCTACCTACCCTAATGCTACTATTCACAGGCTGCCATGCAGTGACATGTCGACAGTGGCGTGTACCCCTGGTGGCTCACGCTTTAAACTGGCTTCATGATCACAAACTGCCATGCCAGTGTCAACATGTCATACTGTGATCCTAGCGCTGGTGCTGATCCAGATGTTGGTGCTTTGGAGAAATGAAAACCATGTCACTGCTCCTCCCAACTGCTTTTGTCAGATCTAACCCAGGGAGAGTTGAAGTGCAGGTCAATCGGCTGTCCCAGTCTGTACAACATTTTCTGTCAAACTGGTGAATAACCAGTGCTTCATACTCCAGTTCTGGAGGGCTTTCAGCCTTCAGTGAGTTATTAGCAATTCCACCACCAACAGTAGCTGTGATTCAGAAAGAAATTAGGGCCACGAAACCCTTCAATGGCTCTATTCCAACAGACTCCACGCCACAGAAGTTTCCTCCCTAATTACCTCTGCCTCCATCTTTCTCTTTTAGATTAACAGTCCTCTTTGTTCTGAACTCTGTCTGACCCTAAAACATACATGCTATGCTGTTATGTTATATACAGGTAGCACTCATGCCAGTTTTAACTTCTCTCAAGTGGAACACTTTACATCTTTCTTTTTAAAGCTTCCCAACTATCAATTATGCATCTGATAGAGACCTGCCACATCTTTCTGACTGTCCATTTTCCCATCCAGGATTCCCAGTGAAAGAGGGCACATTCTGGCAGAGAAATATGACTTTAATCATCCAAGGACTGAGATCTGTGGCAGTCCTATATAAGGGACACGTCTTTTTAAAACACAAGCAAAAATAAACTCCACTTCAGCATCCTCCAGAGATGGAGGAATCAACTCCATATATATCAAGTGGGTCTCAGTCTCACACTAGATGTAAAATAGTAGTGTTGATCTGTCCCTGTAGAAGAGCATCGCGAGGATTTAGTCATCCATAGTGCTTAGAAACCCTCCATAGCTCAGATGTAAATCTGGGCCTGGGACAGACTTAAGAGTTCACAAGATGCTGTGGCTGAGGAAGTAGGTATTCAGAACACCCAATACTGTAAGAGGCAAGTAAAGAGGCAAGAAATGAGGATCTCGCCACCACCACTGCCCCCCCTTAAAAAAGAACCCCCCAAAACTTAACATTATTAATAGTTCCAGAGTTACACTATCAAGATCCTAAAATAAAAGGTGCAGATGAAAAGCACCAATCCTTCAAACTGCCCACTTATCTGGTCTTCTGCACATTCTGGGCTCTTTAAGGATCTAAACAAACCATTACAAATGTAAATTCTTCCACACAGTACAAATGATGAGTCACGCTTTCTGCTGAAATCAGAGCAACAGCAGTGAAATGTACAACTCTTTCAGGAAAAATTCTATTATAAAAGTCTGCATACATTTTTGTTTGTATGGTGCCCCACCTGGCTGTGCCCAGGGTATGATGTTGGCGGTGCTAGAGGTATCATATGAGGTGCTGGATATTTCATGCACGCAAGGCAAATGCCTTAACTCTTGTAGGATCTTTCTATGTCCTGGAAATATGCAAGATTGTCACAGCTCCTGTCCTCCCTGAGGTTTTCTGTTAGAGAAGTGAGAGTGTTTACCACTCAGAGGAAGCCAGAAGTAAAACCTGTCAGTCACGTAACGAGGACTGTTGACAGGGAACCTGGCCCTACCAACTCATGCCCAAACGCTAGAGAAAAGTTTTATAAACAGAACAGCTATTCACATGTGCATGATACGGCAACAATATAGAAAATAAAAATTTTGTTTTTTAAAGGGCCAATCTTTAATTGTTCTTTTCTATTGTTATGGGGTTTGTTTCTAATTTAAACTGAAATATATATATACATATATATATATATATTTTTGCTTTATGGGTCACACCCAGTGATGCTCAGGGGTTATTCCTGGCTCTGCACTCAGGAATTACTCCTGGTGGTGCTTGGGGGACCCTATGGGATGCCGGGGATCGAACCCAGGTCGACCACGTGTAAGGCAAATGCCCTCCCCGCTGTGCTATTGCTCCGGCCCTAATTCTTGTTTGTTTTTGAGCCACACTGGCGGTGATGGTGGGGTCCAGGGGACCGATTGGGGTGCTGGAGGTGGAATCTGGCTTGGCTGCCTGCAAGGTGACCACCTTCCCTGCTGCACTGTCGCTCAGAGCCCCGGAAGCAGAATCTCTGTGGAGTGAGCCAGCCCGCACACTCTCTAAACATGGGCTGATGTGCGGTCCAAGGCTTACTTGGGATAAGTCAGCATGGGGGAGAACATGGAATACAATAGGAAAGACAGTTTTCTTTCTTTTTTATTTTTCTCTTTTTGGGTCACACCCACCCAGCGATGATCAGGGGTTACTCCTGGTTCTGCACTCAGGAATTACTCCTGGAGGTGCTTGGGGGACCACACGGGATGCCTGGGATGGAACTCGGGTCAGCCTCGTGCCTGGCAAACGCTCTTGCCGCTGTGCTATTGCTCCAGCCCCAGAAAGACAGTTTTCTTCTACTGTTTAATTTCCCATCATGGCTTCATGTCACCCCCTGGAGGGTCGAAGAGCAGGAAGTTGGGAACAGGCTGAGGAAGAGGCATCTCTGCTGTGCCTTTGGCCTCGGGGGAGGCTGGTGGGGGGTAACTCAGCCAGGGCGCCCCATCCTTTCTCTTCTGTCCATCTGCTGGAGCTGGAGTGGACGCTGCAGGCCCAGAGTTGAGCTGGAAATGTGTTTGGGGTGGAGGGTGGGTACATGGTGGGGGCTTGGGGGAGCCGGGAGTCCGAGCAAGGGTCCGGCCCGCCTCTGCTCAGTGTTTGAGACTGTTGTGCTTTAGAATTAGGGATGCCGGGGCTGAAGCCGACAGGACAGTGGGTAAGGAGCTTGTCCCGGGTTCGACCCCCAGCACCCCATAGGGGTCCTTGAACCCCACTCGGAGTCATCCCTGAGCACAAAGTCAGGACAAAGCCCCGAGCATAGCCGGTGTGTGTGGCCCCCAAATCAGACCGAAACCAAAGCAGAAAGAAGGGACCCAGGAGATGGAGTTCTCACCACAGCACTTGTCCTGCCTGTGCGGAGCCTGGAGTTTGATCCCCCGGTGCTGCCTGGTCATTTGAACACCCCCGGGTGTGGTCCCGCTCTCACACTGGCTGTCTGGAGGAGACTGCAGGCACCTGGGGTCCTCAGGGCGTGAGTCAAGGTCTAATCGGAGTGGCCGAGCTCACAGGGAATTCCAAAGCAGAGAAAGCGACTGAGCAAAGCCTTTCTCCACAGAACTTTCTCCACAGGCCTTGCTCGTTCAGATTTTTTTTTCTTTTTGGGTCACACCCGGCGATGCACAGGAGTTACTCCTGGTGCATGCACTCAGGAATTACTCCTGGTGGTGCTCGGGGGACCATATGGGATGCTGGGAATCGAACCTGGGTCTGCCGCGTGCAAGGCAAACACCCTCCCCGCTGTGCTATTGCTCCAGCCCCCAGATTTTTGTTGTTGTTGTTGTTTGTTCAGGAGACATTTTTCTGGATATAACTTTTTTCTTTTCTCCTTTCCTTCCACTTTTCTTCTTTATCTCTCCAACTTTTTTTTGTTTTGCTTTTTGGGGTCACACCCAGCAATGCTCAGGGTCTCCGCCTCTTGGCTCTGCACTCAGGAATCACTCCTGGCAGTGCTCAGGAGAGTATATGGGATGCCGGGGCTCAAACCTGGGTCAGCCACATGCAAGGCAAACGCCCTCCCTGCTGGACTATCGCTCTGGGCCCTTTCCTCCTTATTTCTCCTTTTGGGGGTCACGCCTGTGATGCTCAGGGGGCCATATGGTGCCGGGGGTTAAACCCGGGATTCCCACGTGTTAAGGCCTGGGTTCAGCCCTACAACTCTCCCAACCCTCTATTCATGACTTAAATAGAAAAATCTGGAAGGGAGGGGAAATATATATTAAGGTTTTCTTTAGTTTTAGTTGTCACTCCCATCGGTGCTCTGAGCCTACTCTAGACTCAGGGTTTAGGGGTCACCCTGGCTGGGCCCAGGAACCACCCAGTGCTGAGGAACGGAGCCCTGGCCCCCTGCGTACAAAGTAGACACTCTGGCCCACTGGGTTTCCTTTCCGTGCCCCCGCCCCCGCTTTTAAAATAATTCCTGGCAGTTCTTTCGGGGGGAGGGGGGAGGCCCAATTTCAAACCACGGGATTCCCGTTTGTGGGGCCAGAATGGAGGTTTCACCGATCATCAGATGCATCTCAGATGGCTCCCAGGGGCTGTGGGAAGCAGAGAGCTATCACCCCCGTCATCTCCATGGTTATCTAAGGCCCTGCAGGAAGCGTGATGGGCTGGGGCCGGACAACGCCTCCTCCTGCGCCCGCCGGTCAAGCTTGCTTTGGGGCTTCACCCACCCCACAAAGGGTGACAAAGGAGAGCAGGACAGCCAAGCACAGAGGGGGAATGGGCGGGGGCTGGAGACCCCTGACCAACAGAGTCCCGGACTGCTGCCATCGCCTGGATCTTGGCTCGAGGGTGGCCCCTCCTCTTTTTTTAATTTAATTTTGTTATTATATTTTTAATGCAGGAGTACTGCTATTTATTCAGCCATTGATTAAGCTGATCGAATTGGGCATGAACTCCCCCATTGCTTTTTTTTTTAAATTTTTAAAATTGAATATCCGTGAGATAGACCATTACAAATGCTGATCGTAGTTGGGTCTCAGTCATAAAATGATCCAGCACCCAGCCCTCCTCCAGTACACATTTCCCCGCCACTATCCCCCCACCCCCTTGTCCCCTACTCTTAATCAGTGTGCAACCTTGGCAACTGTCTGAGTCCGCTCTGGCCCAGCAGCTAACACAGGGCTGAACAGAGCTCTGGAGGGGAATTCTGCTCAAGCATTCGTCTTTCTCATAGAAGTGCATGGTCTTTTGATTGACTTTTTAGTTCCCAGTTTTCATTTATTTATTTATTTGCTTTTCGGGTCACCCGGCGATGCTCAGGGGTCACTCCTGGCTCTGCACTCAGGAATGACTCCTGGCGGTACCCAGGGGACCCTATGGGATGCTGGGAATCGAACCTGGGTCGGCCGCGTGCAAGGCAAATGCCCCCTACTCACTGTGCTATTGCTCCAGCCCAGTTCCCAGTTTTTAAAACGTATTTTTAGGACCCAATTTTTGATAGAGACTTGGATTCTGGGAACCCTGCTCTCACGACAAAGCAGAAGCATGAGGGTCCCAAGTCTGGGGAGAGGCTTAGTGAGCTGGAGGTCCGACCTCGCATGTGGAAGTCCCGAGTGCCCCCCCCCAGCCCGGCATCATGTTCTGAGCACTGCCAGGAGTGCTGTCCCCTCTTCCCAAACCAACACGGGGTCTCGGCTCCAGTGTCAGGTTGGTGACAGGGAGTGCAGGGGACTGAGACTGACCAGTGGGCACCAGCCCTGCCCAAGGATAGATGAGACACACCTCGCCCTAGATCCTTTGGGGGCTGCTGTGGAGGAAGGTGGACCCAGCGTGGCGGATCTTTTTGTTTTTGTTTTGGGGTCACACCTGGTGATGCTCAGGGGTTACTCAGGAATTACTCCTGGCAGTGCTCTGGGGACCATGTGGGATGTTGGGGATTGAGCCTGGGTTGGCTCCATGCAAGGGGAATGTCCTACCCACTGTACTGTCTCTTTGGCCCCCGGGTGCTTTCATTTTTATTTTATTTATTTATTTATTTACTTTTTTTGCTTTTTGGGTCACACCTGGCTATGCTCAGGGGTCACTCCTGGCTCTGCACTCAGGAGTTACTCCTGGTGGTGCTCAGGGGACCATATAGGATGCTGGGAATCAAACCTGGGTCGCTGCGTGCAAGGCAAACACCTACCTGCTGTGCTATCTCTCCAGCCCCGAGGGTGCTTTCATTTTTAATAAGAGAAATTTGGGATTTGGGCAAACAGTGATGCACTCATGTTCTGTGTCTGCGTGCTATCTCGGCTGTGTCCCAGGAGGCCTCCGTGAGGTCCCTGACCTCCGCAGCCAAGCTCGTGGCTCTGTTTTATTTAGTTGCCATAAAACTACAAATTTGTCTGTGATTGGGTTTCAGGCATCCCGTATTTCAACGCCAGTGTCCACTTCTGCCCACCCCCTTTTGCTGTAGTTAATGAGGATGTTATCTAAAAAAACTTAGGATAATAGAAATTGTTAAATATCATATAAGTTATCAATAGTGAAAAAGAAGACAACAGTATATAATTTGACTTCCATCTTTCATTGTAACAATATTAAGCTTTAGCATAATGGATCTCTTGAGACTCAGATAACTTGATGATTTGTCTTTGTATTGTTTATTACCTTGGATTTTTTTTATCTTTTCTTAAGAGTTTTCATAATTCTTTGATAAAATTTTAAGCATATAATTATCCAATATTTGTAACCATAACTGATATGAAATGAGGCATACAGAGGAAATATTTATCTGCATATATGAGTAATCAAAATAACAAATTTGCTTTTACTAAACTACTTGAAATGAAAATCAAACATCATTCTGCAGAGGTATAGAAAGCTGAACAATAAAATTAAATATTGTTTTCATACACAGGGAAATTTTGGTTCAAAACTATCTCTGTGGTTCATTTTTTTGCTGCACTCCTGAAGCTTGATTTTTCCTTTTTTGAGAAATACTCTCTTTCCTAAAATGTAGAGGTCAGTTCAGAAAACACTTTTAAGGTAATAATCTCTTTGCCAGCCTTTGATGAATTTATTTCAAACTTCAGCCAATCTCATTGTTTTAATTATGCAAGATTCACTAGTTTTAATAAACTCAATCTACAGCCCACTGCTTAAAGTCTTTAACAGCAGGATTCTAATAGAGTCAGGTCCAAAATGCAAATGGAGCCATCTGCATAACCACATACACTCCCTCAGCACCACTATTAAATTAATAGTACAGTCTGCAAAATAAAACAACAGAAATCATAATCTTATGGAAGCAGTTTAGTTTCAGTTTAACCACTAGCAGATAGATACACATAGCCAATTATACCATGGCTATCTTAGTCAATCTGTACCCAAGAGCTCTGTCTAATTTCTCTTACCCAAGAATTAAAAACAAAAAAAGAGAATGCAAACAGTATGAAGATATTAATTTTCTATTAAAATATAAATAGGTTTTAGTGAGTAAGAGTCAGTCTACTGATTGTATAAGGACTGACTGACCAAACTGGAAAAAGCTCAAATATTAGAATTAGAGATATAATTTCTAAGAATTAAATATATATTATATATATTTAATTTTTTCAGGAAGAACTGTTTGGTCTACATTGTACTGTGCTAAGGTTTTATGGCTCTGTACTGAGGAATTATTCCTGGGAGTGCTTGGAGAACCCTTGTTTGCTGTGTAGAAGTCAAGTGCCTTCACTACTGTAATAACTCCAGCCCAATACTGTTTTAGGCATTATAATATAAATTAAAATATTGGTATAATTGAAAGTTAAGTTAGAATTTCTATATTTGAAAGTCTCACTATTTGCAACCTGCTAATTACAGCAGGTACTTTTTCTTTACTCAATTTGGACACCACCACTCCATTTTATTTTAGAAAAATCCTTTCAATTTGTCAATTATACGAATATAATTTTGAGATTTTTAAGAAAAAATTTTGCCCTGGAGCAATTAAATTTGTGATAGAGGGCTCTACTGAAAGCTGATTTCTTTTAAAATATCTTCTTTTGAATGTGTTTATTTCCTATAATTTTACTTTATTTAGATTTCTATGACTGCTCTACCCCAAAACCCAATGTTTGCAAGATTGGTAATACAATACTATTCATTACTGATATGTCTCTAAAGCAAATTTGACATAAGAAAATTAAGTTCAATTGAAATGAGTGTTAATTATCATCTTAATCGATGTCTGTCTATCACTCAAAGCTGAGGGGGGGAAAAAACCAGTAAGAACATGCTATTTGCAGTTTGACAATGCATATTTTGCAATTTGACTGCATGCTGAATATTGAAGAGTCATTTATGTATAAAAACATCAAGGTCAAAAACAATTGAGCTCAGAAATATTACAGTAGTTTATTAAAAGAATTTTTTGTTTTTGTTTTTGAGTCACACCCGGCAATGCACAGGGGTTACTCCTGGCTCATGTGCTCAGGAATTACTCCTGGCAGTGCTTGGGGGACCATATGGGATGCTGGGAATTGAACCCGGGTCAGCTGCTGACAAGGAAAACACCCTACCCTCCAGCCCCTATTAAAAGAATTTTAATGTTTACCAGTAAGCCAAAGGATGTGTTTGTGGAGTTATTCTTTTAAGTAAATGACAACTGTAAAATTATTATACATCTAGAAGTTCTAAATTATTACAATCATTAAATGTTTGTATATTTAAATTTATTTAAGTAAGAAGTAAAGGTAGTTATATAAATTCTATCAAAAATGTTAAAGAGCACTAAACAAGAACATTATCTTTTCTTATATATTAATATAAAAATAAAATTTTAAATAAAAATAAACACAAAATGAAATTTTACCTTTAGTCTGTATTTTCTTTTCATGTTTCTCCTGCTTATCTGCTTTCTCTTTGTGCATTTCTAGAAAGGGTAAAATATATAATTTGAAATATTTTAAACAAAATTTAAACCTTAATTATCATCTCTACTTTGTCATTCTATTAGGAACTCTAAATTTTCATATCTAACTAGGTAAGATGTGTCACAGAGGAAACAGCCTTCTTAACATTTTCTAAATTAATCACTTATTCATTAGAGTAAGGAGAAAATTGGAGTTACTCAAAATTAGAGTCATTTGAGAAAGCATAAAAACATATCAATGGAGATATGTTGTTACCATTTTCGGGCTAAAATTGATTCCAAACTATAATTATGTTTTATTTCAATTACTCTCAATACAGATTAAGATTCCTCAATAATAATGTCATTTTAATTTTTTAAAGATTTAACTTTTACAAATTAAATTAAGAATTTATGAAATGAACTGTAACAGTCATTCAGTAGGAAATCATCCCAGAAATACTGACTCTAAGCTATGTTTATAATCAGAATGTGGCACTGCATTTAGCTAATAATTACTGCACATAAATAGGACGTATTTCATAAAGTAAGTTAGATGCTTCATTTTTCCTAAATATCAGGTTTTAACAAATATATTCAACTTGATGCCAGATTCAGTATACATATATATTGCTAAGGCTTAGAAAATGAAGTGGTTGATTTGGATATGACTAAATTTGAGATTAAAGTTTACAAATATGATTACTACCTCTGAAAAGCGACTTAATCTTAAATATCATGTTTTTTCTTAGAAAAATGCTAACGAGGTTTACTTATTTATTTATCAAAACTTTATTCCACAGATGGTCTAAGATGATGATAATTACTATACACATTTTAAATTCTTCATTTGCAAATTTCAATTTGCATTTTGTAATTTTTCCAGAAGTCTAAAATGAAGACCAAACAGGAAAATCCTAAATAGCTTCAGAAAAGATAGTTACAGGCTTTCATGTACCTGTTAAGAAATAGATTTCCTTCCTTCATTTTCCCCATTTTGAGGATGTTCCTAAACTCACTTCCAATTGAAACTGAAAGATTTCCCAACATAAGGCAATTATATGACACCACACTGGTGTCATCTGAATTCTGAGAAATCAACATGGTTTTAAAACTGGAGATAAGAACATGTTATAGGCACAATCATTATGACCACCCTCCATTTCAATTCACTTAAGAAGAAAACTCTTAACTGTTCTCTAGCTAATCTGACTACATATTATGGGTTTCTGAAATACTTTCCTCAAATTCAGTGAATTTTATAGAGAGAAATATGAAGGCTCCATTACCCAGGCATAACTGGCTAATCCATGGGTCATCAGTTAATGAACTGACTCTCCAGCTCCCCACAGGATGTGTGGGGTTAGGGGCTGTGAGTTTCAATCTTCCAATCATATATTTGGTTCTCTTGATAACCAGCCCTATTTTCAAGCGCTTTCTCAAAAGTCACTTCATGAGCATAACCAGAGACCCTTTATCATTTTTGACATTTATAAGTCCCTGATTGTTTAGGTATCATTGAAGTAGGAACTGTAAATGAACACAAATATTTATGAGAAATATATTTCTTATATCACACTGTTACAGTCTGAGACAGCATTCTAAACAGCCTCTTTGATTCTCCTTTTATGTTACTGTCCATTTCACTGTTTAGTCATGAGCCAGTCATGATTAGGAACATTTCTTTAGGGATTAACAAATGTCTGCTAAAGGACAAGATAACTCCTCTCCAGCTGAAAATTTATATCCTTTGCTCTGCTTTAAAGATACAGAATAAACAATCTGATAGGGACAGAACGTGGTCTCCTTGCTCTGATCAAAAAGATAGCAAACATTTAGGCAAATAGATGCCTCAAACCTCTCTTCTGTCTCCAGCAAAAATACCAACCCACAGGACAGATGATAGAAAGGCCCCAAGTTCTCCTTTCTTCTGCAGATCAATAATACCAACACTCTTATCCACAATAAAGTCAGTAACCCACAATGAAGCAGATATCCCCAGTTGCCCTCATCTTTAGCTGAAGGAGACTCCCCTGAGCTCTATCTACTGAAGGTCTACCATGACAGTTGACCATAAAAGGGTGGAAATGAGTAGAAGCCTGATTTTAGGTAAAGGGATCCAGCTTTCCAGGGAAAGATCACATACAGCTCAATTCTTAAAATAAATATCATACAGTTACAGAAAGAAATGAGAACTAGCACCCTACAGCCATTCAGGGCAGTTTGGTCTCTAGCTGATCACTCTCATTTCTCTAGAATGTTCCTTTGTTCTATTCTTTTCCCCTAATTTGGTGTTTAGAGACAACCAGAGCAGTGTTAGTAAAATCCTTTTCTAGTCACTTCTGTGTGTTAGACTAGGGGTATAGTTTTTGGGGGAAAAAAATCAGAAATTCTCTTCTGCTAATTTCATTCTATTTCCTACCACTTCTTCCAAATAATAAAGGTTATGAAAGTGATAGGTGTTTATATAAATGTAAATAAAACCAATCAAGTAAAATAACGATGGTTTATTATCATCTTAAAGAGATATTGTCTTACGCCTATTAAGAGTTAATTTGAATATAAAACCAACAA
>JAOXYA010000025.1:39338221-39360861 GCA_028565675.1 Sorex palustris
TGAAACCCAAGCACAAAATTTGTAAGTCTACAACTGTACCTCATGGTGTTTCACTAATAAAAATTTTAAAAATATATTAGTTGTGCTTGTTATAAAGACATCGCGCGCACACACACACACCTATGGACTACAAGAACGAAGGCAAGTGTCCTTATGGGGACATACTGATTGTGGTACAGCCACTTCAGGGAATATTATGCAACCACTGGGGAGAATATGTTACTGGTGGGGATGCAAGAAGTATTGTTTTGATTTCGTGTTACGGTAAACAGAGTCGGTATGCCAGGGATGAAGAGATAGCACAGGGGTTAAAGTGTAAGCATCTGACCTGGGTTTGATCCCTGGCACCACATTAAGGTCACCGTGCACTGCCAAAGAGTAAGCTCTGAGTACAACCATGTGGGGGCCCCCAAACAAAAAAGTACAGAAGAGTCGGTGTGATATGAGGTAGTATGTGCTACTACTTAAACCACATGAAACATATAGTGTAAGCCCTCGTGTAAACTGTGATTAGTTGGTTGGGAACTGCAGTTTTAAGGGATGAGACCAGGTCTTTCAGTAACCTTTCATTCAACACCTTTTCATTGCCGCTTCCTAAACAAAGCTGACGCTCTCCAAGGGTGGATGGTACAGGTGAACCAGGACCAGACAACTACAGGCAAAGGATACAGAAGTAATGCATTCTTCTTAGGGGGTGAGAACATCTTTTCAACTGAAAAAAAAATTCAGCCTACCATAAACCATAATTTTCAGAGGCCATCTGACAGTGCCAGTAGAGTGCCAGCTACAAAGTCTGGAGACAGCGTTAGTGTGGGCAGGGAGAACGTAGGAAGGCCATGGAAGAAGAGAAGATGCAACTGAGCCCCACACCCCCCTCCCAAATGATTTTAATGATGTACCTGGAAGGGCCTGGGGTGCAATCCTTTTTAGTCCTCTGCTGTTTGCAGCTGGGCTGGAGCAACAGCACAGCAGGTAGGGCATTTGCCTTGCACACAGCTAACGCAGACGACCTGGCCTGCAGAGTTCGATTCCTCCGCCCCGCTCCGAGAGCCCAGCAAAAGCTACCGAGAGTATCTCACCGGCACGGCATAGCCCGGCAAGCTCCCTGTGACGTATTCGATATGCCAAACACAGTAACAACAAAGTCTCACAATGGAGACTTATTGGGCCCGCTCGAGCTAATCGATGAACAACAGGAGGACAGTGCAGTGCTGCAGTGGTGTTTGCAGCTGGTTTTATCTGCTGTTATCATAGTGGGGCTAGCAGGTTAACAACTTTACAGGAGCGCGCTGGCTCCAAAGCCAAGAGAGAAATTCCTACCCGAGGAGCTGGAGAGATAGCACAGCGGGTAGGGCGTTTGCCTTGCACACGGCCGACCTGGGTTCGATTCCCAGCCTCCCATATGGTCCCCTGAGCACCACCAGGAGTAACTCCTGAGTGAAGAGCCAGGAGTAAGCCCTGTGCATCACCAGGTGTGACCCAAAAAGAAAAAAAAAAAGAAATTCCTACCCGAAACTGAAGTCATTGCCAATAAAGATAGTAGCTGGTTTTTATTTTGTCTCTTGTTTGTTTGTTTGGGGTCCACACTTAGTGGTGCTCCGAGAATACTCCTAGTGATGTTCAGAGGACTCTGCAATGCTGAGGGTCACCCGGTCAGCCTCATGCAAGTGCTTTAGTCACTGTACCCAATCTCTCTGGTTCCAAACTGGCTTCCTTAGATACAAGACCACATCACGACCACAGCAAAGTTTGACTCCATTTCTCTCTCAAATGTTATTTCCTTGGGGTCCGTGGGCGAGCAGGACAACAAACAAATTCCTGTTGTGCTGCTTAATCTGCGCTAAATGTCTCTTACAAAGGAACCTACAAAAGAAATTCCCTCTAAATTTAGCAACAAGCCCATGTCTTGCTTGAGACCTGTTCCAGCTTCTTCTTTGTTATCAGATAAACAAGAAATGCATAACCAGTTGGGTGTCATTCACTGCTCTAGCCTTGCTTTTAAATTTCTTTATTCCATCCCCAGGCCTTTTTATTTTGTTTATATAAAATGAGCTAATTTGCATAATGTGTTCCAAAAGGACCCACAGTGAGCACTCAGTAAATGCTTGCTATTGTTAGTAAAACAATAATTAATGACAATTATCACTGTGATTCTAGGACTCTCACAGAATATGCATTAAATAATTTGAGGTAGGCACGGTTTGTATTACAGTTATATTCTTGAAATCTTGGAATAAAAGGGCATGCATGACTAAGGCCCTGCCAGATTTTAAAAAATTAAAGACAGATGGTTGAGTTGGTCACTAGCTCCTTTTAAAACTGCACCCTTGCTGTTTGAGGGACCAACAGATTTCCATTAGCAAAGCAATTAGAAGGCTGATGAAATCATGTTACTCTCTTCTTGTTTTTTTAAACTGGAAAAAATATCAATATTGACTGATTACACAAAACAAATATTGGGCAAGAAAGAAAGAAGATAAATGAGCTGAGAAAGGTTCATTGAAGGTTATTAATAAATCGCATTAAAAATAACATGAGGACCAGAGAGCTAGCACAAGGGTTAAGTTGCTTGCCTTGCACGCAGCTGACTTCAGTTCAATGCCAGGTACCATAATATGGCCAGCCAAGCACCAAGGAGTGATCTTTGAGCACGGAGTCTGGAGTAAGCCGGGGGGACTATTGGGTGTCACCCAATCCTCCTCAAATTCCTTCATTTCAAAGAATGATTATTAAAAAATTAACTTTTTAAAGTACATCGTAATGGGCTGGAGCGACAGCACAGCGGCAGGGCGTCTGCCTTGCACACAGCCAGCTCGGCCAAGCCGGGTTCGATTTCTCGCCCCTCTCGGAGAGCCCGGAAAACTACCGAGAGTATCTCGCCCGCACGGCAAAGCCTGGCGAGCTCCCCGTGACGTATTCGATATGCCAAACACAGTAACAGTAAGTCTCAAAATGGAGATATTACTGGGCCCGCTAGAGCAAATCAATGAATAACAGGAGGACATTGTGACATTGTGACATCGTAATAGCCCCTTGAAAAACTTGTGCAGTTGTGGTGGTACTCTGGTCCACAAGAGCATGCGCTATTAAACATACAATATTATATAACAATGTTAATAAGGTTTTCAGGCTGGAGCCATAGCACAGAGGTAGGTCGTTTGCCTTGCAAGTGGCCAACATGGCCGACCCAAGTTCGATTCCTCCACCCCTCTCGGAGAGCCCGGCAAGCTAACGAGAGTGTCTCGCCCGCACATCCCCGTGACGTATTTGATATGCCAAACATAGTAACAATTGTCACAATGGAGATGTTACTGGGCCCGCTTGAGCAAATCGATGAACAACAGGAGGACAATGACAGTGATATATGACCCAAAGAACTCCATGCTTTTTGGGTCCCACATGGCAATGCTCAGGGGTTACTTCTTACGCTGCACTCAGGAATTACTCCTGGCAGTGCTCAAGGGACCATATGGAATGCTGGGGATCGAACCCAGGTCAGCTGCATACAAGGCAAATGCCCTACCCGCTGTACTACCATTCTGGCCCCCTTGTATTATTTCTTTAAAAGGTTTGGGCCTTTTTGGGGCTGGAGTGATAGCACAGCGGGTAGGGCGTTTGCCTTGAACACAGCCAACAAGGCCGATCCAGGTTCAATTCCCAGCATCCTATATGGTCTCCCGAGTACCGCCCAGGAGTAATTCCTGAGTACATGAGCCAGGAGTAACCCTTGAGCATCACCGGGTGTGACCTAAAAAGCAAAAAAAAAAAAAAAAAGATTTGGGCCTTTTTATGGGGGAGGGAGGTGCCGAGGGTTTGTTTGGGGCCACACTCGGCAGTGCTCTAGGGGCTGACCGAGCTCCGTGCACCCTGGTGCTGCAAAGGGGAGGGTGCAATGCTGGGGACTGAACCTTGGGCTTCTGCGTGCAAAGCCTGTGCTCCAGCCCATCGTCACTCTGTCTCTCTAGCTCTGCTGTGCTCTGCCTGTTGCTTCGTGGCGCTCTGGCCCCTGCTTCCCTGCGGTAGGTAAGCCAGGGTAAGAACAATAGTGCTGTACTTGGTCAAGTCCAAACATGTGGCAAGTCCTTTGGCTTTAATAGCTACAAAGCTGAGATTCATATGGCTGAGTCCGCCCCCCACCCCCGCTGCCACCCGCCCCAGTCAAATCAGCATCCATGGGGGATGGGGTGGAGGAGGAGGGGGAGGAGGAGGAGGGAAAAGAGGAGGAGTCCCCAGGATGGCAGTGCCGCCTGGGGCTCAGGTTCATCTTCTGAATGTGGAGGTGATGGGCTGTGGGCGCCTGGTGTCACAGTATAATGAAACCCAGTCATCACCCATTCCTATCACCCGGGTCAGATCTCACACTGTCTGGTTTGATAACGCGCCCCCGGTGCCCCCAGCGACTCTGTGGGTCAGATAGCAGCATGGTAATGACAGTAATAACCAGCAGTGAGTCACCTCAGTGTCCTCCTGCACAATCTGGTCCAGCCCTCTGGCCTGCGCCTTCCTCCTGCCTGCCGGGAGGAACCAAGAGAGGGCGAGGGCTTCAGCATGAACTCCAACCTCGTCTGGCCCTGCCAATGACTCCACGGTTCAAGCAGCAGAGACCATCTCCGGGAGTGGCTTACAGAGTGACCGCGGTCTGCGTCCCCTTCACGGTCTATAAAAGGTCTTTCATCAGCTCAGCTGAATGGAGCAGTGTCTGCGGGACCAGCTCTGGGAAGGAAACTGGGCCCAGAGCACAAAAACACACCCCAGGGGGGTCAAAATAAGCTTGGGGAGAAGAGAAAACAAGTAAAAGGGAGGCGAGTTTCCATCCTGCCTGGGATGCGTCAGAGCTGAGGGCCTGCCTCCTCCTGAGTCCTGCTGTGGCAGGACACTCGCTCCTGTCTTCTGGAAAGAGCCCAGGCAGCTGCTATGAATCTCACGTCAGACACCAACCACTTCTTCCTCACCAGAGAACAACGCAGGGACCTCGGCCACTGTGTCATTAGGAAGCTGTGTGTCATCAGAGGCCCACACTGGACTCAAAGAGTTGAAACTCACTCGGGTTCTCTGGGGTGACATCTCCAAACTCTACAACATCCCAGACCTGGCACGCCAGAGTGGATGGGACGTAACCAACCTCAACCAAGAAAAACATTAACACAGTGGGCTCACCTTAAACCCTCAGACAAGGACTTAATGTCCCAGGGTGAGATGCAACAATCTTCACAAATTTTCTCCTACTGAAATAGTTTTTGATCATTCCATTAGCCATTTGGTGGTAACAAGCAATATGAAATAAATTACTGTGGGTCTGGGCTGCAGCGATAGCACAGTGGTAGGGCGTTTGCCTTGTGCTCAGCTGGCCCAGCTGAGCTGGGTTCGATTCCTCCGCCCCTCTCGGAGAGCCTGGCAAGCTACCGAGAGTATCTCACCCACACGGCAAAGCCTGGCAAGCTACCCGTGATGTATTCAATATGCCAAACACAGTAACAACAAGTCTCAAGATGGAAATGTTACTGGGTCCACTCGAGCAAATTGATGAACAACGGGAAGACAAAGACAGTGACAGGACTTGGAAGGTAGCATATGGGTTAGGGCTCATACCTTGCATGCACGTAACGCTGCTTGAATTTTTGGTATACTGGGCCTACCAAGTATCTTCGGGCAGAGCTCTGGAAGGTCTCATACTGAGTATCACCCAGTGTGGTCCCTGGCGGCTTCTGGACACTACTGGGGTAGTCATAGTCATTCCCACATAGCCCAAGAAGCACCACATCCCCAGACTCAGTGGTTCACTCACTCAGTTCTCTGAGTATTGTGTGGTCCCAGAGTTCAGAACATGTTTGGGAATATAACCTCCCAAAAGACATCAAAATAAAGAAAATAACATTTTCAGAATTTGGCCAGCATTAATTCATGTTTTTAAAAGCATACTATGGGCTTCATACTCAGTAGAGTATTATCTATTAATTTCCCAAATTAGTGTGTCTTTATATGTCCCGGGAAAGATATTTTAGTCAATTTCATTTTTTTTTACAACAAGTTCATCAAAATTATTGCCTAGACAGGTTAAAATGGTCCATTTAAATATCATCCCAGATGCTCTCTTCTGCCTTTTTCCCTCTGGACAGCAAGATGGTGGCCGCCTCGGAGGTTTTTGGAGAGCCAGGTATGAGCCGGCCGTGATGGGGTGACTGAAACCTCATGGGAAGGGGGGTGTTCCGGGCTCGTCCTTCACGCCCTACCGAGGTCACGAGTTGCCCCCCATGAGCGGCTTTCCGGCACGGCCATGGCTGTAGAGCCACAGAAACCAGTCTCATAATTATCTGACTCTCGGCAGAAATACTTCCAGACTTGATAGGTAAAATATCAGAAATCCAAAATCGCATGGCTGCTATTGCAGCTATTGCGGCCGCATGTCATCATTCTTATAACCAACTATAGAAACAAATTATTTCAGAATGTCTTTTCAGCAGGTCTGATTTGGGGGGTGTAAACTCTACATAATGATAATGCATCTTCTGTTGAAACAATGAGTGTAATCAAAGTAGAGAGAGTGTTAACTAGAATTCGTCTGCCTCACAGGCATTGGGAGGATTGGGAGGGAGGTATATTGGGGTTCTTCTTGGTGAAGGATAAGTACTGGCGAAGGGAAATGTGTGTGATGATTGCATGACCAAGACTTAAACCTGAAAGCTTTGTAACTTTTCCCACAGTGATTCAATAAATTAATAAATTAAAAAAAATCCAAATGCCCTACATCCCAAGATTCAGGAACCTGATGCTGGCATGACAGACTCTTGAGAGGTAGGGTGGGGGGGCACAGTGAAAATTCCGTCTTCTCCTGCCTCCTCCCTAATAAAGTTCTGGGCTGACCCTCCACTCTAATTTCAGGCAATGTAGTCCCTTTTCATGTTTCCAAAGAGGTCCTTGGCATCAAGTTGGTAATTAATTATGCTCAGCCTTACCGGGTGTTTCTCCAATGTGTCAACAGCTCCCAGGAACAGCTATGCTTCCTTAATCTTGATAATGACTCCTGCTCCCCACGATTCTGAAACCCCCTAAGACATTATACCTGCCAACATATTTCCTTCAATCAATATGCCATGACAGCTCACCACCCTTAAACATCTTCACATCTAAACTTCTTCAACCTACCAGGTTCAATTAGCACCTCCACCACATCCAGAGACAGGGTCCTGCTTTCCAGTTGGCTGACAAGAGTCTGCTCCAAACTTCCTCTTGAACAGGACTTTCCTTGCACCTCTTCCCCTAATAGTTACGGCAGACTCTGCAGGAAATTGAATTTGTGAGGAGGCTGCAAATGAGCCACTGGAAAGTAACCATGAGAGGGTACAGAGGAAGCAAGATTGAGCAAAACTTGAAGTTCAGTGGCAATGCAGCAGTCAAAAAGGCCTTCCCCCATCCCAGAAAGGAAGAGCCCTTGAGCTGTAACAACCTTCAGAGATGTTCCACATCGAGAGAATGAGCCGAAACTTTACATACAAACTAATAAGCAAAATGGTTCTCTGAATACTGAGCCACCCTAAAACTTTAGTAGAACCCAAGGAGAGGGTGATTAAAAACCACTAATCTCCAGCCAACTGATCAGAAGCACAGGTACAATCTGAAGTCTCAAGGTGTCTGCCACTGGGGGAGGGGAGAGCACACTCTCATCAAACTGAGCGCAGAACCTGTAGAATCTGACACGATCTCTGGGCAATGCCAGCATTTCCTGAAACTTAGGTCCTACTGTTCCCCACCACCACACCCCCAAAAAAGGCACCACCTTTTTGGAGGGAAAAAGGATAAAAAAAAAATAAAAGAAGCAAGCACTAAGGCACTTGTTCAAGGGAATCGAAAAGACAGGACCTCTGTCTGAATGTGAACCTTAGTCTGAAGCCCATGCTCAAGCCTCAAGCCATCTGGATGGTCCCCATCAGAATGGCAGCTGAGGGGCTGGAGTGATAGCACAGCTGGTAGGGCATTTGCCTTGCATGCGGCTGACCTGGGTTCAATTCCCAGCATCCCATATAGTACCTCGAGCACGGCCAGGAGAAATTTTTGAGCACAGAGTTAGGAGTAAACCCTGTGCATCGCTGGGTATGAACAAAAAGAAAAATTGAAAAAAAAATGACAGCTGAATCTTAACCTCCACATAAACTTTTGGCCCGTGCCCCCAAGCAATAGCATATACCACTTGATCAAGGAGAGGCCTGTTGACTGACTGTCTTCACTAGCGTTGGCCATCACTCCCGCAAATGCCAAAGTGAAGTAAAATTGAGGGGCGGGGGGCGGGGAGGTTGAGGGGCATGTTTCACTTTCATTATCCCATGCCAAACACATTTGTCTGTGGAAACAGCGCAATATCACTGGTTCTCAACTCCAGAGCACCACCTCAGCCAAACCGGTCAAGTAGTTACCAAAACTGTGCAAAGCTTTCTTAGCCCATGCCCATTTACCCAACTATCCATTCCAACAGGGATTTGAGACAGATGATTTTAAAAAGATGGCATCTGGAGACAAGAGGTAAGAGATTATTACTTACTTGAATAAATAAGCTACATTCACAGGTGAGAGAGAAATTTGGACAGAGACAAAATAGAGAACACTCTCTTCTCATACTCAACAAAAAATGTGAAAAGTGTCCAGGTCATAGAAACAGGAAGAAATATTAATTGTTTATTTATCTTTCATGTACCAACACTCAACTCATAATTTCATTTAAGCCTCATAATTTTTCCATTAAGGAAGGCAACAGAAAAGCATCACATCTGGGCTGAAGAGATAGTTCAAAGGTCTGGAGTGCATGATTTTGACACAGGAGCTCTGGGTTCAATCCCTGTCACCAAGTACCCCACCTCCAGTTCTTCCTCCCTACTGTCCCCACCACCACACCCCCAAAAAAGGCACCACCTTTTTGGAGGGAAAAAGGATTAAAAAAAAAACAAGCAAACACTAAGGCACTTGTTCAAGGGAATCGAAAAGACAGGACCTCTGTCTGAATGTGAACCTTAGTCTGAAGCCCATGAGCAAGACTTCAAGAAAAATTTGTCCCACAATATCCCCTCTACAGAGACAACAAGAGCTGGGTCAATCCTCCCGGCTTCCAGAAGGCCATGTTGAGCCACTCAGGAGATGCTGCTGTCAGAGCAGCTAAGATGCCACTTTCAGTTTCCTTTGATTTAAAGGCAATTTTTTCATTTATTATCCAATTATATTTCAGAAAGAAAAGGCTGAGTGCTCTGCAAAAAATCCCAAATAGTTTCCACAGTAACTGAAGCGTAATATCCAATGTTTTCTAATATTACAGAGCAGAACACTCAAGTACCAAGAGCAGAACTTGAAAAGCCCTTACCCTATAATCTAGAATTGTTTTCCAGATAACAGAAGACTTGGTTCCTTAAGAAACATATAACTTCTTATTAAGCTTTCTACAACTTCCACACATATTTTTCTACATCCTTAAAAAGAGGTAATAAATTATAGGGCATTAATTAATGTTTATTTTGCAATAATGACTCCAGGGTTCTCTGAGCCAAATTATCCCAAGTTGTTACGCCTTGGGAATTCCTGTGTCAGCTTTTCCTTATATCCTAACCATTCCCTTGCTGTTGGTCACCTCTGACTGCGGTTATTGTCCTCTGAGTACATCGGTCTTCCCTTTACTCTTTCTTCCAAAATGAAGCTTAGAAACCAGGTAATCCAATTTGCTAGAATTGTGCTAAAGAAGACTAACTAGGTTCTAACCAAGGAACTGGGTATCTGAGGATTTTCATGATAAAACTATGAAAATTTAGTGCATTTGCTTATTTTTCAACCTGAAGTTATCAAGCTCCTACCAGTAGCTGCTACGAACTAGAAATGCAGCAAAAAAAACAAGATCTATTCTTTCCACCCTATTGGGGCAAAAGAAAATTGGCAGTTTCCACCCTGAATACACACAGGCCATTTTAGCTCAATGACGATCCTCGTGTTCCACATGATGAGGTTGACAGATAGTCCAGTTCCCTACAAGTGACGTCTTACTGTCCAATCAGCAGTAAGTACCTGACTTCTGCAGTTCATAGCACAAAGCTAATAGAAACCTGTTAGTTCTATTATTCCAACTCCTTGAGATAAATAGCCTTTGTTATGCTGGTCTGGGACTCCAGCCACCTCTGTTTCTATAGGATAAAAAGCACTTTCTAGGTAGACTTTTAGATACAGTTTTGCAACCAAATTGATTTACAAGTTAAAGAGTACCTGTACTTCTCAAAAAAATTCTTCATGTAATGGGGCATACTTACCCAAAATGTTAGCAATGAGAATACCTACATACCGCTCAGCACCCTTTTACTAGTTGGATATCCTTGGACAAATGACTGAATTTCCTAAACCGTTATATGTTGGGTCCAGTCCCATGAAGTTTTTTTTTTAGATAATCAGGGTTTCTTGTGCTTTATGTGTGTGTGTGTGTGAAAGAGAGAGAGAGAGAGAGAGAGAGAGAGAGAGAGAGAGAGGGAGATGTTAGAAAAGCACTGTTGCACTCTAGCACTGTCCTCCCATTGTTCATCTATGTTGTTCATCGATTTGCTTGAGCGGGCACCAGTAACTTCTCCACTGTGAGACTTGTTGTTACTATTGTTGGTGTATCAAATATGCCATAGGGAGCTTGCCAGGCTCTGCCATGCAAGCGGGATACTCTCAGTAGCTTGTCAGGCTCTCTGAGAGGGATGAAGGAATCGAACCCGGGTCAGCTGCGTGCAAGGCAAATGCCCTATCTGCTGTGCTATCACTCCATTCTAAATGCCAAAAACAATAACAATAAGTTAGAAAAGCACTCTTTCAAAAATCAATTAGTATTCCAATGAATGGGTAAATAGTGGATGAATAAAGAAACTTCACTCACCCACCTAATTTACCTGAGCTGTGCCCCAAAATGAAAACCAACTTATATTAATAACTGTTTTCTTTTTTCCACAGTGACCTCTGACTCAAAGACAAAACGTTTGTGAAAGAAACAGAATAGCTGTCCCCCCCGTCCACCACCACCACCAGCAGCAGCAGCAGCAGCACCTCATTCCTGAAGATCCAAATTGAGAATCTGGGCTTCAGGAGGGAGGAAAAAAAACAACAGCAGCAGCATTGTTTACACAAATCTGATAAATTATCCAGTATGGAAATGGTTAGAAGGAGCCTAGAGTGGCATTGTTTGACAAAAGAGGAAGAAAATGTGGCACCTTCCAAGACAACCAAAACAAGAACTAGATGTGCAAATAACCATTCGACAACTCATCAGGGCCAGGTTGAGCCCAGAACCATGGAAAAGACTGTGAGGCAGAGACATTCCTGTGTGGGGTCACCCCCGGACTGGCCTTGCTCCACTTCCCTCCTCTTCAGTTCCTCTCACCTCAAAATCCTCTCTCTGAAGAAGAATGGCCTCCAGGAGAGTGTGTGGAGATCTGCTCGCAGACCGCTGTCATGGGGAATGCAGAGAGGAAGGCCAAGAGACCAGCCCGGGCTGTCACACACACACCAGCAGAGGCAGTTTCCACGTTGGACCAGGATGTGGACATCACAGTGAATCTTTTCCGCCAAGGTCAATTGGATGGAGGGAGACTGTGTCGGGGAGGCAACAGTTGGGGAGACCCTCCCTACAGATCGCTCCAAGCTGGTGATTCTGCTAGGCCTTGCCTAGAGAGCAATAACCAGCACGCTTTCATGAAGTCCAGCCTCTTAACTCGAACAGACTGGTTTAACCCTCCAAACCCCATAGGGAGGAATCCAGAGAGGAAGCTGGAAGAGAGGACAGTAACAGGAGCTGGGGGTCAGGAACCTCGGGCACACCGAGGTGAGGACGGGTGGCATATGTGTTTGTCTAAACCACAGAGCCACCAACTCGGCGAGCATGGGACCCAACCACAATCATTCGACTTGAAAATGCACCAACTAAGGAGCCAGGCTGAAGGGTGGGAGGGAACTGGGGGGCATTGGTAGTAGGAAGCCGACAGTGGTGGTGGGATTGGTGTTGGGACATTGTATGCCTGAAACTCTGTTATGAACAACTTTGTGAGTCATGGTGCTCTAAAGGAATAAATAAATGCAACCTTATAAGGTCCGTAACAGGACTTTTCTCACTGCAGAGGTGAGTGCACAGAGAGGTTAAGTAACTTGTCCAATGTCACATGGCTAGGTAGGAGCTGAGTAAAGAGGTGAGGCTTGACAGTCTAACCTCAGAGCATACACAACACCGGGCAGTCGTGGAAAGTATATAGAAAACCTTAGAGGGTAAGGAAGTGGCACATACCTCTCTCTGGAGAAAGATGCTTCTTATGACCCCACGTGACACTCATCAGAATTTTAGGACAAGATGACAAGAAGCTTCTGGAATCAGAAGCTCTGTGTGGCCACCCCAGGGGCCGTCTAGAAGCTCTGTGCAGCTTCTCAGAAAAGCCTGACCCTGAGGGAACACAGAAGTTACAAATGCCTTTGGTTTTTTTAATATATATATATATATATATATATATATATTTAGGCGCATATGCTGCCCAAGCCCATGTGTTGCTTGCACCCACATGGCCGAGCACATGTGGCAACTGAGCACATGTGTCACCCGCTTCTCCTCTCTTGAGATGTACTTTCATGCTTTCATGTCTAATGCTTGTGTGTGTGTGTGTGTGTGTGTGTGTGTGTGTGTGTGTGTGTAGGGGCTCTATCCACCCTTGGAGAAGTTCAGGTTCTCTCTTGAGTACATTACTCTCTCTCTCTCTCTCTCTCTCTCACTCTCTCCCCCTCCACACCTTAAAAATCCTCCAAATAAAATCTGTTTATTTCAAATATATATATATATGTATATATATATATATTAGGGTAATCCCATACAAACTTGGGGCATATTTCCTCCTATCTACAAATACACTGGCTGACTAAACCTATCTCATCGTTCTTTTCCCTCCTCCAGGGAGACCACGCATACAGTGGTGATACCCACAGCAGAAACATGAGATGCAAATCTTGTTTCTAGTGCTCTGTGACCATCCACGCTCTGGATTTCCATGCTTGGATTGGAGGAACAGCATCAAAAGAATTACTTGAAATTTGATAAGGAAGGGGAGAGAAAATCAGGTACTTGCTTTCCCTGTATGAGTTCTATGTCAAGCTAGCCAAATCACTGATGAGGAAAAGCACTTCCTTATAAAAAGAATCCCAACTAGTTAAGGGCAGAAGGAAGAATACAAGTTTTCAATCAGCACCAAGGGTCAGGAGGCAATCTGAGTGGTAAAGCACCTGCCTAGTACCTGCAGGACCTGGGTCGCACCCCAGTCCTTCATGCTCTGCCCCCAGGATCCCGAAGTGCAGCCCCGCTGGCTCCCAGGCTCTGCTGGGCCCCAGCCCGAACCATCCGACCCACATCAACAGGCAGAGCATACCCAGGAGCGACCTCAGGCTCCCCAGCACACAGGGTGTGGCCCCCATTTTAATAGTGAGGCACTGGGCAATGGTAATTCCAGTCTGCCGCATCACGGGCACCTGCTGAGCCCTCACAGTGCCAGGTTCCTCATACCAGTGTGAAGGCAGCAGGGCTTTGGGTTCCTCTCCTCTTCTCACTCCAGCTTCCAAAGCTCCCCACTACTCTTCATTCCTAAAGGCTTTCGACCCTGAGGTTCTGGTCCCAGAGGGCTCGCCCCTCTGCCCTTTCTGCTCTCAGCCATAGAGAACTCCTGCTCTCCAGGGCTAGCAGAGACTGTATTCCACCGCATGGTTGCCACACCCTGTTTTTAAGTCATACCAGCACAATGTTGTTGGGTTTTTTAACTTCATATGATGGTCACACCCACTTATTTAAAAAAAATCCGGCATAATATCTGTGACAATTATACAGTGAAATGCAGTAGGCACACCTGGACCATCTCCCAACTTTCAGTTCAGATTGGCCACTTGAACTTCATCTGACAAATTCTTTTGTCCAGAATGGTCTGGAGAGAAACATCAGGGGGAAAGGACCAGAAGGAGAAGATGCATTTCAGAATCCTGCCTACAACTCCAAGACCAATGTGTGATCACCCCTTCTTCAGTGATGTTCTAGTTTCTTTCTCTCACTCATCATCTCAAGGAGAAACCTCAAAGAGCTTCTTCAACTAGCACCACTCTTGCATATATTATTCATATATCATCCTTTCTCTCTGTCTCTCTCTGTCTCTCTGTCTCTCTCTGTCTCTCTCTGTCTCTCTGTCTCTGTCTCTGTCTCTCTCTCTCTCTCTCTCTCTCTCCCTGCCTTATTCCTCCACCCTACCCCCAATCACAGTGCCTTTTGGAGAGAAATGATGAGCATGATAAATGATATCTGATCCTATTAAAATTCTTGCCCATCATTTTTTTTCTCAGAGAACAAACTCTACCACAAACCCAAGAAGCTGGAGAAATGAGGAGTCAAGGAACTGTTGCTCACCTCTGTTCAGACCTTCTCCACCTGACCAAACACCTCACCAGAAGAACCAGAGAAGGGTGACTGTCCCGCTGTCCCCCAAGACTCTCTGCAAAAGGTCTCATAGGGCATCCTTTTCCACACCCCAGAGAGACTGTTTTCAGGAGCTGTTTTCTTCTGAGTGCTATGTCCCTTGCACAGAACAAATGTTTTGAGAAGAACTTGAGTGTTTAAAACCAGTGTCTATATGGGTTTTGGGAGGGACAGGGAGTGTCTTACAGGAGGAAGGGGTCCTTAGCCAGCAGAGTGTGAGAAAGGAGGGAAACTGGGGAAGGAATTTGGGGATCAATTCCTATATCCCCAAGGGAGGGCTTCCAGCACCAGAAGAATCTGGGTGTCCCGTCACCCAAAGACCTAGAGCAGCTGTGGGTTTGGAAGGGCACTGCCGAAAGCTGGGCACTATGCCTGCTCTCCCCTCAGGCCCAGCCCCTTCCAATTCTTCATCCTCAGTCCCAGGGCTCGTGTGCTCAGTAAGGGCGTTGGCTCCTCCCAGACTGCTGCTTCTTTTGGGAGGAGGTAGAGGAGCAGAGCTAGCCCCATGCCTAACTCTACGCATTAATATCATTCTCGTGCCACTGCAAACCACCCATTCCAAACACAGCCATCACCCAACTAGGCCAGGCCCCGGAGCCCCCAGGAGTTAAGTCTCCATGAAGTCTTAGCCATAAAGTTCCTTGTGTTCCCATATTTTCACAACCACTTGGAGTAAGGAAGTATGGATTGCTGCTGGTGGGAAAGTCTCTGGGTTCAATCTCTAGGGAAAACAGTATGGAGACTTCATAAATTAAGAATTGAGCTTTTATATGACCCAGTGATTCCACTTCTTGGCATTTACCCCAAGGACCAAAAATACTATTTCAAAAAGATCTTCAAGTCCAGATAGATAGTACAGTGGGTAAGGCACTCGCCTTCCACACAGCTGACCATGGTTTAAGGCTCTAGTACTGCATACAGTCCCTGAGTGATCCCTGAGTGCAGAGCAAAGAGTAAACCCTTTGCACAACTGGGTATGGCCCAAATACAAACAAACAAAAAAGACACTTGGGCCCTATGGGTTTTTTGGGGTTTTTTGTTTGTTTGTTTGTTTGTTTGTTTTATAAATTGATTTATTGAATCACCGTGTGAGCAGTTACAAAGCTTTCAGGTTTAAGTCTCAGTCATACAATGATGAAACACCCATCCTTTTACCAGTGCACATTTTCCACGACCAAAAAACCCCAGTATACCCCCCATCCCACACCCTCCCTTACCTGAGGGGCAGATGATTTTCACATTACTCTCTCTCTACTTTGATTACATTCAGTATTTCGACACCAGACCCACCATTATTATTATTTGGGATTTTACCACAACACTCAGATCTGCCTAAAAGGCAACTGTAGACAATTTGTTTTCTATTGCTGATTATGAATAACATGTGATGTCGCATGATTTTGGAATTCTGAAATTTTAATCATTGAATCTGGAGGGATTTCTGCCAAAAGCTTCTTGGTTCCAAGATTTGTTTCTGAGTCTCTGGGATCATGGCAATAAAGCAGCTTAATCAGTAGCCAGAAGGGTCGTTCATGGGTGGCGACTCAGGGTCTCGTTGGGGTGGGGAGTAAAGGGCCGGCTCCACCCCCATCCCATGAGGCCCCGCATGTCTCATCACTGCAGTTGACCCCTATGTTTATTGCAGCACAGAATAGCCAAGATCTGGAAACAAGCCAAGTGACCAAAAACAGATGTATGAATAACGGGACAGTGGAATACTCCTCAGCTATAAGAAAGGCAGAACTCCTGTAGTACGCTGCAACAGGGATGGGACTGGAGGGTTTCACACTGAATGAGGTGAGTCAGAGCACACAGACACAGAGTGATCACTCTCAGGGGTGGGGTATAAAAAAACATAGTAAGGGAACAGCAAATGGCCAACAGTATCTGAGAGTCGGTTCACAGAACTGAGTCTGCCAAGAGGTTGAGGTAGAAGGTGGAGGGACCTTGAAACTTTGGCAGAGGGACTTTTAGCATGGTGCTGGAACACTGAATGCCTGAAACTATTAATTTTTTTTTAGGGGAGGAGCATCCCTGGCAGTGCTCAGACCTTATTCCTTGCTTTGTGCTCAGGGATCAGCGCTGGTGGAGTTCAGGGACCATACGGGGTTTAAACACAGGGATTAGGAGCAAGCAGTCACAGCGAACTGGAAGACCCCTTCTCGGCTAAGGTGCCCACATGAGCACCTAGGCCAGAGGGGACTCCTGCGGTTTTAAAAGTGCTCAGAAGTAGAACTCTAACCCAGGACTGAAATCACAGGACCCTCCCCCACAGGTACAGCGGCAGTGGGGGGGGGCACTGCCGCTGAACCTGTGGGGGGGCATGGCCTCTGGGGCACAGTTAGTTATTTTCCCCTTTCATAATACTTTGGACCCACATCTCAACCTCCATTACCTAATTCTTACAAGCACAGCCTGGCTATCCCAAACACATTAGGCCAATAGTCCACTAGCCTACTCCAATCAAAATACTCCCAAAACTCACCAAAATAACGGTGAACACAAGAATCTGAACAAGCCCAATATAAAAGAACACATTCCCCTGAAGCTGCACTAATGGCCCCATGTAAGTCACACAGGAGCAGGAAAGAGTAAGTTAGTAAGTTAGTAAGTTAGGTCTCCTTATGTCTAAGGAGACTGCCATAGACAAGCTCATCCAGAATCCTCCCTCACAGTGAAAGGAGGACACCGATAGTGAACTGGAGAGTCCCACCTCCATACTACCACAGCAACGTGAAGAAACAGCGCAGCTTTCCACCATGAGGAGGGGATGAAGAAAAGAGTCCCGAAGCCTCAACAGGGAATACCCACATATACAATCTCTCCAATAAAGAATCAGCGATAAAATGTTGAGGATATTCAATGAGCTCAAAGAAATGGTGGAACAGGAATCCAGTAAATTAAAGGAGGATATGAAAGAAACAGTGGAATGGACAGCCAAGAAAATACAGGAAGAAATGAGAGCAGAAATAAGAAAGCTGTCAACAGAAGTGTCAATAATAAAGAATTCTGCAGGGCTGGAGCGATAGCAAAGCGGGTAGGGCGTTTGCCTTTCACGCAGCCAACATGGCCGACACAGGTTCGATTCCCAGCATCCCATATGGTCTCCCAAGTACTGCCAGGAGTGATTCCTGAGTGCATGAGCCAGGAGTAACCCCTGAGCATCGCCAGGTGTGCCCCCCTCTCCCAAAATAACAGTTTTAGGTACTGAAAAGATAGCACAGGGAGTAGGAGCACATGACCCTGTTTTAATTCTAGTGACCTATTGCCTCTCATGATTGCTGGTGTAGACCCGGAGAACCACCCACATGAGTTCCCCACAGCTGACTGAAATAATCCTGGGTACCACAGGCAGGCCTTCAGCAGCATCTTCTCAGACCTTGCATAGAACCTCTGGTCTCGGTCAACTGAGTCTCTGGGCAGGGGGCTCTCATCCCCCTGAGCACTGTTTGGGAGAAACCACTCCCCCCATAATTATAATTTGAACCTAACAATAGTTAGTAACTAAAAATATTACAAATAATAAAGGAGTCTTGAGTCTTTTTGGTGGTACTTTAATAAAAACATAAATTCTCTGGTCTTGAGAGGTTTTCAGCATTAGCATTTTAGTGTAGGAAATGTTCCAGATGATTAAGAGTTTATCCCTGTGCTCACAGATCCTACTAAGTCAATTTACTTGTCAGAAAACAACATGCACCAACAAGCAAAGAATTGGTCACCAAAGCTACCCTTACTGAGCCCCTTTCCAAATTGTTATTCCTTATAACCCAGCAGCCAAGTTGGATTAAAGTGAAAAATTACTTCCTCATTTGACAAACTCAGCGTGCTAATACATGCACTCTCACTGACCCTCAAAAGGGCTCGCCACTTTTGAAGGATTCTTTGAATGTATTTATAAAACCATTCATGTATGTGAAAAGGCTATAGAGTTCAAAAATAATTTCTTCTTGTTCCCCCCCTACTGACGTTATTCTTGAATTTGCTCTAAAAGTGGTTTATGCCAAATTCTGCTTTAATTTAAATGTGACCTAGGTAACCCTTTACTACCACAGCTTCATAAGAGCATTTTGCATGCATATCCATTATTATCATCATCCCTTGGAGACTAATGGAAAGGATATATATTTGATAATATCTATAAGCCTTGCCACATATTGATAATATTCAGGAAGCAAAACCGCTACCAAATTCACCATAGGATGACAATCATTTACTTTATTTCTTTAAGAAATTCCACTTCTTTCTACAGAGTTTTTAAACCCTGTTTCTCATTGGCAGATTGGAGAAGAAGTTAGCCAAGAGTGCATGTCCTATATGTTCCACTAAGACTAAAAATAAATGTAAATGGATGAGAGGTGAGGCCTGGATAAAGTTATATTGAATGACTCTCAGTTGCTTAAGTTATCGGGAATTTAGAAAGTCATCAGAAAGACAGGAATGCAGCAGTGCATTTCAGAGAAGTATCCATGAGGAAAATTAAAATAGCTCTAGGAATATAAACACTGGACAGGCATCCCCCACTGAGTCACAGGTGCTGGATTTGATGCAGAGAAACCTGTTGCTCATGGCCTATGTTTAATGCCACCACCAATCTGATCTGCAGCCTGTCATCGTGCACAGCCACCTAAGTCCACTCGTCTGCAAGATAATGTGGTTTGTGACTCATTTTCATGGATTATGGGAAAAATTTGTGAGAGAATTGTCTACAAAATGTCACAGCCAGTCACTGTGAGATTTACACAGCAGTTTATTTAGCTGTGCTATTATTGGTGTTGTTGCAGGCAGATACATGTTCACCTCCCTGATAAGGAATGCTTTCTTTAGTAATGAAACCAAAATGTCATTAAAAGAAGTTATTTGGTCACTCTGCCCTCAAAGGCATGAAGGGCACAGTCGTTTGAAATACTAATATTAACTTCCTTTCAGAAGGAGAAACTGATGGTACCTTTGAGAAGGTTCCATCTAGAGAAGGGTGGATTCACTCAGAATAAGAGAGGTTTCAAGACCAGCCAAAGGTCATGTTAATACCATCCATAATCCAAAGCTCTTCCTCCTAACAACCTCCTAGCAACAGACTCTTACATTTGTTCTTCCCAACCCCCTGCCTTAACTTTTAAAGCAATGAAAAGTACTCACCAGCACCTTCATTTAAAGGATAAAAAAGGAGAGGTTTCTGCCTTTCTCTGGAATCCTGCTTCCAGAAACCCCTGCCATAATCAGGGCATCTCCCTGACTGCTTTTCCCTTTCTTTCCCTTCTCCTAAGTAAAAACTTTTTCTGAATTTGGTCACTTAATCTCTGACCTCTTCCATTCAATTTTTACTACTTGAGGACAAAAACCCGAGAGCAGGTGCCGACTCTAATATTAGGAGGGTTTTTTTCTGCATTTAAATAGTCCCCATTAATATAAGCAGTAGGTCCATGTTTATAAATCTAGATTTATAATTTTTAAGGGTGGTTTTATAGATCGAAAATGGGGGAGAAAGTGAAACATTTGTGTCTTTCTGTGTCTATTAAGAAAATTATCAAAATGGTAGGTTTTTTTTTACTGTGCAAAAATGTTCTCCAAGAGATTAAGTAAATTCATAAACTAGACATTAGGGATTAGGAGCCAGAGAGCTAGTACAGCAGATAAGGTCCTTACCTTACATTGGTCAACTAGGGTTGGATCTTCAGCACCAAATAAGGTCCCTAGAACTTTACCAGAAGTGATCCCAGAGTGCAGAGTCAAGAGTAAGCCCTGAGCACAACTAGTTTCCTCCCAAAACCAAGAAATAAAAAAGCAAGGCTAGTTAATGGAAAGAAGTGTGGATTTCTCTATTATAATAGTGACTCCACACAGTATCTTAAATCAACCAAAGTAAGATGAAAAATATCAAACTTGAGTTGCACGATTTTGTATAGAATCTCCTGATCATACTCGGCTGTCATGTGGTACCAGGGACTATTGAAATGCAAAACACGTCATAGATCACACATTTCCAACTGTGCTTCATGACAACTTTCTTTAAGCTAGGTAAAGAAAAACCTCTGTCTCTTTTTATTTCTCTCTTTTTTAAAAAATAATTCTGTTGAAACCAGTCCTCGATGTAGAGTGGATTGCAAAGTGCAGTACCCACCAAGCATATACATTCATGAGAGGAGACTGTGGATTATGCTCTTACTGACATAGTTAGGAACATTTTCATATTCAGTTTTCACATGGATATTTTGTTTCCTATTTTCCATTTTCTGTCGCTAGGTCCTTCAGTTTGATAGGACAGATATGCAATGCCTGGGCCTGTCTGTTTTCTACCACTTGAGCCACACTCCCAACCCAAAAAACAAGTTTGAAAAGTATTTATTAATAGCTAATCTGTGAATCTGAAAGATATATAGAAAGCCTAGGATCATTTGAGAATAAATGTATAGGTATACATGTATGGTAGTGATTCTATATATATTTGATTCATTAAATATATATTCTGCAAGTAGGTATTGTTTTTATCATTTATGTTTTTATGTCTTCCTACTGCACCAACTTAAGCATCTAATCATAAACCGAAATGTGGTTATATTCTAGATACTTTGGACTCATCTGGAAGCAAAATAAAAAACAACAAAAAAACCTTATTTTAATTTTAATTTTCTCGAAAGAGTTAATTTTTTTGTGAATGGCCAAGCCACATCAAAAAGCAATACACAATACAGGGTATAATGTGCTAGTAAGTGCAGACTCTGATAAATGCTATTATAAGAAAAAGAGTAAAGTAAAAGGATTTGATAGTGACGAGCTGGGAAGAAAATTTTAAAGAGAGTGATTAAGAAAATGCCTATATAAAAGGGTCATTTTATTTAAAAATTAAGCAGTGATTTGAGGAAGACTATAACAGAGACTATATCTCTTGAAGAATGCAGCAACAAATTAAAAATAAAAGATTTTGTTCCTTTTTATAGTAAATTATAAAGAGTTTCTCTCATCACTATTGGCTGTTCTATTCCCATCGATTCCCATCTTTTCATCTATTCTATGTTAGTAATTTTTGTTTGGCTGAAATTAATTCTTGCCTTAGGTTATTTTTTTGTTCATTTTTTTCCATGAAATAACAATTATAGCGTGGCTTCTGTTAGCTTGGTTTTTGTCAGCATCTCAGCAGACATTTATATTCATCTTTCATGAAACACATTTGCATTTATCAGCATCCCAGGATTGTGTGTCTATGTTTGTGTGTGTATTTGTGTTAGATATCTACTGTGCATCTGAATGAGACTTATAACTATGAGACACTTTCTGTATAATTACACTGTACCCCCCATATCCTATTTCTTTTTCTCATTGAAAAATACACAACTTGAAACCCAAGAACAAAATTTGTAAGTCTACAACTGTACCTCATGGTGTCTCACTAATAAAATTTTTTTAAAAATCCACAACTAATCCCTTAATATCATGTCAATGCAGTTTGTGACTACGATTGCAAAGTTGCGTGAGGATTTTACTGAAATCAATTTTTGTTAGTATTGAACCCATAAAAATATCTTAAAATATAAAATATAATTAGTTCCCTCGACTTGTATTGAATACATTTGGTGAGGGACATTTTGCTAGATTTTATTCCATGCAGGATATGATCTGAGTAAGAGTTATTTTACATGTTCTCTAAAGTGCAGTTTCCACTCTCAGTTGTTTGTTTATTTTTTAACTTTGAAAGCAATTTTGTGTTAATTTTTGGAGTTTATATGGAATAGGCAAGGCCTACATATATAAATTTTTAGCTTATACTTTATATAAACAATTTGGTTTACAAAGTTGTTCATGATTTGTTACATTCAATATTCCAACACCAATCCAACCACCTTTACACCTCCCCTCCACCATTGTCTCCATTTTTCCCAACCACCTCTTAAGCCTCCCCCCCCCCTCAGCAATTCCTCAATTGTTTCTTCATATTGCTTAGTTTATTATTAGTAATAATTGGCTAACAGAATTATCAAAAAAATGTTTTCTAAAAGAAAGTTAATGAAGGGAGCTGGAAAGATAGCACAGCGGATAGGGTGTTTGCCTTGCACGCAGTCGAACCAGTTTCGATTCCCAGCAACCCATATGGTCCCCTGAGCACCACCGGGATTAATTCCTGAGTGCATGAGCTAGGAGTAACCCCTGTGCATTATCAGAT
>JAOXYA010000025.1:39492539-39503530 GCA_028565675.1 Sorex palustris
ACCCGCTCGAGTAAATCGATGAATAACGGGGATTAAGTGATTAAGTGATTAAGTGATATATATATATATATATATATCTGCTATGAGCCCTTGCATAGTACAATCCTCACTTCTCACCAGCCACCTGAGGCAGCTGTTAAGCTACACGGGAAGGCCACAAGTTCTGCATGGCATGGGAGATGATCCCTGACACTCAATTTCTGGGGGAGCCCTGGACTCAGACTGGAATGAGAAATTGTCCTTTACAAGGAAGGGAAGTTAGTCCTGGACCTTACCCAGCTTTTCAGGTCCTCTGCTTTGCCCACACAGAAGAGAATTTCTGGAGGAGACAAATAGTGAAGGAAAGCTGCCTTTATTTAGAGATTATGAGGAAGGAGAGAGAGAGAGAGAGAGAGAGAGAGAAGAGAGAGAGTGCAGTAAGTTCACATCGCAGATGCAGGCCTTGTGCTCCCTTCTGGTCCCAAGAATCGGAAGTCAAACTGCTTGCCTCTGCAAGTTGGTTTTATAGTTTTTCCTCCCACTGGGGGGTTTCTACTTAGATAAGTCTGTTGCTATGGTGTTGTTAAGAAGACGAGTTTTTTTAATGGTCCTCTTTTATACCCTTATCACAACCCTTAGTACCTGATAGAGTTTTTCTCCTTGGGGTCCGACCTTCTGTGGCCCTTGGTCGGTGCCAGTAATCTGGCAATAATGCTATTGAGCTAGTGACAGAGGAACTTTTCCAAATCCCATCTTGGTTGTATTATGCCTCAAGAATTCACTGTCAGGGGCCATCCCAACCTACCATCCTGCTTTTCCCCTAGCAGTGTCAGACGAGTGCACATGTCTATTATACGGACGTGTCCTAGAACATTTGCCTTCCAATGCTTTAGAGTAAAAGAGGTTTAAAATGTCGCCTTAGTTTGGGTAATTAGATTTCAAAGAAAATGATTTTGCTCCTTTAAAGGAATGCAGGCTTTACTGAAAGTGAGAGAAAAAAAAAAGCTCTCAGAAAGTAAGCCCTGAATTTTAATTATAAGTAAGCACAGGGGGATCTGGTGGTGTGTCTATTTTATCCAGCTGTGCAGTTGCATGAAGCATCATGATAGTTCAGTGCAGAGGTTGTGTTAGCCGACCCCGTGCCCAGTTAGCTTAGTTTCCATTCCTAAAGGCCCCCTGAAGAACACTGAGTGTTTGGTTAGGTTGCCTGTGGGAGACAAGACGTCCTTCAGCGAAGGAATCGGGTTCCCCAGTTGCTTTACTTCAAAAGAGGAGAGAATACTCTTCCCTCACCTAGGTCACCTCTGGAGAGCCTGGAGCTGTTGATGGTCTTTTGATGATGTTCTTCAGTGTCCTTTGTGGAGACTCTCACCCAGGGCTCCATCCATCTCTGTTCTCAAAGTATTCCAGGCCTGGAATTCTGCATCTCAATAGCCTCTGATGGGTTGTTTGTGTCAAAGGCTTTCATACTTACAGACTTTATTTAGTTTCAGATAATGTTTTGTCCAGTACTTTACCAGGAACCCCTATCTTTCTGTCTACCTGCAACAGTTCTATAACTGTGCCAATAGCAGACACTCTCAGGTGTGGGGGCGGGGGGTCCTGAGAGATAGAAACCCCCAGGAGCTGCAGGAATGGTGCAAGGACCTTTAGAGACACCCACCCAGTAGTCAAAAGCTATTCTACTAGAGGGAGTGAAATTATACATCAAACATTTGTTCCCAATTTCTCCTTTTACAGTCTCTCATTTCCTTTCTGAGAGCCCGCTGTGATTAATATTTATATATAGAACTTTAGTGCAAAGTTATTGGTTGTTTTCGTTCCCCTTTCCCCTGGTGAAAATGCCTGAATCTTGACTTGACGTTTAGTCTCTGATCCTGAAATTCTCTGAAGAGTAGCCACAGCTTGCCCCTGGGGCTGGCCATGCAGAGTCACAGGACGCCACTGCCCTCTGCTGTGCGTGCTGGGAACGGCATCACATCTGGGCGCAGCGTTTAGCAGGGGGCCAGCTGTAGCTCCTGGACAGTCCCAGCCATTGAATCCCTGCCCCATTGAAAGAAATAGCAGAATCCAGAAGACGTGAGCACCTAATCAACAGACTTCTGGAGGTTTGTCTCACATTTATGGAAGATTACGGCCAAGATCAAGAGGTAGTCAGGTATGGGTCCTTCTAAGGTCCCTCTCCTTGGCTGGCTTCTAAGTTCTCGCCTGGTTGAATTCTGTGTGCGTGTTCTGTAACTTCCTCCTGTAAGAAGAAATCTCACACATTGCTCCTGTTTCATGTGGACCCCATCCTTATGAATTCCTTTAAGCTTAATTACCTCTTTAGTGTTGTAAATAATTGGGACGGGTGTATGGACCATACCCAGTGATGCTCAGCTCTTAGTCCTGGCTCTCCTGGTAATGCTCAGGGGACCTTATGTGGTATCTGCCATTGAACCTGGGTCAGAGCCACATGCCAGAAAAGCAATTTAATCTCTATAGTCTCTCAGACCCCTGTTTTTATGACTAAAAAAAGCATTTGACGATAATATATCAGCACTTTAAAGCTGTATCATGAAATAAAATTATATTGTGTTTTAGGCTGTAAGAAGGTAAAGGGATGCAACTACCTCAGAAAGCTTCTTATTCAGACACCTACTGTGTGACTTCTTTCTGGACATCTGAAATGCCCTGGGAACACAGAGGGCCAGCTGTAGCTCCTGGACAGTCCCAGCCATGTCTTGGGCTCAGCACTTCCTGATCTGGGGGTACACAGGTGGTTCCCCAAAGGGCAGCTCCTCACCAGATAGCAAGCTGAGACCCCACTCCAGCAGTTATGCCTTGACACGTGGTTTTCACTTGAGGGGAGCAACTGCTACAAGGTGCTTTCATCTCTTTATTCATGAAAAGGCAGCCAGGAGGCTTTCTTCCTTTTCTCTCTCTTTCTCTCTCTCGAAGCTGTCTTTGTAGCAGGGTTCAATGCCCTGTGCCCTTTGCCAGCCAACTGTGCAGAGTTCTCTGATAACCTCAGGTCTTTTCTTTGCCCCTCTATGTGGTCTTTTACATTATTCTCTGAAAGAAATAAAATGTTCCTGGCTTCCTGGTTTAAACGTTCCTGAGGTTCGTCTCAGCTCTTCACTCACTACCTCCTCAATCTGTGACTTTCCTCTCTGCTGTGGGTTGCCCAGTTAACAGTGAAAGACTGAGGACCTGCAGTGGCTTCTTTTGAGAGGTGGGATGAGACCATTAAAAGGAGGATAGGCAGCCATGGGGAATACTGCAAGTCTTGAATTGGGGGGTGAAAAAGTTGTGTTTTCTCAACTTCTATGGTCTTTCCTTTTAAATAATTTGCCTTGTAAATCAGTCCTTTAGAGAAGGGGGCAGTGTTTAAGATGTCACTATCTTTTCTTTTTCTGCTTTTGTTTTCGCGGCACACTTGGCAGTGCTCAGCTCCTCCTCCTGGCTCTGTGCTCAAGGATCACTACTAGTGGGACCCTGGGGATCATATGTAGTATCAAGAATCAAACCTGGATGGCCCCACGAAAGGCAAGCAAGCATCTTGCCTTCTGTACTATTTCTCCTGCTCCAGCCACTATCTCTCCTAAGAAAACTACAATGTATTTGAACATGATCTAAAACATTTCAATCATCTGGTAAAAAACATGAAGGGTGTTTTTTAAATGTTATCCTAGGGAGGCTGGGGGTATAACAGAGATAAGAGTTTCAATGCCCTGCAATGCACGGTCCCCCTGAGAACTGCCAGGTATAAATTTGGAGGTCACGCAGGTACAGCATTTACCTTGCCTGCTGGCAACTAATGTTCAATATCCAGCAACCCCTGTGGTCGGTCCCCTGAGCCCACTAGGAGTCATCCCTGAGAGAGGAACCAAGTTATCCCTGAGCACTGCCTAGTGTCCCCCCACCAACACACACAAACACACACACACGTCATGCAACAGGATTTATGTTGAAAAATTACTGAAAAATGAATTCCAGATGCCTAAACTTACAGTTCAACACATGCAGGCAACCCCCCAACTCACACAACTGCATGAAAACTTGTCCTAGATTCTCCCAAATTAACTGGCCTTGGGATAAAAGTTACAATCGATTTATAGACACTTTCATTTGAAAAGAAAACCACAGGAAATTATTCACTGCTCCAAAGCTAATAATTTTCTGTTATTTTTGTTTGATTTTTCTCCTAAAGCCCGCTGGCCCACACTTCTATGTATTGAACTTCATTCTGTATGTTTTGACCATTTTTTCCAGTTTGTCAGAATCATCGAGTTTGGAAGCAATTCTTTGAGCACAATCACATGCATTCCCACATAGGAGTCGGGTAGTACTCAATGTTTAAAAAATATTTATTTCTCTATTAATAAAGAATTGTAAGTTTATTGAAGAAATGCACTATATATTAAATACAGACAAAAACTGCAACAGCAACCATAAAGAGAAGATTCTGGTCCTCAGTTGATATTTCAGCATAATATTTTCTGGGCTGGAGTGATAGCACAGCGGGTAGGGCATTTGCCTTGCAAGCGACCAACATGGTCGACCCGAGTTCAATTCCTCCGCCCCTACAGAGAGCCCAGCAAGCTACTGAGAGTATCTCGCCCGCATGGCAAAGCCTGGCAAGGTACCCATGACATATTTGATATGCCAAACACAATAACAATTGTCACAATGGAGACATTACTGGGCCCGCAAGAGCAAATCGATGAACAACGGGAAGACAGTGACAGTGACAGTGATTTTCTGTTTTTCTTTCATTCCTTTCATTCTCCTTCGCCTACTCATCATTCTTCCATCAGTGTGTCACCTACATATCTAATTTACATCCTCTTTGGACACCTGAGATTGTTTGCTTCCATTCTCTCTCCCTATCTCTCTCTCTCTCTCTCTCTCTCTCTCTCTCTCTCTCTGTCTGTCTTTCTCTGTCTCTCTGTCTCTGTCTCTCTCTGCCTCTCTTTCTCTGTCTCTGTGTCTCTGTCTTGCTGTCTCTCTCTGTCTCTCTATCTCTCTCATTTAGTGGGCCACAGCCATCTGTGCTCAGGGACTACTCCTAGGTAGCTCTGTTCTGGGGATTGCTCCTGGCAGAGCTCAGGGAACCATGTGGTGCTGGGGAATCTGACTCAACCATATGCATGCATAGCATGTGCTTGGCTTTTGAGCTATTTCTCCAGCCCCCCAAAAGTCAAAGCTTTCTTTTAGGTTATTTAAAAGCACTCTTAAAACATGACTAAGGGGGCAGGCAAGCCCAGAAAAGGTGCTGAGTTCTAGGTTGCCTGTTTGACAGGTAGAGCTAAGAGAATGATATGCCTTTTACTTCGCAAGACTCAAATTCAAGCTCAAATTAAGAGTAAAATATTGTTAGTACATTCCTGTTTATTTATAACATTGGTGGTTTTGATAGTGACAGCAAAATAATATGTCCTTGCCTGCTGGCCTCCCACAAAGTTAAAGCTGTAATTTTTTCCCCTTTCTCTGAACATAATCATATTATTGTGACTAAAATTCCATATTTTGGACCCTATTAATCTCTGGCAATGCTTTACAGAATCATCGTGGGACTAAGCTAAAAGGTGTCACCTCCTTCCTCTTCAACAACCTCCCTCCCCAAAGTACCACATTTACTTGATTTTACAGCTTTTGGTTCTGCTTAAGACTTTCTTACAACTGATATGCTGCATATTTCCAAATAATTGGAACCTACCACCTAATACTCTATCTTAATACCTTAATTTTTTAGACCCAGAAAGATAAATAATTTGCCCTGGGTCACTGAGTTTATTCACAATCTCGTGACATCACTTCAGCACATACTTTCTCCTTCAAGGAGAGCCAGGGGGAGCCAGACCATTAGGGGGAGCCATCAGAGAACACAGCTGTCTTGAACACTGCTATTCCAAGCATCTAGGTTAGCCCCCAGCCTGGAGCAGAGCACAGTAAGAATATGGGAAATAGGTGCTAGAGTGATAATACAGCGGGCAGGGCTTTTGCCTTGCATGAAAACAACCTAAGTTTGATCCCAGGCATCCTATATGGCTCGAGAGCCTGCCAGAACTAATTCCTGAATGCAGATCCAGGAGTAACCCCTGAATGTGCTGGGTGTGGCCAAAAAAGAAAAAGAAAATCTGGGAAATAAATGGGTCAACCCATCAATAATCACAAATATTTCATAAACTAAATGGAAACTCTTAAGGAAATGTGATGGTCCCCTGGTTAGTGTAAATAAATGAATGATCCACAGGAATAGAGCACCTTTCTTTCTTTCTACACAGGGGGAATGGGTGGGGACAGTGAAATACTGCCATATGTAAAAATAAAAGACCGAATAAATGATTAACATCTGAAACAAGTACTTGTTTCTCACATGTACATACATATGCCTCCATCAATCACATTTGTAAGTTTCTCTGTTAATGATAAGATGATAATAACATTTCTAAACTCTCTCTCTCTCTCTCTCTCTCTCTCTCTCTCTCCTTCCCAAAAATAGTGAGCTCAAGATCTCTCTTTCAGCCTACTGGTGAAATTGCTCCCTCTTGTGATCATTGAAGAGAAATGAGAGTGAACATTAATTTTTTTTTTAATTTTTAAAATTTATTTTAACGTAGACAAAAGCCAAAGCTCTTGTTAATAGAATTCTAGAGTTTAAATTAATTAGATATCAAAGCTTAGAATTCTAGGGTTGAAGTTGATTCGATAAAAAAATCTACAATATTAAAATTAATACGTACAAAAAATATGTGAAAAATGTTTATTCTGATCACGATGTTGCTAGATCCTTACCTAAGTATTTATTAAGCTGTTTGTTGCTAATTAAGCCCTCTGTGCTATTGTATTTGTTTGATGAGTTTACTGACATCTATGTTACTTTCCCCATCTGATTTGGTGTGCTTCTACTAAAATTTCAGTATTGAGGAATTAGGAGGTGTTGTGCTATTCAGAGACTTCACGATCTGTGGTCTGAGTTGACATGGTAACAACTGTGGGAGGTGGACTTAGCATCTGGAGCTTCAAGAAGTTGGGGGTTTGGAGAGAGATTACCCACCCCAGTTCCAAGAAGACCCTAGACTTCTTGTTTGGACACCTGGTACCTAAAATTATTTGCAGTTTGTAATCTGCAGAGAATATTCAAGAAGTGGTTATTTTAAAATGAGACATTTAGGGCAGAGTTGAGTCTGATCCTCAAAATTTGTATTTTCTATTTTTCTCATTATGTCTCCTTCATAGAACTATACAATTTTTTATTCATGAAGACATTTACAGTATGCTCATCTTTAAATAAACCTTATGTTTATGTGTCAAAAAATATAAGAGGAAAAGCTAATTCATTTTCAATCTTTTGTTGATTCAAAGCAACCAAGACCTTATTTTGAAAGAATTCATACTGAGGTGACAACATTCACACTAGCAAAGAAGAACTTTTTAATAAGGAGTCATAAGGAGATATTTTATGAAGATAAAATATCTGTGGGTGAACTGAAGTTATCCTTTTTGATAGACAAAAGGTTGTTTTGAACTGTTTTAATCAGTCCTTATAGAAAAGAGAACCAGAGTGTATGAAGGGAAGATGAAGTAGCATTTACAAAAGGGATTAGAGAAGATTCTTTCAACATGATTATTCTGCTTCTTTCCTTTCTGCAGATGGCCAACCTGTGATGAATGTCCCCATACTTGATTCTTCCCCAGTTCTCTTTATTTTCACAACTATAATGACTTAAAAAGGAAAGCACAGCTAAGTGGTAGAAAAATAGGATGCTTTTAGCACCTGAATGTAGATACACATGCTCACAAAATAAAGTTGCTGGGATCTCTTAGTTGCATTTGATAGAACAAATGAGAGCAAGACAAAGAGCTGGCACGGAAGATAGAATTCTAAAAGCCTTCTACAGCAGAGACGTGCTGAGAAGAAAGCACATTCAAAGTTAGTCTTTTGATATATGATGTTGGCGGGAGCCCACTTCATTACGTCCAGTTGTGCTTTAGTTTTGGAAGTGACATCTAATAGAAACAGATGGCAGGGCTTAGCTATCTCCTCCTTAACAGCAGGAGAACTGAAAAATCACTGCATCTCCAAGGATGTCCACCAGGTATGTGGAACAAAACCATCTGACTGAGAAACCTTTACACATAGTAGCTTCTGAAAGAGTGCCTTGTAAATAAGCAAGAGCGTGAGGCGTACCTTCAATCTGCTGTGACATTTAAATGAGGCTGTTCTAGCAAGAGAGACTCCATACTCCAGGAGTCCTCTGCTAGGACTGGTTGGCATTGTAAGGTAGGGAGTGAAGAGGAAACAAACTTAAAGCTCACAGGAGGTGAGGTTTGTTTAAATAATAGAAAGTAATTAGGCTGAAGACAAAAATCAGTGATGGCATTTTATAATTACAATTAATTTAAAGGTTAATTTCCTTTGGTGCTAAACTCTTATTTAAAACATTTACCAGGAAAGGAAATTAGGATGTTGCTATCAAGAGGCATTGAGGGCTTCTGGGAACGCATGTCTATTATCACTTGAAAATTAGGTTAGGCCCAAAGTGGGAATTTCAACTCATTTTTGTGTAAAATACATGGTGGTCAGGCCTGAGAGTCAGCAGGCGTGTCTGGGGCAGGCAGTGCAAGATTTGCATTTTTTGTTTATTTATGGGATTAATTGCGAATGTTTCCAACAAAGGATCCTAGTTTATACATGAACAATCTGGACACAGAAAGAAAATTGGATATGGATTGCTGCCTTTGTAACTAATGAAGTTGATGTTAAAGGAATTCCCTAGAGAAATGCTGTGAAAGGAAACAGTCACGTGTCCATACACCTTCATCACTAAAGTAAATGGGTCTGGGGACACTATTTCTGTTGATGCCATGCTTGTCAATCCTAGTTCCCCTTTCCCAAGGCTCACCTTTTTCAACACTGGATTACAAATTGAGAATTTTCATCATCCCATTTTTCAACTGGGAACTGTCACGTCTCAGGTTCCAATGGCTATTGATAAAAAAAAAAAAACACTGATAAAAAACAATGTCTTATTGTAACTTGTTTCTCTTAAAATTACAGTTTCTAAGAATCTATAGACAAAGTAATAGGTAATAGATTAGGTAGAATATAGACAGATAGGTGGATTTAGATAGATCTCATTCAGCAACAGAACATTCTGGAAAGTTGCTTAATAAAAATCAGTGCATAATAGTAGTAACAACCAGAGGGAAATAACTGCTTTACACTGATATTTTATCTTCACTCTACCTTTGCAGATATTCGCCCATTAAGCACTCTATTGTTGCTGTTGGCATGTAAACTATAGGAATACAAAGTTATGCATAATCAAAAAAAAGTATGATACATATTAGCAGTCACCTACGTTAATTGCCAGATTGTACAGTTGAGGAAAGGAATTGACTTGACTTGCTCAAGTCAAGTACCAAGATTGAGGCCAATAAGCCTCCCAATTTTCTGTTTTGATTTTCCGTATTACTTTACTGTGATACTCAAGATAGAGTGATTCAACACATACTGACTCCATGTTAGGCTTTGTTGTTTGTCACAGGAGATGAAGCAGAGACCCAAATACAGGCTCTCCTCACCTTCATAAGTACACAGAGCAGCACACAGGTGGAATTAGGCTGAGAAATGATGACACTTCCAACAGGATGAGTTGAGGTGTGTTAGGATTGCACCCTGTGGATGTCTCATCCAGTCCAAAGGACTAGAGAAATTTCCTCTGAGGAAGTGACATTCCCCTGTACCTAAAGGAAAAAATAAGAGGACTATGTAGAAATTAAGAACCAAAAAAAAGTGTACCTTTCAAAAAGTGGATTGCTTTCCTAATGAATATTGAGCAAAATGAACACCATAATTCCACACAGGAATGATCTTAAGTGTTTTAATGAGCTCGCTATAGCAAATCTAATTTCAACTTTCCAGAATATCAATAAAAATGTTAGCGCAACCAGTGGGTATTCTCTTTCCTGAAACTGCTGCTGTAGTTCTAAAGAAATGATTAATTTTGCTTGAGGAGTTATGTGATTTTTTTCCCTTTCTGGAGGCTGAAAAATGAGGCAAAGGTTGTTAAAAGTTGGCAAAAAATTACATGGCAAGAAATATTTCTCTATTGAGTGATTATAGCATGTATACTTTTTGGTTTTTTGTTTTCGTAAATATTCATACCTTGCTGTGCCCACAGCCTAATTAAAACCACTACACTTAAGTGGGTTGAGTCTTCTAAATATATCCTGAGTGTCAGCAAAAAAGACATAGCCAGTCATGTCTATCTAACTCACCTGGAGCTTGTAATAATGGTTCTCTCTAATTTCAGCTGAAAGCTTTGTCATATGAAGTTGAATGCATTTCTAATGGGGGAGGACAAAACAGACAAGTGAATCAATGGAAACTATACAAATGCCACAGCACAAGATGATCAGACACTTTGAGATGAAGTTTGCTTAGCGATTTCACCCTATTCTGCAGGCTTCCTTATGACTGTTGAAAGTAATAAAGAAACATGACCACATAATGTTTAGAACCTAGACTTACAATGTCCTGACCCTCTAGCTCCTCCCACCACCATCACCACTCACTTTATCAACCCTTATGCTTTCTTCTTCAAGGACCACCTTGATCACCTTCAGTGAGGAGGAAGGGGAGGGTGTTTCTAAAATCACAAACTTTAGTCCAGAGTTATCATTTCCAAACATTATAACTATTATTGCTGTATCTCTCCTAATTGTCCTTTGCCCCCCCACACACACACACTTGTGTTGAAATTAGGTAAAGGAACACACACACACACATACATACATATATGGGCGAGCGATAGCACAGTGGGTAGGGTGTTTGCCTTGCACGCGGCCAACACGGGCTCCATTCCTCTGCCCCTCTCAGAGAGCCTGGCAAGCTACCGAGAGTATCCTGCCTGCACAGCAAAGCCTAGCAAGCTCCTCATAGTGTATTCAACATGCCAAAAACAGTAACAAGAAGTCTCAAAATGGAGATGTTTCTGGTGCCCACTCGAGCAAATCAATAG
>JAOXYA010000025.1:39596730-39615665 GCA_028565675.1 Sorex palustris
AAAATTTAAATGTACATTTTATAATCTTATGGAAATCACTCCCAAATATACTGGTGTCCTTTAAATTTACTCTACTATTTCTTTTCTTTCTTATAAGATATTGTTTGGGCTGGAGTGATAGCACAGCAGTAGGGTGTTTGCCTTGCACTCAGTCAACATGGCCAACCCGAGTTCGATTCCTCTGCCCCTCTCGGAGAGCCTGGCAAGCTACCTGTGATGTATTCACTATGCCAAACACAGTAACAACAGTCTCCAATGGAATCGTTACTGGGCCCGCCTGAGCAAATCGATGAACAATGGGAGGACAGTGACAGTGACAGTGAAGATACTGTTTATTTAGGTACTGGAATTTACAATGCTGTTAATACCCTGTTTTATGCTCACCTAATCCAACACCACAGCCATTGCTAGAGAGCCCTCTACCCCCAACCAGTATCCTAAGGGCCCCCTCTCATATAAGCTCAGTTCCATAAGAAAAAATTATTACTTTCAATGACTTTGGCCATTTGATTGTTTTTTTTAAAATTACTCCTATTGGTAAACGAACTGAAAATGGGGAGGAGTCCACATTTTGTGATTCTCTTCTCTGCCCCTTCATGCCACTTTACCTGTGATCGCCAGCTGAGTCACAAAGAAGGTCATTCTCGACTTTCTCTTCCTCCTCCATGTGGAGAGCAGCACTGTGGAGTTCCCCACGATGGTGAAGATGAAGAGGACCCACAGAGTGATCAACTGCTCAGTCTATGAGAAGCAAAGTCACAAACACAGGGCAGTGAGGAGCGGGTGCTTGATGGAATGTAAGACCTCAGCTTTGGCTCTGGAATGTTTGCCTCCTGACTTTGAAGCCTCATTGGCAGAGTCTGACCCTCAAGAAAACAAATACACCAGGGACCTATTGACTGGGAGACTTGTGAAAATTTAAGCAACCTTGAAAATTTGCTACTTGCAAAATGTACATCAAGAGCCCAAAATAAGAACTCTTTTATCCTTTGGCCAAACAAATTAAGCCTTTGTGAAAATTCCCCAAATATGAAAAAGAACACTATAATCACAAAGATGTGAGTAGTTATTGTAAGAAAAAATTAGAAAGTGTTTAAAGATAACAAGATAGCTAAATAAAACACTTCAATTCAGTGAACTATTGTGTAGCTATTAACAAGGCAGCCATGAAGATAATGTAGCAGCATTAAAAATGCTTATATATAATGGTAAGTAGAAAAACATGATGAAATTGTATATTGGGTATGATTATAACTTTGCAAAATTATACACAGAGGAACTAGACTGAAGTATACCGAAATGTTGAGTAGTTATTTTAGGGTAGTGTGATTATGGGTTATCTTACTCATTTTCTTTTGACAGATTTTTATAATATAGTAATATTAAAGTTCCACTGAATAATATATAATTAGTAAAAATAAAAAGCAGGAGTGCCACTGATTTAAAGTGCCAAGTATTCTATTAGAAGTCCTCAATAATTCCTTCATAGGGAGATTTTCATCTGTTTCAAGTCATAGCAGAGGGTAAGCAGAGTCACAACCTGGAGCAGGGAATGTGTCTGGGACCCAGGAGATACTAAAGGAAACCTGGAATCCAAAGTTCAGCTCATAAGCCCCCTCCCCCCCCCGAGTCTGGGCAGAATCTGGTCACAGTGCACAAATCTGTCTAGAGTTTGCAGTAATTCTCCTATGTTGAGGAGAAAATCAAAAGAGCTGAGGAAATCTCTTACGATGGTAACATGTTCCATGTCATCTTGACGAAGCTATAGTCTAGTTATTTTGTCAAACTAGTTTAGGATATTGCTGTGAAAGCATTTTGCAACCGTGACAAAAAAAATCAGGTAACTTTCAGTAAAGCTGATTACCCCTCACCTAGTGAGCCTCTTTCAATGAATTGATAACCTTTAGGAGAAAAATCTGAGGCATCTCAGAGAACATGGAATTATTCTTCAAGAATTCCTCAAGGAATGTAGAAATTGTGCTGGAACTTTCAGCTTGCTGCTTGCTTTATGGATTTCATATTTTCGAGTCCCCACAATCATGTCATAAAAATTCTTTAAATTTAATTTCTGTCTTTATATATATAGGTATATGTTATTTCCATTTGTAAAAATAATTGTTACTAAAGATACATGTATATAGGTGCACAAATAGATATGTGTCTACAAACGAACATTATTCTATTGGTTCTGTTACTTATTTATTTATTTTGGTGGAAAATTCTGATACTTTTCCTGAATATTTAGGTGTTATGAAAGTATTATTTTATTTTTTTGTGGTGGGGGCCTGGTGGTGCTCAGGACTTACTCCTGGCTCTGTCCTGGGAAGGCTCAGGAGACCATATGTGGTGCTGGGCATGGAACAGGGTCCACCACATGCAAGACAAGTACCCTACCTACTATACTATCTCTCTGGCCCTTCTGGCAATATTTTAGAGTAACATTAAGCATAATGACAAAATAACAATTACAACATTTACTATTGTATGAAACTCATAGATAATCTACATGAGAACGTTTTTAAAACTCTAACAATTCTCTTCATAACAAACTCAGATGTCCGTTGGGCACGATTCTCCATCTTAACCAACTCTTTTCTTCCCTATGATAATCATATTGTGACTATGTGCAACTGGTTTGAGTTGTAAGGGGATCCAACCTGCCCACATAAAAGGGCAGTTAGCACTCTGGAGATCAAATTTGTTGTTCCAGGAATCCCAGAGCTGTTAACTTTGCTACTTGGACTGGCATAGGTGGCACAACTCTCACTTCCAGAATGCAAATGTCATCTTCCATTCAGGGGGCACAGCTTTTGCTTTTAATTAGTACCAGGCCCCCATACTTTTACTCTAGTCCTTTTATGACAGGTTCTGGGCAGAGTGAATTCTTTGCCACAAGCATTTTGGCTGCCAACAATGTGTGTTTTATAGCTAATTATTTCTAAGGTAATATTTTCATTAAGGATAAAATATGTGGTTGGCAACTTGATCTGACAGGTTTTAAGTCTGGTCTATGCAGTGGTGGTAGGTGTGATGGTCTTAAAGAGTGCACGTGAAGTCTGAGAATCAGGCTGCAAATGCTGCAGTGAGCAGTAATCTTGTGCCGTCAAACTAAAAATTTATCAAACTATGACAAAGGTGCCATGTGGGCGGGATACTCTGGGTGGCATATTCGATATGCCAAAAACAGTAACAACAAGTATCACAATGGAGATGTTACTGTGCCTGCTCAAGCAAATCGATGAACAACCAGAGGACAGTGCTACACAAACACACACACACACACACACACACACACACACACACACACAAGCTCACAAGGCTCAACCTTTAACAACTTGTTAGTCAACTCTTATAGAAGGGTTTAATGGCCCCTGGATGATATTCAACAATCTTCATACTCTTTCTTCTAATGAAACTTTTTGGTAGCATTTTTAGTGGTTTTTCATGACAATCACTATCACTATCACCCTGTTGTTCATCGACTTACTCAAGTGGGCACCAGTAACTTCTCTATTCGTCTCTGTTACGAGCTAGTGTAGCCCGATGGCATATTTGGGGCTCTTCCAGGGTCAGGGGAATGAGAACCAACATTGTTACTGTTTTTTGCATATTGAGTATGCCATGGGTAGCTTGCCAGGCTCTCCGAGAGGGATGGAGGCTTTTGGGGCAGCCTCTAATCATCTTTACTGACAAACAATATAAAATAAATTATTTTCGATTCTGGGCTGGAGCGATAGCACAGTGGTAGGTCGTTTGTCTTGCACGCAGCCAGACCAGCTGAGCTGGGTTCGATTCCTCTTCCCCTCTTGGAGAGCCCAGCAAGCTAGTGAGAGTGTCTCACCCGCACGGCAAAGCCTGGCAAGCTACCTGTGACGTATTTGATATGCCAAATGCAGTAACAATAAGTCTCAAAATGGAGACGTTACTGGGCCCGCTTGAGCAAATCGATGAACAACGGGAGGACAGTGACAGTGATTTTCGGTTCTGCTTTCGGGGAGGGGTTGGGGTTCAGGATGATCAAAATATGGTGATGTGGAATTGGTGTTCGAATATTAAATGTAATCAAATATTGTGAACTACTTTATAAAAAAGCACATAAAAATATATACCTGTTACGGAGGCAATCTGGAAGTTGGGAGAGGCTGACAGTGGTAGAAGTGATGTTAGAACACTGTCTGAAACTCTACTATGGACAACTTTGTAAATCCTGGTACCTTGATTTTGAAAGGGTATTTTTTTGGGAAAAAAAAGTCAGCCTATTGGGAGCAAATAAGAAAAAAATGGGGGTGGACACACCTACTGGGCTCAGGGGTTACTCACTACTCTGTTCTCAGGGATCATTCTTGGCAGGCCCGGGGAATCCTGTGGAATGACAGGGATTGAACTTGGGTCAGCCATACGCAAGGTTAATGTCCTATAGGCTGCACTCCAACCTGCATAGGAAATCTTAGTTTTACTATCCGACCTTCTCTCTCCTGTGAGAACCTCCCTAAGAGGTGTGAGAGCTGCCAGTCCTTTTCTTTGATTTAGAATGTGGGAGATGGAGTGTGTAGACTCTAGAATCAGGCTAGCTGTGTTCAAATTCTACTCTGCTTGGTTTTCCTATTCTTTTGTGTTCTTATCTGCCAGATGGGGGTAATAATACTATCATCTTGAGGTTTATAACTTTCTTAGCACTGTCCTCCCATTGTTCATCAATTTGCTCGAACGGGCCCAGTAACGTCTCCATTTTGAGATTTTTTTGTTACTGTGCTTGGCATATCGAATACGCCATGGGTAGCTTGCCAGGCTTTGCTGCACGGGCGAGGTACTTTTGGTAGCTTGCCAGGCTCTCTGAAAGGAGCGGAGGAATCAAACCCGGCTTGGCTGGGCTGGCCACGTGCAAGGCAAATGCTCTACCGCTGTACTATTGCTCCAGCCCAAGGCTTATTACAGTTAAATAAAAGAGATAGCCTAAACCCTTACAAAATACTTCAAAAAATTATATATCTGGTCTTTAGTACAGAAACCTTCCAGATGAGTGTGTTAGAACTTGAGTTGGGAGAAAAGAAAGCAGAATTGGAGCAACACCATGTTTGTTTGTTTGTTTTTTAAACCGAGTGATTGAACATCGTTCTGCTGTAGCTGCATGTTGTTTTTCTGAGAATTCTGAGACAAGAAATGTAGAAGCAGGCTTTTGTGAGTGAGTGGGAGCTTGAGGGAGTCAGGGAATTTGGGGACATAGCGTTGCAAGTAGGATGTAGCTGAGGGATGGTCTAATAGAAATTTCTTGCAGGCAATTAAATATTTGGATCTAAAGGTCAAGAGAGGATTAGTTCCCCAAGTGAGATTTTTAACATTTCTCTGATAACTTTAATATAAGCAGATAAAGGCTTGGAAGAGTGAGATATTTTAATATGTGTCTCTAAAGTTGTGGATTTGATAGCTTCATCTTCACTTGATCACTTGACATCCTGTTACTCATCGACCTGCTTGAGCGGGCTCCAGTAATGTCTTCGTTCGTCGCTGTCACGTGCTAGTGTAGTTCAATGGCGTCTGCTCATTCTAGGAACACGAAGAGCCTCAAGCCGATCATTCAGGGTCTTGACGAAGAAGTCTGACCATCTGGTAGGTGGGCGATCTTTTGACATCCTGTGGAATTCAGTTGGTAATGGCTCTAGTCCAGCAGTCGTCTCCAAATCTCATTTCATGTCCAGCCCATCTGATTTTCGATGCCTTGGCAAATGAGACAGCATCCCTGATTCTTGACCACTGACGGGAGTTGGAACTCCAGATTCTTTCTCTCATTTGAGTGAAGCATGATACTTCAAGCATAGTTCTTTCGATTCTTCTTTGGGAGACCCGAATAGCATTCTCATCCTGTTCTTGTAGGGCCCAGGTCACTGAGGCATATGCTAATGCAGAAAGAACAGTGGAATCGAAGAGTTGTGCCTGGAGCCAGAGGTTCTTCGTCCTTTTAGCTATTTCTTTGATGCTCTTGAAGGCGTTCCAAGCCACTCTCTTCCTCCTGTGCAACTCAGGTGCCAGGTCATTCGTCATGTTGACTTCTTGATCTAGGTACACATAACTGTTGCATTCAGAGATTTTTTTTGTTCCATTGAGAGTGAATGGAATGTCAGGAACAAGACTGTTTCTCATAAACATTGTCTTTGTGAGATTCAGCTGTAGTATGACCTTTCCACACTCACGATCAAAGTCAGCCAGCATTTGTCCATTACCTCCACTACTCAGCCACCACCACACTCCAGGATGCTTCCTGGACCGACACATCATAAGACACTTAATGCCCATCTTCCAAGATTACCGCACCTTATTTGATAGGGTTCAATATGGTTTGAACCACAGGAACATTTGCAAGGGTGATTAGAGGCTGCCCTAAAAGCCTCTATTTCTCTCGGAGAGCCTGGCAAGCTACCAAGAATATCCTGCCTATACGGCAGAGCCTGGCAAGCTATTCGTGGCATGTTCGATATGCCAAAACCAGCTTCATCATAAAAACTCAAAGTTTATTCCCTCCCTTCTTCAATCAAATGCAAATACATTAAAAAATATATACTCTACCACTGAACTCTGTCCCCAGATTCAGACTTCTCAGGGGAGACACAGTTAGCTTTCTATTTAGCTGATCTGGGTAAACTCTCAAATGTTCTATGACAATGTCTGGCAAGTAATTACTGTTCAACATTTGAGGTGATATCAAGGTGCTGTTGACTCTGATCTAAAAATGGGAACGCTGATGTCATATTCACAGTTGTGGAGAAAGACTCTCTGTTTTCACAGTGTCTTGTACAGAGATTTAATAAACAGGATATGGGTAAATTGATCCATTAGGAAGGTTAATGGAACATGTGTGGTTGGTTCTTCGGTCCAAAATATTGAAAGCTGGGGTTTGAATTTCTGCACGAGGTTTGAATTTCTGCATTGACTGTGAAATGCTAACACTGTGATATTGGTTGCCTTGAGTATTGGGGATGTGGGTCATACCAAGCAATACTCAGCCTCAATTGCCCATCATGGCTTGGACCAGGAACCGGATGGCTCCAGCTGGCTCCCCTAGTATCTAGGGGTACATGAAATTAGAGGTGTGAGCTGGCAGGGAGGGCAGCATCCTGCTTGGGTAGAACCCACGGGAACTGCTCTTGAGTTTTCAGATGGAAGAGGCAAGGAAACTCCTTCCACATTCATGTACTGATGGAACCAATCTTTTTCAAGGCTCAACACCCCTGGGGAATGCAGTGAAAAACTCCAAAAACACTAATGGAGAGAAATGGGTTTGAACCCCACCCTATTGCATTCCTCCCATATTTTAATTTTAATTTTTTTCTTTTTGGGTTATACCCAGCGATGCTCAGGGGTTACTTCTGGCTCTGCACTTGGAATTACTCCTGGCGGTGCTTGGGGGACCATATGGGATGATGGGAATCAAACCCGGGTCGGCCCTATGCAGGGCAAACACCCTACCCACTGTGGTATTGCTCCAGCCCCTCTCTTCTCTTCTTATAGAGGTGCTGATCCCATCATTGGATCTACCCACAAGCCTTTAATCTGCATCTAAAGCACCTCCTCTCTCCTAACAACACACTGGAAGTTAGTGCTTTCACCTCTTTATGAAGGGGCATATGAAGGGTCAGCCTCATCACAAGAGGTAAGGTTTAGGGTGACCTGGTTTTACGAAGGCAGAAACTGAGGCACAGGGGAATATACTTTGTCCACTCTCTTGCAGTTGCAGTTGGTTTGTTTTACCTCTCAAAAGGTTAGAATTCAGAGGGGCCAGAGAGATAGTACAGTGGGTAGGGGGTTTTCCTTTAACGCAGCTGACTGGGGTTCGATCCCCGGCATCCCATTTGTCGCCCTGAGCACAGCCAGGAGCAATTCCTGAGCTCAGATTCAGGAGTAACCCCTGAGTACTATCAGGTGTGCCCCTCCCCCCCAAAAAAAACCCAACCAAACAAAAAGATTAGAATTCAGAATATACAACAGTACCTAGGCCCAGGGATGAGATTCAATGCGTAGCTCACATGCGTTGCCTGTGTGAGGCCCTGAGTTCCATCACACTGTGGGCATAATGGCCTCCAAGGAACACAGGATGATCTTCATCCCCAAGTACCTGGGCATAACACCCACAACAACCAAAATAGCAACAGCAGTAACACAATAACTCCTATAGAGAAATAAATGTCAACTTCATTAAAAGTGGGTGAATGAAGGCTGATGAGATAGTTTAGGGGGTAAGGAGTATAGCTTGCATGCTGCTAATCTCAGTTCAGTCCTTGGTACTGCACTCCATGGTTCCCTGAGACCTGGTGGGAGCACTGAGCCAAGAGTAGCTCTGAGCACTAGCAAATCACTGACCTAGAAAAACAGGAAGGAAGGCAGGAAGGAAGAAGGGAAGAGGAAAGAAGGAAGGAAGGAAGAAATGAAAAAGAAAGGAATGGGTAAGGACATGAAGAAGAAGGGCTGGAGAGAGAATCAAGAGCTGAACATATGCTTTATATGCACGTTGCCTGGGTTTGACGCCCAGCGCTACATAATCTCCTCCAGGATATGGCCTCAGACCACTGAGCCAGGAGCCCTGAGCACTGCCAGTGATGACCCTCCCAACTAAAATATTAATCCTAATATGAACAAAAAATACCAACAAGCAACTGCAGAGTCCATGGCCTGTTAGCATCGGGAAATATGCTCAGCCTCCCGGAAATGCTCATTAGGACCCCAGGAAACGCCATGATGCCACGGGATTAGGAAGAAAGTGGAACAACCGGGAAGCCCTGAGCCAGCAGGATGCGGGGCAGCAGTGTTGGCCTGGGAGAGGTGTGGCTTGGCGCAAAGCCCTTTGGCATTGCTCAGTAAATACCTCTCCCATGACCCAGCATTTCCACACCCAGGTGCACCGAGTAAAGAAACACAGACACGCGTGTTCCGCAGGGCACCTGCAGAATTGCTCGCTGCAGCCCATTCTGTGACCTCTCAGATGTCTGCACCACAGGACTAGGGGGTGGAGCTGGGAGCATTCGAGTCCCGTGTGGGTGGATCCCGCAAACCAACGCAGCCCAGACAGCTGGTCTCAGATGTCCACGGTGTGAAATGGCTCACCCGGACCAGGCATGTGCCAGGCCCTGAGTTTGACCCCAGGAACCTCCTGGCCCCAAAGCACAGAGTGTGGCTCCTTTACAAATAAAGAGGGTCCGGAGAGAGATTCAGGGCAGGGGGCTGCGGTGGGGTAGGGTGATTGCTTTGCATGCAGTTGACCCCACTTTGATCCCTGGCACCACAGTGGTCCCCTGAGCACTGACAGGGGTCACTCCTGAGCACAGAGTGAGGAATAGCCCCTGAGCCCTGCTGAATGAGGCCACCAAACCAACTTGCCAGCTAACTTCCTAAGTAATGAAGGCCTTTAAAAAAATATGCAGGATTGGAGAGATAGTACAGCAGGGAGGGTGTTTGCCTTGCACGCAGGCCACCAAGGTTCGATTCCCAGAATCCCATATGGTCCCCCGAGTACCATCAGGAGTAATTCCTGAGTGCAAAGCCAGGAGTCAGCCCTGTGCATCGCTGGGTGTGACCTAAAAAAAAAAAAGACTCACAAATCTCTTTAAAAAATAAAAAAAATATGCACACAGGGCTGGAGCTGTAGCACAGCTGGCAAGACACAGTCAACGTGGGTTCTATCTCTCTCTCTCTCTCTCTCTTTCTCTCTCTCTCTCTCTCTCTTTCTCTCTCTCTCTCTCTGTGATCCCTGAGCCCTGAGCACAGAGCCAGGAGTAAACCCTGAGCACTGCTGGGTGTGGCACCCAAACCCAAACCCAAAACACACACACATAGAACAGTTTAATGAGTCCCTTAGCTTCAACAGATGTTAACTCTGGCCAATCCCGACTCACCATACCACTTCACACACACTTGATTTAATTTTTTTTTCCTTTTTGGGTCACACCTGACAATCCTCAAGGGATGATTCCACACTCTGCACTCAGGAATTACTCCTGATGCTTAGGGGACCATATGGGAGGCTGGGGATCGAACCCGAGTCGGTTGTGTCAAAGGCAATCGTCTGACCCATTGTACTATTTCTCCTGTACATGGATTAAGTCTTTGTGGGTTATTTTTAAGCCTACTTAGTGGTGCTGAGGATATCAAGAGGTTCCAGAGTTTGAAGCCACGGCTCCTGCATGCAAACGATGTGCCCCAATCCTCTGACTCTTCTCCCTGGCCCCTAGTTTTGTGTGTGTGTGGGGGGGGGGTTGTTTTGATGCATGTGTGCATTTAAGGGGAAGGGGTCTGGAGGTCTGGGGGGGTGGCCTACTCTCGGTGTTGCTCAGGGGCTACTCAAAGCTCTATGCTCTGGGGAAGATGTTGCATTGGGTGTTGAATTGGGGCCTGTGCTCAGCATTTTGAGCCAGTTCCCTGGCTCAATTTTTATTTTTTAATTGAATTTTTTGGGGGGTGGGGGAGCCACACCCAGCAATGCTCAGGGGTTACTCCTGGCTCTGCACTCAGGAATCACTCCTGGCAGTGCTTGGAGGACCATGTGGGATGCCAGGGATTGAACTTGGGTTGGCCACATGCAAGGCAAATGCCCTCTCCACTGTACTATCCAGACATTAAAAAATTTTAATGCTCTAATTAAAGAACCATGATCTACAAAGTTACTGATAGTTGAGTTTTAGATACAGAATGTTCTAGCAACAATCCCATCACCAATGCCAACCGCCATCCACCCATGTTCTCAAGTTTCCTCTTGGTCCCGCATCTCAGCCTATTACCTTGATAGGCACTTTTTTTTTGAGCGGGGGCACACTCTGCAGTGCTCAGGGTGTACTCTTGGCTCTACACCCAGTGATCACTTCTGGCAGAACTTGAGGAGCCAGATGGGGTGCCAAGGATTGAAGCCAGGTCAGCCACATGCAAAGCAAGTGCCTTACTTGCTGATCACTGCAGACACAATAGACACATTTCACTTTTATTTATTTGTTTTGGGGAGCATACACAGCGGTGCTCAGGGCTTATTCCTGGCTCTGTGCTTAGAAGTTACTTCTGGGGGCGCATGGGGGACCATATGGGTTGTAGGGGATTGAACCCAGTTGGCTGCATGCAAGGCAGATGCCCTCTCCCTGTACTATTGCTCTGGCCCCATGACAGGCACATTTTAAAGTTTGGTGGTTGTAGTTTGGATCTCATGTTTTCAGTGGTGTTGCATTTGTGGTTTGGACATAGAGCTACACCAACCTCCCCCACATTATCAATACCAAGGCCCTCTCCCCTGCTCGCCCCCACTGCCCTTTCTCATCTTCTTTCCTGTTCCTTTTTCTTCTCTGTCCTTACCCTCCCTCTACTCTAGGGGTCTAATCCATTATGTTGTGTGGAATAAATTAGAAGAAAGACAAACAGCCTCCGTTGTTTCTGCAAGATGACACCAGGGAAGAGTCTGGAAAGGAGTCCCCAGAAGGAATCTGGGAGGAGTCTGGAGGAGTCTGGGAGAGTCTGGGGGAGTCTGGGAGAGTATGGAAGAGTCTGGAGGAGTCTGGGAGGAGTCTGGGAGGAGTCTGGGAGAGTCTAGAAGAGTCTGGAGGAGACTGGAAGAGTCGGGAGGAGCCTGGGAGAGTGTCTGGAGGAGTCTGGGAGGAGTCTGGGAGAGTGTCTGGAGGAGTCTGGGAGGAGTCTGGGAGAGTGGAGGAGTCTGGAGGAGTATGGGAGGAGTCTGGAGAAGTCTGGAGGAATCTGGGAGGAGTCTGGAAGAGTCTGGAAGAATATGGGCGGAGCTGGAGGAGTCTGGAAGGAGTCTGGAAGAGTCTAGCATTTCCAGGACAGTCTCTGCCTTTGTGATATTAACAGAGCCACCCACTGCCCACAGCTGTTGGTGCTGAGTCGGGCTTGCAGTTATGCACGTTCCAGCTCTGTTGCTCCCCTCCATGGCATCTTAAAGGGACTCCATGTGGCATGGTACCCTGATGTTATGCCCAAACCATAAGAGAAGGACAGGGGCAGGGCTGCTGGCTGAAAGGGCCGCACAGAAGCTGTGCAAGTGGGAAAAAATGCCTGGTCCCAGGATCCCCGAGCACTGAGCTATGAGCAGCCCCAGCAGGACACAGCTCCTGAACATTGCCATGAGTGGTTGAAAACCCAGAGGGAAATAAAAGGAGGTTGCATGGACAGAAATTGGCTCAAAAGTGTGGCTGGAGAGAAAGCACACGGGAAGGCGCTTGCCTTGCAGGCAGCTGACTCTAATTTGGTCCCTGGCACCCCATAGGGTCTCCCATGCATTGCCATGAGTGATCCCTGAGCACAGAGCTGGGAGGAAGCCCTGAGCCCCACCAGGTATGGCCTCCAAACAGAACAAAAAAACCAACCCAACAAACAAACTGAAAAACCACAAACAAGAAAAAGAAGCCTGGCTGTTTCTTCTACTCTGTTGACTATTTTTTCAGAGCAGCACTTTTCTTTACATGCATCCTAATTCCTTTTGACACTTTTGGGAGGGCTGAGGGCCTTGGGGTCACATTCAGTGGTGTACAGGGGTTACTCCTAACTCTGTTTTCAGGAGTCACCCCTGGTGGTGCTGGGGCTTAAACGGGAGTGCTGGCACAGTGGGTAGGGCACTTGCTTTACCTGTGGCTGACCAAGGTTTGATCCCTGGCACCCCATAGGTCACCCACTACCACCCCAAGCCACACCAGGAGTGATTCCTGAGCACAGAGGCAAAATTAAGTAAGCTCTGAACACCACCAGGTGTGGCCCCCAAACAACCAAAGAAATTAGGAGGTCGGGGGCAGCCACTTTGCACAGGAGCGAGTTGAAGGAGCCCCCGCCAACCTCAAGCATCTCGGGGCTGCCACGGATCAGGCAGGTCTCGCTGCACAGCTGGAGGCCAGTCACCCCCATAACCTGTCCAGTAACTCCTGCAGGCCCTCAGCAGCGCCTGCCAGTGGATCTGAGCCCTCCTGCCTTCAAAGGTTCATTTGAGGTGAACTTGACCACGCTGTGAGGACCGGATTCAGTTAGTCAGCTGGCTCACATCCCGGCACAGCCCTCGGGAACAATGGCCTGGAAACAGGAACCTGGGGCCTGTTCCCGTGCCAGGCTCTGCTGCCCTGTTCGAACCGCAGGGAAGAGTCACAGATATTTTTTGCTGGCATCGTCTGCCACCCACTTCACCCCCTTTTCAGCATCTGCTCTGCGTATGCCCCCGATGGCCAGGCCTGCTGCTAACAGACTAATGAAGAGAGTCTCTGTGTCCTTCTAATGAAAATCAGCTGAATAGGGCCAAGAGACAGGACGGGTGGAGATTGCCCGGCAGCAGCTGACCTGGATTTGACCCCTGGCACTGCAGAGGATCCCTTGAGCCCCACCAAGAGTGATCCCTTGAACACAGAGGCACGAGGAAGCCTGAGCACCGACAGGTGCGGTCCCCAAACACAAATCAAAATCAAAACAGCCGAAGCCCTGGTAGTTAAGCACAATTTCACTTTTAATCAGAGTCTGCTGGCACATTCGGATCCTGGGAGCCTCATAAGTGACATAAATGGCATCATTCTTAGGTGACTCCATCTTCGCTTCCTTCCTGAGAAATGACTTTGAGGGCTGGAGTGACAGGACAGCGGGGAGGGAGCTGGTCTCTGACCCAGGTTCGATCCCCGGCACCCCCAGTCCCTCCAGGAGTGATTCCTGGGCACCACTGGGTGTGGCCCGAAAACAAAAAGAAAAGAAAAAGAAAAAAGAAATGACTCTGAGACAGGATTGCTTCAGATAGATTCCTGCTGGGGGCTGGGTGACCTTAGCCAATACCCTCCCAGGAAAGGGGGCAGAGCTGAGCAGACAGGAAAGCTGACACCCCTCTTTGGCAGCTCTAAAGAGGCCACTCAAGACAGACCTAGTGGAGGTGAGAGCCAGAAGCAGCCCCTGGGGACAGAACTTGGGAGTAGCCCCTGAAACACTGCTGGGTGTCACCCTAAACTCACCCCCAAAAAATGAGTGTGTAGGGACAGGATGTGACTCAGTACTAGTGCAAATGCCTTGCATGTGTAAGGCTCAGGGTTTGAATCTGGTACAGGCTGGCAGACAGATGATGTGGATTAAAAACCACTGTCAGGGGGCTGGAGTGATAATACAGTGGGTAGGGCATTTGCCTTGCACGCGGCCGACTCGGGTTCGATTCCCAGCATCCCATATGGTCCCCTGAGCACTGCCAGGAGTAATTCCTGAGTGCATGAGACAGGAGTAACCCCTGTGCATCGCCGGGTGTGACCCAAAAAGCAAAAAAAAAAAAACCCACTGTCAGGGAGAAGAGATCATTCATCCTGCAGACCAAGTGCCTTGCATGTTCCTGATCTGGGTTTAATCCCCAGCACCCCATTTGGTCCTCTGGACTCTGCCAGGAGTGATCCATGAGTGCAGAGCCAAGAGTAAGCATTGAGGACCTTTGGATGTGCCCCCTGCCATCCAAAAGAAACAAATCACTATATTGGACCAGAGAGATAGGCCAGAGGTGAAGGCATTTTCCTTTCTCGCAACTGATCCCAGTTTGATCCCTGGCAATGCATGTGGACCCCTGAGCATCACTAGGAGTAATTCCTGAGCACAGAACCAGGAGTAAGCCCTGAGTACCACCAGGTGTGGTCGCCAAAAGCATTTAAAAAAGAAAGAGAAAAAAAGAAGGAAAAAAAAAACAAGAGGCAGAGAGAAAATCAAGGTGACAAAATAAAACTGATATTAGAAAAATCTAATTGCAGGGATTTGGTATTAAAGGTAAAGGTAAAGGCCCTCCCGTTGATCATCGATTTGCTCGAGCGGGCCCAGTAACATCTCCATTGGAGACTTTGTTGTTACTGTGTCTGGCATATCGAAGTATGATGGGAAAACAAACAAACAGTGGTGGCTAGTTGTAACACATTGTTTTCACAATTATTAATCATTTCATTGGTGACAGTAAAAGGTGCATTATATCATTAATAAAATTAAGAGGCTAAAATATCAGCAGAACTTCGGATGGGTTGCTTCTGATAAACTTTAACTTGTTATAATATAAATGTATTGGACGTGGTTCGCGCAGGGTGCTAATAGGCCCAGGGCAAGCAAGCAGTCTCTTCACAGGCTTGTTGGTGGCCTGCTGGTCTCTGGCCATCGACCCTGACCCTTTGCAGTCACGTCATAAGATATATGCTGGGAATCGAACCCTGGGTTAGCCTCAGGCAAGGCAAAAGCCCTTCCCACTGTGCTATTGGTCTAGCCTTAAGGTATTTGCTTCTGGTTATAAGACTGAAACTGAGACAGGATCTTCAAAGGAATTACTGTTAATCTCATGACTACTTCTAGAAAAACAAGGTAAAGCTCACATTTCTATCAATACTCAGTGATTTGCATAGATTTTCATATAGAAAAATCTTTTTTCACTGTGACCTTTTTTTTGTCCCTGGCAAGGGGTTGGGTTGGCCACATCCTCCTGTGCTTAGGGCTTACTCATGGCTCTGTGCTCGGGATCACTCCTGGCAGTTTTGGGGGATCATATGCAGTGCTGGAGATTGAATTCAGGTCAGCCAAGTGCGAGGCAAGTGCTTTGCCTCCTGTACTGTGTCTTTGGGCCCTCAAGGAAGACTTTGTTTTCTTTTATTGTGGTTAAACTATAACATAGGTTTTCTAGTATTATGGTATTCAGTTGGCTTAAGAAAATTGTGGGTAGGGGTAGCTTTTAAAAAAAATTCTGCCCAAAACATCATGTTTAAACTATTTGCTTGCAATAAGACAATCGCTTAAAGAGAAGTGATTCTAGCTATTCAATATACAACCTTCTCAGTAGAAGGTAGTATGATCTATCCTCTTAGGAAATTTAGAAATTCAGTAGATGAAAAGTCAGTTCTCCAGGAAAAGATTAAGGAATGCTAATGACTAAATTTGTGGTGGTTACTGTTGACTTACATAGTTTTAGGAAGAGAAGGCTGTGTTTAAGGGAGTGGAAAATGTTGGAGCTTTGCTGTTGTCTAAACATAGTAATTAATGCACTGGGACAGAAGAAGGAACATAGAGGTTTCTTCAAGTGAGGTGTGTAAACAAGTGTCCATGCACATTCAGTAGGAGAATGAGCAGAGAAGTAGGAGAATGAGAAGATGAGAGTTGGAGCAGAGAGGAACCTGGTTGGAGTTCAAAGATGGATATTGGCTCTTCGAGTAGAGCGATACTGTTGCTCAAAAAAAAAAAAATGGATACTGGGGTCAGAGCATTAGTACAGTGGGTGGGGCATTTGCCTTTCACACACCCACCAGGGTTTGATCCCCAGCATCCCATAAGCTTTTCTGAACACTGCCAAGAGTAATTCCTGAGTGCAGAGCTAGAAATAACCCCTAATCATCGCTGGGTGTGACCCCCCCCAAAAAAAAACATTATTCCAGCTTCTCAGGAAAGTAATTGGAAAACTTAGTAGAGCCAGAAAATTCAAGTTAAGAGGCCAGAGTGATAGTAAAGCAAGTAGGGCTTTTGCCTTGCACACAGTTTAACCGGTTTCGATCCCCGGCATCCCAAATGGTTCCCCAAGCACCACCAGGAGTGATTCCTGAGTGCAGAGCCAGGAGTAACACCTGAGCATCACCAGGTGTGACCCAAAAAGCCAAAAAAAAAAAAGTTGGTGCCTTAAGAAGATTGCTGGTTCTGGTATGAACTGAACTGTTTGAAAAGTGGAGTAACAAGGATAGAAGCACGCCTGCTAAAAGATCAGGTCTTTGCTGCAGGAGCCCAGAGAAGAGATCTGTGTTACACTAGTGTGCAAACCATGCAGATGGTGCTCTCTCTTGACTTTTCATTTTCTGGGGTTTTGACTTCAGAGGTGTATCTTTGGTATAGTAAAGCACAATGAATTTGTGGCAGTCCTTAGGGTCTTTGCATTCTTGAGGTACCAACTTATGTAAGTCCAGGTTCCAGCTGCAATCTTTATCTTTCAAGCAGCTTGATCAGACATTTTTGAACATCTTGATTTTGTCTTACATTTTTTCTGTCTGGGTTGAATTTGCTGATTTTTTTTTCTATTGTTTGCTTAGAGATCAGTTAGTCAGTGTCTTATTGGAGCTGGGGAGATAATACAGCAGATAGTGCATTTGCCTTGCATGTGGCCGACCTAGGTTTGATCCCTGGCACCACATATAGTCTACTGAACTCTGCCAGGATGATTCCTGCGCACAGAGCCAGATCCCTGAGCACTGCCAAGTATAGCTGAAGACAAAGAAAAAAAAAACAGAAAAAATAAGTCTCTTATTAAAAAATATAAAAACATCTTCTAAATAGTTATTTTACTGATGGTCAGAATCAGTTTATCAAAGAAGACAAGTTCTCTTCTGTAACCTAATCCTTTGTAATGTGCTGTCTTTAGTCTCACATAAATTTAGGTCCCAAGATTTGCCTTCATTATTCTTTAATACAAATAGGAACTCCTACCCTTCATTTCCCATAGATAACAAATGTCTCAGGGTCAGCTTTCTGGTTAAAGAGGAAACATGAATATTTTTTGGTAATTCTACTTAATTCTTCACCATACTTTTAGAAAATTGTTTTGGTTGACTATCATTGACTTCCTCAGTTAATTCCTATCTGCTTACTCATAGGCATCTCTTCTCATTCTTGTTTTTCTAACAGTATTCTTGTTTGGTGTCAGTTCCACTTCCTTTACCTTTAATGGAAGGGCTCTGGGGTCATGGCTCAACCATACAATGGCCTTTTATTTTGATTGTGGCTGTCCTTTTTGTTTTTAGTAAGACTACACTGATAAAGTAACCAGTTAAACAAAAATTTACTTTGTTGATTTTCTACTGTACTGACTGATTTCTCTCCGTGCCTTTCATTCATTTTGTTTTGAAAGGCCTCAAACGCTTCCTTTAATTTATACTCTTTTATTTGCCATAAACTAGAAATATTTCAGTTGAAATAATACAATGTAAGTTTTTTTTTAATTTATGAGGAAAATCTCAGTTATTTATCATGAAAACAGACTTGTTCCATGTGGCATATTGCTTTGATTTTAGAAGCATACATTTGTATCATAACAAGTCTTTCAATTGTCTCATCATATAATATAAAAACATTTAAGGAGCAGTAGTATTTTGTTGTTGTTTGTTTTGGGGCCACACCCATCGGTTCAGTTCTCAAGATCTACTCCTTGCTTTGTGCTGATAGATCACTCTTGAAACTGAGACCGTATGCTTTGCACTTGTGTGTGTTTGTGTGTGTGTGGGGGGGGGCATGGGGTATGGGGTTATCAGATTAGCTGCATGCAAGGCAAGCACCTTACTTGCTGTACCTGTTGTATCTCCAACCCAGGAGTAATAATGTTTAATAAATTTCAAATGTGTTCAAATAAGATAATATGAACGTTTATGGACACTCAGTAGTTGGCTGAATATTTTAATTTATTAAACAATGTAGAAAAATATTTGACTGCAGGAGGCTCAAGTTTGGTTCCTGGCATCACATCGTCTCTTGAACACTAGCTAGAGTAGTCCTCTGCACTGAGGCAGAAGTAGCACCTGAGGGGCTGGAGCAATAGCACAGCAGGTAGGGCGTTTGCCTTGCACTCGGTAGACCTGGGTTCGATCCCCGGCATCCCATATAGTCCCCCGAGCACCTCCAGGAGTAATTCCTGAATGCAAAGCCAGGAGAAACCCCTGTGCATTGCCGGTTGTGACCCAAAAAGAAAAAAAAAAAGAATAAGTAGTGCCTGAGCAGTGTGACACTTAAACCAAAACCAAAACCAACCTAGACTTTAATAGCATTGAATTCCAGGTATTTGTAAGGCATTTAATTACCCCTGCCTATATTAATCTTCCTGTCAAACAACAGCTCTTTTTAAAGTGATTTTATTGTTTTCTTTTCTAAGTATGATGGGGTGTGACCAAAGTCTAGCTTGGTTTTTTTTTTTTTTGGTCACACCCAACTTGCAGGCTGACTCCTGGCTCTGTGCT
>JAOXYA010000025.1:39917693-39929737 GCA_028565675.1 Sorex palustris
TGTGTGTGTGTGTGTGTGTGTGTGTGTGTGTGAGAGAGAGAGAGAGAGAGAGAGAGAGAGAGAGAGAGAGAGAAGAGTTTATCTATTCCATCATATGATTGGCTACATCCCACGTAAGCAAGATTTAAAGAGACCAATTGGACAGTCTAGATCATCTGCCAAACTGCCTTCTTCACTTCTTTAGTATCACCTGGCACCAGGGGGATGGGGCCTGAGCAGCATACTATACCTCAGATTCTAGCACTGAACTACCTGCCTAGTGAGCTGATAATTGCTGGGAGTGGTCTGGGGTCCTGGGAGCATTGCTAGAGTGTCCCCTATGCCTCACAAAAGTGAGACACTTAAGCATTAGGAGACCATAAATGGGTAAATTTTAGAAAATAGTCTCTGAGGAGATTATTTGAGAGATTTATGAAATCTGCAGAATCTCAACTTCTGTATTTTAAAATGGTTTCTTATCTCAATGTTGATGCAACTAAAAAAAGAACTTCTGAAGGACATTTTTAACACAATTGTTTTATTTCTGTCAAGTGGTTTAGAACGCTAAAAATAGTTCAATATTGTATTTATAGTCAAACAATTCACATATATGGCTGTTTCCAATTGTGTGGGGGTTGTTATTGAAATGCTAGAAGACATTTATTTTGTACTTAACTTCTGTTACTATTTCTTAATGAATCTTTACTAAGAACCTACTTGTACATAGTTCAGTTTGAAAATCCAGGCATAATGCAACTCCTTTCTACAAAACTCTGCTCAACATTCATCTGCTGCTGCCTTTAGTGTTTTGGAAAGAGGGCACTGTAAAGATTACTATGTGTATATACATGATGTTTATGTTTCTGAGAGAAACCAGCTGAAACCAAGCCTAAGACAGAACAGATAATGCAAAACTTTACAATAGTTATCTTCAGATAATTTTATAGAATTCAGCTTAAAAGTCCATTACTATTTTTTCCAATTTTTATTTTATTAAAGTACTGTGAGTTACAAAGTCATTCATAGTTGAGTATTTGACACACAATATTCATCACTAGTCCCTCACCAGTGTTTCCAGGTTCCCTCTCCGACCCTGCTCCCCATCCCCAACCTATCATGTTGACAGGCATCTTTTACACTTGATTATTAAAGTTTGGGTCTCATGATTTCAGTATTGTTGACTCTGCAGTTTGAATATGTAGCTTTATGATTCCTAAGCAACACCAATGTATACCTTAATCCCCTTGACCCCTGCCCCCATTGCTTCTCATCCATCTCTTCTTCCCTTGCCCTTCACTCTATTTATTTCTTCTCCTTAACTCTGGGGCCTAGAGTGATCTTGGCATTCCCCACTTATTGTCTTTTAATTTTTTTATTTTTTAATGGATCACTGTGAGGTATAGCTACAGACTTACAAACTTTCATGCTTACGTTTCAGTCATACAATGATTGAGTACCCATCCCTCCACCAGTGCCAGTTCTCCACCACTAATGTTCCCAGTATCCCTCCCATCACCCCCATCACCACCATCAGCCCCCTACCTCTGTGGCAGGCTCATTCCTTGGCATTCCCCCTTTAAATCATTTCATTTGTTCATCCAGTAACTCTACCACATATAGGTGACATTAACCTGTGTTTGTCCTCCCTTTGACTTACTTCATTTAACATAATGTCTTCCAGTTCCATCCATGCTGCAGCAAATTGCATGATTTCATTATTTCTTACAGCTGCATCATATTCTACTGTGTATATATACCATATCTTCATAATCCACAGATCTGTTGTTGGACATCGAGATTGATTCCGAATCTTAGCTAGTGGATTGAATGCTGCATTGAATAATGACGTGCATATGTCTTTTAGAATGAATGTTTTTCTGGGGGAAGATACCCAAAAGTGGAATTGTTGGACTGTATGGTTTCTCAATTTTAAGTTTACTGAGAACCCTACATAATGTTTTCCATTGGGGTTAATCAGACAACACTCTCACCAGCAGTCGATGAGGTTTGCTTTTTAACTACATCCCCACCAACACAGATTGTTTCCAGTATTTTTGGTATGTGCCATTCTCACTAGTGTGAGATGGTACCTCATTGTTGTCTTTATTTGGATTTTCCTAATAATAAGTGATGATGAACATTTTTTATCTGCCTGTTGACCATCTGTTGGTCTTCCTCAAAGAGGTCTCTGTTGATTTTCTCTTCTCAATTTTTGCTTTGCTTCTTTAAAACTCAATGAATAAATAAGTACAAATATTCAATTAAAATGAAACTGTCATTTGCTCATAATAATGTTTTGGTCAGTGACAGGGTGCATACCTGATGCCACCGCTCCCAGATAGCCTAGGTGTGTAGTGAGTGACTATCTAATTAAGTACTTTCTGACATTTGGACCACAGCAAAATCACCTAGTGATGCATTTTGGAGAATATATCCCTCTTCCTAAGCTATTCATGATTGAATTCAAACACTTAGTAATCAGATTCTACCAGTTTATCTACCTTTTTATTACCAACATTTTATTTTTGAGACTCCTCCAAGTAATGCTCAGCAAGCACAGCCCCCCTCCCTTTTTCTTTACAATTTTCAGCCAAAGATCTTGGCAGGTCAATGCTAGGGCCTGAGGATGTGGTGCTGATCTAGCCCTGCAGTGCCAACACCAGTGAAGGTCATGGGGATCTAGGACTGTACTTGGATTGCTCAATGCTCAGGGCTCCACATGATGCCAGGGCATAAACCAGGGTACGCCTATTGCCTGAGCCTAACCCCTGTATTATCTCTACAGCTCCAAGCTCATCTAGATTTTCAGTCCCACTATTTTGCCTTCCACCACCAAATACCTTCTGCTCACTCTGTTTCTGCTCACATTCTCTGGTCAGGCACTAATACAAGTGATGTCAGGTAGCCTAGCTGACATTACTTGTGTCGGTTCCTCTGCTTAGAGCAATGTCCCATCATTTCCTACTAAAAGCATAACTGTCCTCTGATGTTTAGCCTAACATCCCTTCATGTGTAAAGTTGCCCCTAACACACAGTCAGCCAAACTCAGACACCCACATTCTGCAAACTTGTAAAACAGACTTAATTTTCACAAGACAAGTTTTTTACAATGTGTAGCCATGAATAAAGAATGCAGATTTATTGATCTAAGCAGAAGAATAGATGATAAGAGGCATACTTTAACCAGACAAAGATGAGAGGGACAATTCAGTAAAATTCAATAGTTTTTAGTTATTACCTAAATTCAATGATTTTTAAAAATACTTAATTGGACTGAACTACAGTCTATGTGTTAAGACTGGTATTATAGCCCAAAGGGCAAGAGTGCATGAAGTTAAGTTATGAATTCCCAGGTTTTTTTCTGGCACCATATGGTCCTCTGAAGTAACCCAGAGCACTAAACCAGGTGTAGTGCCCAGTCATTACTGGTCAAGTCTCAAAAAGTCAAACAAGCATAGAAACAAAGTGAGAGTTATAGCTTGTTTATGAATTTCAAATTAATACTGTATTGATTTTCCCTAGATATAAGTTACTATTTATTGATTTTTATTTTATCATTTAATTTTATCAATTTTCACCCTTCTCCTTTTCTTGTTGCCATCATAAGAATCACACACTCTCAGCTGCTTTCCTTGCACACATCTGGTTGGGGTACCTGCCTAGGGTCAATACTTGGATGGGTTACATCAGAGAGTGGATCAGAAAATGGACATAGCACATTTTTGGTGGCACTGGGGATCCCAAATTGCAGTGCCACTGGGATGGCACTCAGCATGGCTGGAATTAGACTCATAAATCAGGTCTCCAAGGCAGGTGTTCCTCCACTAAATTATCTCCAGTCCCCTAAACAGATTTTTATTTTGTACTGAATCACTTTGTATTAATTGTGTAGGCATTTATTTTCTCAGAGGCATCTGTTAGCCTTTGCCAGTCCCCACATTCATTATGCCTTCATTTCCTAAGCCCTCAAGGCTTATATTCTTGACTATGTCTGAAGATGTCCTTGCTTTCTAGTCCAGAGATAGTCATACCATAAAAACTGGGCTCTTTTATGTGTCCATTTGGCTCAGTCATACTATATTCAGTCAACACTAGTCCCATATCCATGTAAAGCATTTTTGTAGGATTGTCATGAAAGCAGATTATCCTCTATAAGGTTAGTGGGCATCTTCTAATAAGTTAAAGGCTATTAGAGAAAAAAGACTGACATACAAAGGAGAGAAAATACTGCTACAGACTTGAGCTGTAGCACCAACAATCTCTGGGATCTTGAGAACCCCTGAAAGAGAAACTTTGGAGAAGCAAAGGTCATATATTCCATCTTCTCTCCCAATCACGCACACCTGTCTACTCTAAATGTGCAACTTTTAACTGTTTCCCATTACTCTAAAGCAGCATCCAGCTTGGAAGTTGCTCCAAGTTGCTCCTATATGTATACATTGTTTTAGCTCTTTAACTTCATGGAGCAAACTCCAATCATGGGAATCACTTGCATCCTCACTTGGGGTATGTAACTCTATGTCACAATACTATGCTATCTCCTCTCTCTCTCTGGAGAAACTTGCATTCATATTCATCCTGAAACATCTCTATCTCTCCCCCCATCTCTCTCTCTCTCTCTCTCTCCCCATCTCTCTCTTATCTCTCTCTTTCTTCTCGCCCCCTTGTTTCTAAATGAAATGTCTTGCTTCTGAAATTCTTTTCTGTAACACCAGACTATCCTGAAGGTTAGGTTGGGACTTTAATGTCCACGTGGGCTTTTGTTCTCATCTCCCCAGCACTCCTGGTGAGGCTCTGGTGGACCAAGCAGAATGGTGGTGTAGCACACTCTCACTGCGACTCCTCACATGCCCACCAGTAACAGAGATAATGCTTATATGTAAGATGATCTATCTATATATAATTAATATATGTATCTCCATATGTATTTAAATACTGATATTTATAAAAAGGGAGAGCCAGAATGCACATATATAAATGTACATATGTAATATATGTATAATGTATAACTGCACACAAACTTCCAACAGGTTCTATTTATCTAGAGAATCTAATACATCCACCTTAACATCTTTATCACTTGATCACTTGACTTCCCGTTACTCATCGATTTGCTCAGGCGGACGCCAGTAATGTCTCTATTCATCCCTGTCACGTGCTAGAGTAGCCCAATGGCATCTGCTCGCTCCAGGAACACAAGAGCCTCAAACCAATTGTTCAGGATCTTGATGAAGAAGAATGACCATCTCGTAGGTGAGCAGCCACAAGATCTTATCATGGGGATTATTTAAAATGAGGGTTGGATTAATTATGTTCAGAGTGTAAGATACATCATGCCACCACATCAGTCAGACCATAACTGGAGAATGTGACTCTCCAGTGAACATAAGAAGAAATTTCTGCAAGCCTGGAGTTGGCCTGAAATATTTAGATTAAGAACTGAATCTGCATGACATTGTCTTTCCCGGCCCCCAAATCAAGATTTGAAATGTCATGAACATAGGTTTGTGACAATGAGCTCGAGGCAAATTTCAGAGTGATTTTTCCCCTGTGCAGCATTGTTTATTGATAGTACTGAGATCAGAGAACTGTATGCCATCTGGTCTACTAGGCTCTGCTTTTTAGTTTTGATTCCAGGACAAGAAATCATACCTCCGAGAACATCAAGGTGAGAGAAATCCCAGTCAGAAATCCATTTTCCCAAAGTCCCTAGTTTCAAGGTACTCTGCATTCATTTTTTTGTTTCCTGATCCAGTCTTGACTTGCCCTTCCCAGTGACAGATGATAATGCCTGGTTCAGACTTCCCAGATCCTTTAATGGGAAGCAACCTATGGTTGAGAACACTTTTAATATTGTTGCTATATTATTTCATTTTAACTGTATTAAAAAATAAATTCCTAAGAATTCTTACATTTTTGGTCCTGTTGTTCTTTAGCAATTGAACTCTATTGCTATTATCTCTTTTGGGAGCCAAATTTTAATTGGTACTTAATTCAAAACTGGGGGTGAAAATGTGAAACAATCTAAAACCATGTTTATAACCAAGATTGAAAATTAGTGAAAATTCATTTGGGAAAAAACATTTGAAGAATTATAATATTTTATAGGGCTTTGACTATATATCTTTCAGTTTTTAATGTTCCATTATCAATATTTCCTATATCAAAATTCAAAACAAATACATTAAATGATTGTGGTTGGACATATTTAAGTCAGAGAATTTAACTACCTAACAATATTGGGGCTGTTTGAACTAGAATGGGCTTTTTTGTACTTTTGAAAATTATTAACCTAGTTTAAATAAGCATTTCTTAACCAGAGGCCATATGGACCATAGTGGGTTCCCAAGATAATCCAAGCAGTCCTAAGCAAAAATCACGTAAATGGGGAAAGGCAATTATACAAGAAGAGAAAGCCAGGGGACTGTGGTGGGTGACACAAGAAAGAAATAGAGTTAGAAAGGGGCCATGGAGAAAAAAAAAGATGAGAAACATTTAATTAAAGGGACTGAATGACAATGCTTAGCACATAGATAGTATTAACTTTGTTTTAAGTTTACACATGAGTGTCTACATTACTTTTCAATATTAATATTTTATGATTTTTGAGGGCATGCATAAGGAGAATCCCTATTCTAATGCCATTAAGATTTATTAATTTTATTCGTAGTAATTTTAAAAAGCATTTATTTCAAATGTGTGAATTCAGAGAGCTTTGTGAATTCATTCTTACCTCTTAGTCACAGTGAGCATATAGGTTTCTGTCTTTAAAAAAATCAAAGCCTTCTTCTCCTCACAGATTTCCTTATAATTAAGACACAGGCAAAAGGGAAACTGTAACTGAGAATTAGCACTTGCTCAGCGCTGGCTGTGGAAGAGCTGGGGTGCTGCAGCCAGGAAGCCAATATAATGAGCTCTGGGCACATGCCAGGGGCACTCGGGGGAGATTTGGAGGAGCTGCCAGGAAAACCCACCCTTGGCGCTTCCCAGCTTCCAAGGAGCCAGCCTGGTTCTCTGAGAAGCAAACTTGGTGCAACTCATTGAGTTCAAGCCAGAAAGAAAAGATTCAAAAAGACACAGCTGTGCGGCAGAGCATCTTCCAAAAAGGCTGCGAAATTGAAGCCTCATTTCCAGGGCCAAGGTCTGAGCAGCTGCAGACTGACGGGAAGCAGAGGCAGGAGTCTGGGTCCGAGACCAGATGGAAGTTCTCCATCTTGAGCTATATGCAGTCGTGGGTAGAGAAACTAACAGCAAGCACAGTGATTCGTGGAGAATTGAGATCATTTTGGAAGAAGTGGTTCCAAAGGAGAGTCCCAAAGAAATGATGGGCCCTGAACTAAGGACAGGTCTCCAAAGTATGCAACAAGGAGGAAAGGATCCAAAAGGGGAGGAACAAGAGTCTTGGGAGAGAAAACAGAGAGAAGCTTGGGGCGTGCTGGATGCTCAGGTACTAGCCTAGATCTCACAGCAAACCCCCACATTCCTCCTCTCTCAATAACATAAGATAAACACTTGGCTTTTCTTCCCAAAGTGAACTTGTAAATCAAAGACAATCCACCTATAGATTTTCGTTTTCCCCTGGAAGGTAGTGTTTTGTCCAGGTGTGGATTTGCAAAGCCACTCGCATGTGCCACACTCATATGTCTTTAAAGGCAGACTGGGCAGGAGCCGCAGTCCCCTGACCCAAGCAATCCATCATGATCTAACACTTCATAAATAACCAATGAGGAAAACTTTCCTCATCTCCTTCAAGCTCATGAAGTGTATATGGCTTTAACAGATCCAGGACACTTATCTCAAGCCGAGAGTGTAATTTCATGGTAATAATTTGTTTAAAGTGTTGCTGATTGCTTCCTATTTCTCCCCTGTTAATGACTTTTGCACCTTTCCACTGTTCCTTTTATATGGGCTGCTATGGTAATTACCCTACAGGAGGATGTTTAGACAACACAAGACCTTTCAAGGGCTGCTAGGAACTATACATGGCACCCCCAAGATCTGAAAAGTCTCTTTCATATGGACTTTCTCTTTTTCTCTTTCTTTGGGGAGAAAAAGAAGGGGTTTTTGTTGTTGATTTTTTTTTACGAAAGCCTTCTGTTAGTGCATTGCTCCCTCACATTACTGCTGCTCCTGCAGTGTATATATTCATGAGGCAACTGAGCAAAGCTAATTTGCTGGTCATAAATTTCCTGGTGACGGGAACCAGCTTGAGAAAGGTGATGTAGAGAGCCTCCATTCGAACATAGGAAAGAATATGACTCCTTTAAACTGGAAGTCAATCCAGCATGGAATGTCTTGGAAAGTGTGTTAGTGACCAGAGGGTCGTTTCAGAGTCTTTAATCTTATACATTTCTTAAGCAACTCATGCTGACAAGTTTGGGCAAAGTATTTTCATCTTCTGGTAATAAGAGAATGTTATGCAGTTTGAATGATAAAGTTGCTTTCCCGTATTTTAAGGAGAAAAAGTGTGTGTGTGTGTGTGTGTGTGTGTGTGTATGTGTGCGCGCGCACGCGCATGCATACGCGTGCATATGTGCATGCATGCTCTTCTAGGGAGCAAAATGCATGGAAATACCAGAGAGTAAGAGATAATCAAAGTGAATGATCATCAAGCCTAGTCTTCCCTGACCTTTCAGACTCATTTTCCTCCCTTGGTTTGATTCCAACTCATCCATTCTTCCTGTCAATTCACCTTTTTTGGACATCATCATTGCTTTGCACTTCTTTCTTTCTTTAGGTCTCCCTTAATTTGCACTTGCAGTTCTCTGAGTTCTTTCAGAATCACCTGGCCTTCTCACCTCATTTGATTCCTACCAGAGAGAGACCCAGCAGTCCTGGGATGGGAGAGAAGGACAAATAGCAAATGCCTACCTAGGATACTCAGGTTCAGGCATTGGTTTTCACTAAACCTTTTTGCCCTTAAGGTGAGTGCGAAAGAGGAACAGAATGCAGATCCAAGATAGGGCCCAGGCAGCAGGCAGGGTTGTGGCAGGCCAGGCCCTGAATCACAAAGTGCTTTAATCCTTCAAGAGCAGACCCACCTAAGCAAAAGGACACCTGAAACCACACCAGGAAATATTTGTGCAGGAGGTGGGGAACTCGATCCTTACTGCTTTTCTCCATCACTCAGATTCTAATTAAAAACAAGGACAAGTCCTAACACCCAAAACATCGAGCACTCTCAACCACAGAGTCAATCAACCTGAAACGTAGCAGGGGGAGAGGCAACCAGGACCGTCTTCACAATATTCCTTTCCACAGTTTTGATCTATTTTCAGGGAAGCCTTCCCTGCACATAGCAGTACATTGTGCTTTCCACATCCTTTCTATTAGAAAAGAGATTTCTACAGTTTCTGTTTCTAGAGAAGTTGAATGTATCAGTTTGTTTCTAAATCAGACTCATCCCCCTTAGATTTCATCCACTTATTTCTCTAACTAACATACATAAAGTGCCTACTGTATGTCACACAGAGTTCCTGGTACTTGAGAAACAGTGATTCCTATGTTCATGGAGCTTAAGTTTCAATTGTCAATGGGAGGAACAGACAGGAAGTACAGTAGGTAAATTGCCTCATATATTTGAAGGAAGGATGTAAGTATGTGTTTTGAAACACTTGAATGGAGTCCGTATCCAGGAAAGCAGCAGTACGAATAGGGTCACAGAAGCAGATATTATCCAAGAGAAGATAGTTGATTCAAATCTTAAAGGAGATGAGGGAGCTGACATCAGGAGAAATATTTCAGGACAAACTAGAGTAAAAGTTCTATAACAAGCTCTGACCAGTATGATCTTTGATGGAAGTCATTAGTGCAGATTCTGAGTAAGAGGTGGGAAGGGGTCCACAGTGAGGTCAGAGATGTGGTTAAAAAAACTCAGAAGGCCCCTATCAGGACTTCAACTTTATTCAGAGAAACATGGAGTCACCTGAAGGTTATCTGAATAGAGAACTTGACTTATGTTTTAAAAGGATCATTCTAGCTGGCCTTTGAGAAAAATGTGCATGTATGTGTGTGTGTTGGAAAGTATGTGGAAGGAAAGAGAGAGAGAGAAGTTAGAGAGCCACTTAATTTAATATAAAGAAGCTGGCAGCTCCACCAGAGTGGTGGCAGAGGAGGTGGCACAAATTAATCAGATTCTGTAAAAAAATCCTTCAAGTATTGCTGGCAGGAACTCTTAATGGATTGGCTATAAGATAGGAGTGAAAGAAGAGTGAAGAATGAGAGGTTTTTTTTTTTGACTGAAGCAACTGTAATGATGGAGTTACCTAACTCACCTAAATGAGAAAGTCAGCAGCTAGCAGAAACCAGTGCAGGTTAAATGTATATGCAAAACACATTGAGTTTAATACTTTTAAATCATTTAATAATAGCTATTATCTATTATAACAGTATTGCATGCAATTCTTTCATTTTATAGGTTGCAAAACATTCGCAGGTAGGTTTTGTGCATATCTAGATAAACTAAAGCAGCCTAGGGACTGAAGACAATCGAGGCATTAATCATATCAAAATTAAGAAAGTATGGTATCTGGTGGCTCAGAAGATTTTGCAAAGGGCTAGACTTGTGAAAGAATATACTTTACATGTGTCAGGCCCAGAGTTAAACTTCCAGCACCCATGGTGTCTCAAGTGCCACCAAACATAGCTCTGAAGATCCCTGAGAATCTCTAGTATGAATGACCCTTGTGGCCCCCAGCACCGCTGGGTCCCACTGGCATCACATCACCAGCCACGTATGAACCAATGGGCCAAATTGGTGAATATTACCTGAAGGGGTCCCTGGTACTCCTGAGTATGGCTTGGCAATTCAGTCATCCTACCACACCACACCCCCCCGACAAAGCACTTTGTACTTTGGGGTGATAAAATCATTGGATGTCAGACCACTTCCATCCTTGATGTCATTTACCAACTTGTTCTGATGAATATGGTTTCTTCTGCCCTTGCTGACTTCACATAGAAAATCCTGTGCACAGAGTATCATACAGGTAAAAATATTCTATGGCTCATGGTGTATGTCTTGGAGAAAGCTGACAGAAGTTGCCAGATCCAGAGTGCATCTTTTAAAAAATTGCAATTTTTCCTCCCAAATTGGTCATTTTAATAACTGTTCATGTTTACATTTGAAATTGAAGTTGTAGTCACAAAGAAGCCATGTTAGATAAAACAGAATCTAGCATTTAAAAAAACAGACAGGAGGCATCCAAAACTCAAACAAGTATCTAAAAGGGGTAGGGAATTTTTTTGGTGCTACAAGCAAAATGGACCAAAGGACTATCTAAGTTTTTCCACCTTTTCAATACACCTATCTAATCTTAACCAAGTCTGAAAATTCGGTCTAGGCTAACATTGCTCAGATAGTGAACTCTTTGAAAATTCCCCTGACTCCCCCACTGTGTATAATAGGTCAAAGGACCTACACAATGACAACAGCACCTACACAATTCCCTTCACCTACATACAGCATACAAAACGTAACAGTCCCTGAAATTCTCAAGAAAAAAATTCATTCTCATTTAAAATTTCTTAATTCTCTTCACTTTTACTAAATTTTACATTTGTAGGCTTTACCTGTTCCAATATAATCTCCAAAATATATTAGCAAAGAATTTTAAAAAATTATTGACAAGGAAGACATGATTATTGCCACAATGATACCCAAGGACAAAATAAAATTTAATGCAATATATTTTAAATGCCAGAGTTGAAAACTTATTTATGTAAATGAAAATAGGCATGGTATCATGTTATATTATATTAAGTGATTTGAATTTATTTACATAGGTTAAAATAATATAGCAATCAATCATCACAAATCGACTTTTATTGATTTATCTTCTGATAATTTCATTTGCCATTCCTTTAAGTTTCTTTGGTGCAAACAAATTTGTATAAATTTGCTCTGTGCTTGTTAAGGTGGCAGACTGGGATGTAGAAGTGAAACTGGGGCATTGGTAGAGGGAATGTAACAGTAGTGTGTTGGAACATTGTATGCCTAAAACAACTGTATTATGAACAACTTTGTAAATCACAATGTTTTAATAAAATTTTTTAAGAGAGACTTC
>JAOXYA010000025.1:39951301-39965712 GCA_028565675.1 Sorex palustris
GCGGAGAATCGAACTCGGATCGGCCATGTTGGCCGCTTGTAAGGCGAAAGCCCTACCGCTGTGCTATCGCTCCAGCCTAAGTACTGATATTTTAACCCACCTATCTATAAATAAATTCCCTGTAGCTTTCTCTCAGCCTGCTCTTCTTACCTTCCTTAGCTCACTTACTATCACTGCCATCTATATAGCCATTCATTCTTCATATCTGGTTTATTTTGTAAATATTTCTCCAATGTGTACCTGCTTTCCCTCTCATCCCTCAGAGCACTGCAGTGATCATCTAAAGCAGGCCCATCTTCTTCTCAAATCTATCTCCATGACTGTAACTCCTCCTAAACCAAAAGCAAATATGATACTTGCTGCCAAAAAACTGCATACATGTCTTATTCCATTCAATATGCTAAATATATATTGCTAAATATATATAAATATGTATATGTTAAATATGTTTAATTAATCTAACTAAAACTAAGCAAATAATTGCTGGGCATATTCATTTAATCAACTAATAGAGACTCCAGTCATTCTCAAATAAAATAAGAGTAATTTTTCTTTCTGACCAGTCTGAAATGTCTAAGGCACTTTTATCTTTCATTAGAAAACTGTCAAACCCTGACAGGTCCAGGTTTTATTCATCAAAGGCTGAAAGTTGTCTGTTTCTTTTGTATCTCTCTCTCCAAAAATGTAATGAATAACAACAATTTTAAAATTAAGGAAAAGATTGGCATCACAGTGGAATTCTTAAAGAAATGTTTTAGCATTAGTATGAAATTTAGACCAACATAAATAATTTAGCTCTGAGAGAGTCCAGGATCCTGTATTCTTGGTCTTAGTCAAACACAGCTTCCCATGAAAAACCAAAGATGCTTAAAAAGTTTCCACGAAATGGATTGAAAAGACTCAGCAGACTTCAAAGGGTTCTTTAAAATGTTTTTGATGAGTTATGTGTAAATGAACATGCAGATTAAATTTCCATCCCAATCCACATGCTCTTAAAACACTGAGGGGAAAGTGCTTTGCCAAACATGTTCTGTGTTTTCCTGAACACAGAACAGTCCACAACATTCAACAAACCTAAATGTGGCCAGGCTCACCCAACCCTTCATCAGGCTCCTTCCTAATCAAAAGCAAGTGTCAATAAGAGAGAGAGAGAGAGAGTTTATGCAGAAGATTAAATAAGTGAAACTACTTTTCTACTCATCTCAATGAGAGGATGACTAACTTGGAATTACAGAAATGAATTGCTTTCTAAGGATTTTATTTGTTTGTTACTGACGTGCTTACGTACTAATCACCTCCTACGTATCAAACACCATAAAGTATTCATGGAGTTTTATGGATCTTTCGCTGAATTTTCTGGGCAATTGAAAAGTCATATCTTGTGTAAGCCTAAATTCAACAGGACTAACTGAAGGACAGCATCGGTGCGCTAATCAACAGCAGGAAAAAAGAGTAGGAGGCAAGAAAAATGTTTCCATAAATAGAAGCAAACATACTTGATTTATGTACTCCTGGGAGGTACCAAAAAACACCTCAACTGAGTGTCCTGCAGAACATTCTTTGGTCCCAAAGGTCCTGGACCTCAGGATTCATTCCACCTTCTTGTCTAGAGATAGAGACTCAGCTTGTTATGGGAAGTCCAGGTTGCTAAGTCAACTGTTTCTCCAAAGGGTTAACAGCCAGCCTTGAAATTCTACCTTGTCAGCACACAGCCCAGTGTGACAGAACTATGAAATGCTTAATTTGGGGGATCCTGTGTGAAAGAAAAGGTTAGGGTGCTGAGAGATGGTACAGGATTTATATGTTGCTGAACTCAGTTCAATCTGTGACACTGCATGGCCCTCCTAGCACAGCAGGATGTGGCCTCAGGGAACCTCTGAGCACTGCTCTGGTTGGCTGGCTAATCCCTGGCATCACAAGCCTGATCACTACTGAATCCTCAGACAGTAGTATTGAATTTCAATCCAGTTAGCTGAGAATCATTGGGAGGATGACCCCCACACCCGAGCACCACTTGGAAGGCCCCCAAAAATGATAAAGGGGAGGAGAGGAGAAACAAGGAAAGGAGAAAGGGCGGGGGAGGGGAGGGGATGTTAGCAGCTCCTTTTATTTTGAACTTGTTAGTCAAAATCCCTCAGTGTCCAAGTTCCTGTTAAATGAGATTGTGCCTCCTGCAAACTGGCAATAGCAAGGGTATCTTGAGCTCGTCCAAATTTTGCAGATAATAAATTAAATAAGATTATCTCACTGTTCCCCAAGGCAAGCCCACAAAAGTGAGACCAGTGGAATGACTATCCTTAAAATCTTCAGAAAATAAAAGATGCATATGATGCCTTGTGATTTATAGGCATCTTCTATCTCTTTTAATGCTTTCTTATAAAACCTAATTTTAAAAAAAACTATCAAAACTTTCCATTAACTAAAAAAAAAACCCAATACTAAAACAGATGCTAAATGAGAAAGAGTAGGTTAGTGAAGGAGATGGAAGGAGGAATGAGGTTGGGAGGTTTGAGGAGGTCCTCAAAACACCCTTTACTTCATGTCCCCTTCTCTATCTGAGCTGTGTTTTCCCCCAGCATGTGCTGACAGCTTCCAAGTTATGGAGCAGACCTCCTGGTACTTATCTCAACTACTCTTGGGTGTGCATCTCCCATTCTGTGACTTTATATAACCCCAAATGAGTGCAGTCTTTTTATGTCTGTCCCTCTCTTTCTGACTCATTTCACTTAGCATGATACTTTCCATGTAGAAACACTTGTTTGCAAATTTCATGACTTCATCCTTTCTAACTGCTGCATAGTATTCCATTGTGTAGATATACCAAGTTTCTTTAACCAGTCATCTGTTCTTGGGCACTCGGGTTTTTTCCAGATTTTGGCTATTGTTAACAGCAATGAACATACAAGCGCAGATGTCATTTCGACTATACTTTTTTGCCTCTCTGGAATATATTCCCAAGAGTGCTATTGCTGGGCCAAATGGGAGCTTGATTTCTAATTTTTTGAGAATCGTCCATACTGTTTTCCAAAAGGGCTGAACCAGTCGGCATCCCCATCAGCAGTGAAGAGGGGTCCCTTTCTCGCCACATCCGCGCCAACACCAGTTGCTTTTGTTCTTGTGGATGTGGGCTAGTCTCTGTTGTGTGAGATGATATATTATTGTTGTTTTGATCTGCATCTCCCAGATTATTAGTGATGTAGAGCATTTCCTCATGTGTCTTTTTGCCATTTGGATTTCTTTCTTGAGAATGTTTCTGTTCATTTCATCACCCCATTTTTAACAAATGGTACTGGCATAACTGAACAACCTCATGCAAAAAAAATGGGCTTAGAATTCGACTTAACACCTTGCACAAAAGTCAGATCAAAATGGATTAAAGACCTCAACATCAGACCGGGATCCATAAGGTACATTGAAGAAAAGGTTAGCAAAACCTTCCACGATATTGAGGCTAATGGTATTTTCAAAGATGACATCCCACTGACCAACCAAGTAGAAGCAGAGATAAATAAACGGGACTATATTAAACTAACAAGCTTCTGCACCGCAAAAGACACAGTGACCAAAATACAAAGACAATCTACATAATGGGAAAGGATATTCACCCAATACCCATCCGATAAGGGGTTGATATCAAGGATGTACAAAGCACTGGTTGAACTCCAGAAGAAGAAAACGTCTAACCCCATCAAAAAATGGGTGACAAAATGAATAGAATTCTTCATGATGGGGTTTCAGTTAAATAATGATCCAACACTTATCCCTTCACCAGTGTCTATTTCCCACCACCAAAGTCCCCAGTTGTTTTCCCCCATCCCCACTAACTTCTCTCTCTCTCTCTCTCTCTCTCTCTCTCTCTCTCTCTCTCTCTCTCTGTCCTTTTGGGAATTATGGTTCGCAATACAGATACTGAAATGTTGTCATGTATATCCCTTTACCCACTTTTAACACTTAGTTCTTGTCCATAGTGAGCTATTCTAACTATTATTCTCCTACTGCTCCCTTTTCTATCCTAACTGCTCTTCCCTCCCCCTCCCCCTCCCCCCACACACACATACTTGTGGTAAGCTTCCAACTGTGGACCAGATCTCCCAGTCCCTGTTTTTTCTGGCCTTGAATATTAATCTCATACTTTTAGGTTTTTATATCCCACAAATGAGTGCAGTCATTTTAAATCTGTCCCTTTCCTTCTGACTGAGCATGATACTCTCTATGTCCACCCATTTATAAGCAAATTTCAAGACTTCATCTTTTCTAACAGCTGTGTAGTATTCTACTGTTTAGATGTATCATAGTTTCTTTTTGTGGGGGGTTGGGGTCACACCTGTCAATGCACATGGGGTTACTCCTGGCTCGTGCACTCAGGAATTACCCCTGGTGGTGCTTGGGAGACCATATAAAATGCTGGGAATTGAAACCAGTTTGCCTCCATGTAAGGCAAACGCCCCTACCTGCTGTACTATTACTCTGGCCCCATACCATAGTTTCTTTATCCAGTTGTCTGTTTTCAGATACTCGGGTTGTTTCCAGATTCTGGCTAATGTAAATAGTGCTGCAATGAAAACAGAAGAGCAGATGGTGTTTTTTCTGTGAGTTTTTGGACACCCAGTGTATATTCCCAGAAGTGGTCTTGCTGGGTCAAATGAGAGCTAAATTTTTGTATCTTAGTGGAATGCCCATATTGTTTTCCAAAAGGACTTCACTAGTTGACATTTCCACCATAAACAAATTAAAGTTTCTTTCTCCCCGCATCTGCACCAGCACTGGTTGTTCTTCTTTTGGGTGTATAACAGTTTCTGTGATGTGAGATATCTTAATGTTGCTTTGAGTTGCATCTCCCTGATGATTAGTTATGTAGAGCATTTTTTTACACCCATCTGTGGGAGTAGTCAAGCTTTAGGGCCATGAAGCCTCCATTACAGTCTGTGTCTGAAATTGCCTCCAGCTTGCTGGCCCCAGGAAAAATCGTTCCGCTGCTACTCCTTCACATCTTTCGCTACTAGCTGCTCCTTAATTTGAGTTGTGTTTTTTTTAACCTATTTCTGAACTTCACAGAATAAAGACTCCCTAAACTCTATTATCCCACTGTATAACTTATATCCCAGGAATAAATCAGGAACCTTTGGAAACAGTTTTTGTTTGTTTGTTTGTTTGTTTGCTTGGGTTTTTTGTTTGTTTTTTTTAGGCCACCAAGACAACTCAAATGTAACTACTATTTTCATGGAATAAGTTGTTGCTTGATCTGAGTTAATTTGGTTTCTTAAAGAGCCATATTATATTTTTTTTAGTGTACAGAAATACAATGAGTTTGACAGCAGATATCAGACACCTGCCCCACTGCACTGGACGACATTTCTCCTTATGCAGAATGATCCTCACTGGATCATGACTACCTCCCTGGACCATTTTGCTTGGAGTAGGATAGGGAATTTTGTTTTTTCTCATTTAAGGGCATCTTTTTTTCCCTCCTCTTATTCCCTTTGTCTCCCTACCAACTCTTTCCTTCTCTCCATCTGATTCTGTCTCTTGGTGTCTGCAGTACCTTGCCTGCAACCAAGTCAAGCAACAAAACACATTTCTCTTTGGAGTCTCCACTATATCTCTCCAGGTACACATGAGTCAGGGAAATGTTGCCCATCTGACAGTGATGTAGTGAAAAGAAAGAAAGAAACTGTAGTGAATTCTCTAAGGAAGGCAAATCAAAACTAATGTTCTTGCAGTTAGCCCTCCCTCATATCTTTGTTAACAAATGTTGCAATAAGTCTTAATTACCTCATTCCCATAAGCTGAAGAGCACAAGGAGTATTTTCTCTAACCCACACCCCACACCTCTAAAAAAGTGTTAATTTTGAACACGATTAGGGTGTTTATTAAGTTAGAACTTGGGAAGAACAGCTCTCTCTCTTGCTTGTCCTTTATCCATGAAATGCTGTTTGTGAGCAGAGTGCTGCAATGCACCTTTCAAAAGATCATTGTTTATATATCAGGATATCACTGTAAGGGTTGGAATCCTGACTTGCTAGCAGGAAAATAGAAGTATTTATGAAAGCAGAGTTTTGAAGCAAGATATCATAGCAAGAATGGACAGTTTTTCTCCTGTTGAGTACTAGTTTCTTTGTCGTATGGGAAGAATCATCATCTCGCAGGATTCACTGAGCAATTCCTGCAGCATGAGCTCAAAATACCTGACCTCTGAAGGTTGCTCAGAGCTGTGACTTTTCATGTTTTGGCCTATTAGACTCTGGGATTTGTGTCTCCTGATAGTAGACCACATTCTCATCATTCTCTCTTACCAGTATCTGTTCTACTACGGACCAATTGGTGGCTGTTATGAGATTATAGACCAGGGCAATAGTTTAAATACAATAAATATATACCAAAAGAGGTGAGAGAAGTGAATTTCAGATGTACTGGGCTTCTTCAATTTGCAGGCAGTGTCAGGAACTTTATATATTGTCTTCCTTTGGGTTCCTTGGAAACAAATTTGAGGTAGAAAATTGCAAAAGGTGGGGGGGGTTGAATGGGGGACTGTTCCTGAGAAATAGAGCCAAATTGAAGAAAGAAAATCACACAGAGAGAATCTGATCCACAAGGAAGTAAGCGCTGAGACCTCAGTTTATCATCTGCGAAGCTTTGGAGCCTAAAGGTCTTCACTTTTCCTTGTTAGATTCTCCCAGAGGTGTTTTAAGCAGTGTTCAGGAGGCCTAGTGCCCGAAGCAACTAGAGACCAATTTATCTGCAGTTCAAAGCAAGAACCAGAGGATTGGTACGGCTCAAGCCCTGTGATGCCAGGGATTACTGACCCCCATCCCCACACCCCACTCCCCGCCGCCGACAATGCTTGGAGGCTTCCAAAACTTTGCCTCTCAATGCTCAGATAACCATGTGATGCCAAAGATTGAACTGACATCACGTTAGGTATGTGCTTTAGTCACTGTAAGATCTCCTTGACCTGTATAACTATTACTTTTGATTTTGTTGTTGTTTTGGTTTGGGCGAATATTTTTAGGGTTCTAGGGAACCATATGTGATGGCAGATATGGATGCTAGATTGGCTGCCTCCAATGCACGTGCCTTACCTACTATAGTATCTCTCTGTTCCATAACTATTACATTTAACTCTTCATCAGGTAGCTTGTTTATAATCATTTTTAACAGTCTTTATCATGGGGTTTGGCTTATGTCATGTTCTTCTGTCTCCTCATTTTGCCTGATCCTAGTGCTTTGTTCACTATATTATTTTACCTCTCCTAGTCACGTAGAAATAGCCTCATGTTGGGGGTGGAGCGATAGCACAGTGGATAGGGTGTTTGCCTTGCATGCATATGATCCAGGTTTGATTCCTAGCATCCCATAAGGTCCCCTGAGCACCACCAGAAGTAATTCCTGAGTGAAGAGCCAGGAGTAAGCCCTGTGCATAGCCAGTTGTGACCCAAAAAAGTGAAAAAAAAAATGGCCTCATGCCAGTGCTTCCTAAAAAGCCCAGGAGCACATGCCCTCATGGCCATCTGAACAAATCTCCAAGTGTGCATGCTATGGGCTGTGCTCACCCTCCTACTATACTGGTGTGATGTGACAAAGTACATATGGATGCCAATCTAGCTCTGCTCTGTGAGGTGGGTGAGCAGCTATTGTTACGTACTGAACATGCTGGGTGGGTGGTACTATGGGCCTGAACCATCAGCCATGCACTGCCACTGTGCAGTGAGAGGGTAATCCCTGGCCCATTCCTGGCATACTTGCATGGCTTGTAGGGTGTGCTCATTAGTGATTGCCAGCACCGTGCACTGTTTCAGACACCTGGCAGTGCAATATGGCAGTCCTAGGCACTAGGCAGGGACATGTAGTTTGTGGTGGGAACAGACTGAGCTCTCTCCAGGATTTACTCACAGTGTTAGTAGATTGGGGGTTCCCAAGATGGCAACCACAGGCACTGGAATTCATGCTGGAAGACAGTGTAACAATGCTAACATGGCCTCAGCCTCTCCCATCTGGTCATTGGATTTCTGTCCTCCCTCCGGGGGGAGGGGGTGGTCACTAGAACTTTTTATCTCTTAGGAACTCAAATAATCTAAGAATTATGAATGTTTTTCCTTACTTATGAGTGGAGTGCATTTCTTTTCTTTCTAAGCTCATTTTATTTTTTATTTATTGATGTTGTTTAATAGTACTAGTATTCCAGCTTTATGCTTGCAGTGCTGTGACACAGGCCCAGCACCAGAATGGCAGGATGCCCCACTATTTTCCAAAGATTCTTCCCCCACCCTCTATCATCCTCAAATGACAGTTCTATTGACCTTATCTCATGGTCTGCAAATAAGTGAAATCATCTGGTATTTGTCTCTTTCTTTCTGACTCACTTTATTTAGCATGATGACTTTAATCTCATCCAAGTATCAGCAAACTGAAAATTTTTATCTTTTGCCACAGGTGAGCAATTTTCCACTGTGCATATATTGGAGTATAGACACAATTTCTTTATCCTCTCAGTTGTTGTTGGGCACTTGGGTTGTATTGTTTTGGTTTTTCAAGACCTCAGTTATAAATAATGCAGTGCAATGTGGTAGTTCAATCTGTGCATTTTTTTTAGGAACCTGTGTGACTTGTGCTCTGACACTATGCAAGTAACATTGTTCATAGACCCTTTAAGGAAAATTTCTTTAATCCCTGCCATTTCATAGTCTACTTCCTGTTTTTCCCACCATTCCTCAATGCCAAACTCTAAGTGTTTGTCTCTGTGTGGAAATGAAAGATTGGGGTATCTGTTGCACAGTGATTCCCTTTTACCCACTGAGGGTAAAGTTCAGAATCACTTCTACCCATGAATCTTCACAAGAGGGTGAAATATGTTCCTTAGAAAAAAGTTAATTTTCTCCTACTCATCTCAGTGCTGTCCTTTTAGTTGTGGATTTTCTAGATTTCCAGTTTTTAAGTATCTTTCCATGTTAATTATTCTGCATGTATCTGTAGATTTGTTGTATATATGAGAAGAGCTTAGGTTCTTGCTCTCAATTTTAAATAAATCTCTGCTATAGCATAATAAGCTTTAAAGTCTGGTAGCATCACTATTCAAAATTTTTCTTCTCTTTCTAAACTGTGTTAGCTGGTTATTCTGGTTCTGATTATTGTGCTGTTTTATTTTGTACTCATTTGTCTCTTCAAAAACAATTAGAATCAATGCACACAGGATAATTTTCTAGGTTTTCTTTGAATTTTATTGACTCCATAGATCTTTATATCAAATCAATTTAAGAATAATAGATCTTGACAATACTATCTTCCTATACCTGAATATGGACATTTTCCCCACTTACTTGGTTTTTCTTTTATTTTCTCATCATAATTTCATAGTTTTTCTCATATACATCACATACTGTAAAGAAGATTCTAAACTAAATATTTCAATCTCTAAGTAACGTTTAAACCCAAATTTTCAATGTACTGTACATGACATTTTGTTCTTAATTCCAAATTGCGCTTGTTACTGGTATATAATAAAATAATACACTTTTGTATAATAACTTTGAAACCTACACTATTACTCTAAGTCACTAAATAATTCCATTTTTGTTCAATATTTCCTTCGTTTAGCTACAGGAAAGAGAGGAAAGATTGGATCTTGAGGAAAGGCAAGTATTTCCCTTATTGCTGACATTTCTATATGATATTCATGCAAAGTAGTAGAAATACATAATGCAGTAAGGCAAGATTCACCATTTTTACAAACCCAGCAGATTTAAAAAAACTGGACTTTCAAAGTTGGTGACAGTATCTGTCCAAATATTCCCAGGCCAAATCTTAGGATTCCCTTCCTTTTCACAATCAGTCCTTGACATAAGCTTAAGAAAACTGACAGGATATGAGTTCAATTTTCTCTGAAGCTCCACTCTTCTTATTATTAAATCCTAAACTTGGTCTTCCTCATTGTGTGCCCTCCAGCTATAAGAGATTAGAATTTCCTTAAATGCTGCCAGGTAGGCCCCCTAATTTTCACATTTGCCTTGAGTTGGTAATTAATAACCATAAGCCTATAATTATCCCTCTTTGATAAATAATTGGCGCTCAGCACCAGCCTTCCTATGCCAAAGTCCCTATTGTTGAGATTTCCATCCTTCTTCTAAAGTACCAAAGAACCATATCAGGATATTTATTTCCACCAATGTTTCAATCCAGTATATCTCTATTGTTAACAGTTTTACCACTACAAATGATAAGGACTCTATATTTCATTTATCATCAGTTATGGGGTATTTTTTGCCATTTATTCAACAAATGACTCTTACCTTAAAATATATTTTACATAAACATGAGTGGTTCCAATGATGCTACCTGGAAACAAAATATGAAAATGAAATAATGTAGAAGACTTTCTGAAGAGTATTCTTGCAAGAAACATCTTAAAAGAATTTTTTAATGTAGAATGAGAGATTCTGCATGTGGCTTGGCATAGACAGTCTTCTGAAGCAGCAGAGTACTCCAGGGGGGAAATCCCATCACTCACCTCCTCCCAGGTTCCAGAGACAGGAAACTGCCATCTTCCCTAACCCCAGACTTTGTGAGTGACTAGTTACTCCCAACACCCCAAACCATACAAACTCACTATACTTCAGCCACCTCACACACTCAAAGTCCTTTTGGAAATCCAAATACTTTAGTAGCACTGTAGCACTGTCCTCCCACTGTTCATCGATTTGCTTGAGGGGGCACCAGTAACGTCTCCATTCTGAGATTTGTTGTTACTGTTTTTGGCATATTGAATACACCACAGGGAGCTTGTCAGGCTCTGCTATTGGGGTGGGATACTTTCGGTAGCTTGCCAGGCTCTCTGAGAGGGACAGAGGAATTGAACCCGGGTCAGCCATGTGAAAGTCAAATGACCTACCTGCTGTTCTGAAGAACACCATTAAAACATGGGTCTAAGCATACCTGCAATGGTAGCAAAGATTCTAGAGTATTCCAGACATCTGCCACTTCCAAAACCAACCCCAAAGTACTGTCTGAACATAAGCAGCTGCAACCCAGCTTAACCCTTATCAATAATGAATGCAATATTGCAGTATCTAACACAATGGGAAGACAAAGAAATATGTAGTGATGCCGAGAAGACAAAAAATTTTAAAAATTTCCTGGAAAGGTGGGCCCCAGTGACATCAGATCTCCGTAGTCTGCAAAAAGACATCAGATTAGTACTCAATGATCTGAAAATGATGTTTGAACAAAAATCCAATAAATTTGAAGAGACCTTGATGAAACATAAAATGAAAGAAATTTCCCAAATGGAAGCAATGGGAATAAAGAATGCAGTAGCAAGATTAGAAACAGAATAAATCAAGTTGAAAAGCAAATTGAAACACTTAAAGATACAGTACACAAATTCAGCAAAAAAGTAAAGTAAATAGAAACAAGAATTTTAAAGAAATGAAGAAAATGTAAGGGTAATTGCTGACAATGCCAGAAGAAACAATTTCATAATTTTGGGAATTCCAGATGGAAAAGAAACAGAGAAAAGATAAGAAAAACTATAGCACTATAGCACTGTCCTCCGTTGTTCATTGATTTGTTTGAGCGGGCCCAGTAACATCTCCATCGTGAGACTTGTTGTTACTGTGTTTGGCATATCAAATACATCACGGGTAGCTTGCCAGGCTTTGCTGTGCGGGCGAGATACTCGGTAGCTTGCTGGGCTCTCTGGGAGGGCCGGAGGAATCGAACTCGGTTGGCCATATTGGGCGCTTGCAAAGCAAACACCTTCCCCGCTGTGCTATCACTCCAGCCCTCTAAAGAAACAAAACAAAACAAAACAAAATGACTCAGTGCTCCCTGCCCTTTGAAAATCTACCTTCTTTAAGGAAACAAATTGAACGTCCCTCCATCACCCCCTCTTCCCGTTGCATAGTTGCACCTGAGTTTGTCTACTACCCACACCTCCAATTGCTCTGGTTTCGGTGGCATCCAGTTTCAGAAATGGTGATATTCGCCCAGCAACCATTCCTCTTTCTCTGGGACTGGAGGGCTTCTCAGATGAGTGATAACCCTGACCCAGAGTTGGCTACCTAATCTCCAGTGATCTTTGTGGCTCTAGGCAGTCTCTTCCATTTTCTAGGCTTGGGGACCTATGTCTCTCCTGGGATGACTTTCAGATGCCCTTTCATTTTCTCCGAGAGGTAGCAGTTAGGTGTGATCACAAGCTCCTGGGGTGGGTCCTGTGGACTAGAAGCCAGTGCTCTGGGCCTTTCGTCATGAAGATCAGAAATCAGAACTGAGCACAGATTTACCTGCCATTCAGATCATCTTGGAAGGTTGGTTAGTGAAAATAAACAAAGCAGAGTAAATCTGCTCTGAGGTCGACGGAAAGGGTGATTAAGTTGGGAAACTCCTCTGAACAGGACCCACTAATATATGACAAATTCCCAGTGCTTAAAAATGCAGCGATTTGTCTCATAGCTCTGGAGTGCTGGAAAGATGAAGAGCCTTGCCAGGAGATATTGTCTCTCACACTGCTGGTAGCAAGAACTGCAAAGTCGTTTCGTTGCATGCTAGAGGGGGCACCCAGTTCATGACAAACCCCTCTTTTCTTTACTACTACTCTCCTTCCCCACACTTACCCACCCACTCACCCCTTTCACTTTTTCCCCCCTTCCTGCTGATTTTTAGTGTCTGCCAGGTACTGCTGTATCTTTAGCTCAGTAGTTCTCAAACTTGCACATTAGAATTTTCAGAAATGCTTAAGACTTTTAGTGCTTTTTTGGGATCTTCCTGTATCTATTGAGTCATATTCTTGCAGATTAAGGTGGGCTGACATATATATATTTAAAATGCCTCCTAGCAGGCTGGAGAGAGAGTACAAGGTCTCCTATACCACCTATGGCCTTCTGAGAACTACCAGGAATGACCATTGAGCAGCAGCCTCTGAGCACTGCTGGGTGCACCCCCCTAACCCCCACAGTCATAAGGACAGAGAGAGTTCAATGGGCTGAGAACATGCTTCACCTACGGGGGAACCTGGTTTTGATCCCTAGCACTGCCCGGGCCACATGAGCACTGCTGTTTATTACCCCTAAACCAAAATTGAAATAAATCTAAAAGTCTCCCATGTTGATTTGACTGTTTTGTGAAGATTGAGTACTAGTGCTTACTTAGCATCTTCCTGGGGTGGGTTTTGATGAGAAGAGCCACCATCGAGTGAGGAAATGAGGAAACAATGAAACAATGGGCCTGATCTATTTGTAGGGGCATCCTGAGTCAAATGTAATTAAACTCATTGGGGAAAATCAACGTTAAAAAGCAAATACCCGAGAAGCATATTTTGCTAAGTACTAATAAATTCCACCCAGATCTTGCTGCTATACTGTTGTAGGCATTTAAATCATTTTAATAACGTTCCTTTTTTGGGGGGGATGGAGTAATTATAAAATTATTTTAATGGCCCTATAAATCTAGTGGTCATGAGAAGCAAATGACATGAATTTAGTGTATTGGCTACAAGTGATAAAGTGGAGGGAGTTAGTTAAAATGAACCTTGGTGGTTTTCTGTTTTGCATAATGGTTTCATTCATCTATAATTCACTGCAAATCAGTTTCCATCATCTCTCTGTTGCCCACCTCTCCCGATTCCTGCTCCTGGAATCACAGTCTAGGTTGTGAGATGATGCTGAGGATTCTGGAGTTGATGGCAGTGATTTAGTAGCCTGAGTAACTGATACATAAAAATCGGATTTTGCAGGCTGGAGCGATAGTACAGCAGGTAGGGTGTTTGCCTCGCACATGGCCGACCCGGGTTAGATTCCCAGCATCCCATATGGTTCCCTGAGCACTGCCAAGAGTAATTCCTGAGTGCAAAGCCAGGAATAACCCCTGTGCATCGCCAGGTGTGACCCAAGAAAAAAGCAAAAAAAAAAAAAAAATCGGTATTTTGGAACTTGAATATATGGGACATAAACACCACCTATTTCTGCTGCCTCCTATTGTTTTTCTTTATTTGTTTTTGTTTTATTTTGGTTTCACATCTGGTGGTGCTTAGGAACTGCTCTTAGGCCTGTGATCTGAGTTTGCTCCACCGTGCAGGGACCAGGCAGTGCCAGAGGGTGGTCTAGACCCGTACAGCCTGTGGGCAGCTCTCTCCCCAGACTTGTTGTCTGGGCAAAGTAAGGTTTTGGAATGTGAGGGGCAGGTTCAGAATTCTGCCTCAATCTGGGAACTCAGCTCTTCTTGGAGAGCAGTTTTTGGGTCCCTGTAGCTACAAAGGATCTCTTTAGCCCATTACCTTAGGTTTATTTGTATTTAGTAGCATTGCACTGTAGCACTGTAGCATTGTTTTTCAACGATTCGCTCAAGCGGGCACCAGTAATGTCTCCATTGTGAGACTTGTTGTTACTGTTTTTGGCATATCAAATATGCCACGGGGAGCTTGC
>JAOXYA010000025.1:39984698-39996295 GCA_028565675.1 Sorex palustris
CACTGGTGGAGGGATGGGTGTTTGATCATTGTGTGATTGTAACCTAAACATGAAAGCTTGTAACTTTCTCACGGTGACTCAATAAAATTTCAAAAAAATTTGAGTGCCTCAATGAATCAGGAAAGAAAATTCAATGTATAATTCCTTATAAACTGCAAAAAGAGCAGTTCATATAAAGTAGAACCTGAGGAAATTTTATTAGAGTGAACTTAATAGGAATTTAGTTTAATCAAAAATTACATTGCATAAATAGAATTGTATTGACTAAGCAGAATTTCTTTCAAAGTGAAATCCATGATGAGTTTTTAGAGCTACTAAACACCTTTTAAACCCAAGTTATCAACTGTCCATTGACCAAGACCTTCCAGATTGTTATTTCTAAGTGATTTATAAACTCTTCCCAATGAAACTACAATTCTTTCATAATATAAAGGTAACTTTGAAAGTCACTGCCGATGCAATCCTCAGCCTTATATTAGAGGCAAGTAGCTAATCATTCTAATTACCAACAGATGATTTCAGAAATGAACTTTTCTTTTTTCAAGGAAGTAGTTGAAAATCATTAAGTAAACATTCAAAATGTGGCCAACAGCAAGAGTCTCAGCATGAGGCTTGAAGCAAACAGTGGAATCTTTAGAAGCCCACTTTGTGCGTCTGAGGTCAAGGGAGCAGACACAAAGCATAGCACAGCATTTAGTCACAGCAGGAGTCAAGAGCACTCCTCAGTGCTTATGGGTTGGGCAGGAAAGAAGGAATTCTAAGGAAAAAGGGAAAGTGATATTGCCCATAACATAAATATCACATCCTTGGGCCACATCAGATATGGCCTCTCAGCAACTGGAAACAACCCAATGGCCAGCATAATTCATTAAATGTCTCCCATTCTGACATAGCAATATGAAAATTAGAGTTAACATAACTTGAGGTAGGGAGAGCTGAGAATTACTGGCCACCTCTTTTGATAAGTATAGGAAGTACATCACTGGGTTTAGTTCACTTGAGTGCACAACAGATAGTCTGAGAACTTGTGAGATCTAAAGAAGACAGTGCCCCTTATTATTGTATTTCTGTGAACAAAAAAAATTTGGAAAAAAAAGAAGTTCAAGTCTTAGCTGACAGTTTATTTGATAGATGGCTTCACTGTGAATACATCAATATTAATCAATGATTTCATGTAAAAACATCTTTCAAAGCCGGAGAGAGAGTACAGAAGGTAGGGTAGTAGCCTTGCATGTTGCTGTCCTGGGTTCTATCATCATCACCCCATATGCTTCCCAGAGCTCTGCCAGGAGTATTCCCTGAGTACAGAACCAGAAGTAGGCCCTGAACACAAAATTTGACCCATAAGCAAAAAACATGTGTGTAGCGGCTGGGGGGGGGGGGGGGACTGTTTTTTCATCATTAATTATGCTATAGATAAGGGGTCACATGTGTGAGTTGCTATTATTGTTGTACATATATATGTTGGTAGAAAAAAAACACTAGCCTAAGAATTAGGTCCCTGAAATTCTGATTCTGATTTTGTTACCCCCATTTCCATCTCCAAGAATGCCATGACACCAATCCAAACTGTAAATATATCCTGTGTTGTGCATTTAATACCCCTCATTATTATCCTCATCTTGTAGTCAGAAAGAAAATCTGGTCCATGAAAAGGCAACGTCAAGAGGCAAAAGAGAGTGCAGAGAATGTGGGGTGAGAAGTGACTTTATTCACTGTCCCCTCCATACTTACCTGCTTTATCTAGTACAATCTTTCCTTAAGACGCAGTTGGATGCACCTATACATCCAGACTCTGCTCCCTTTTCTATTATGCTCAACAACATAAAATTCTGGAATTTTTCAAGGCTGAAATTTGAATTGAGATCTATGCATTCAGAATTCAATACATGATTTTTCTTACTTCTGCAGAGGGGTTGATGGAGTCTGCCAGAGGCAAGATGGTGACCAAAAATGTGCCCAAGTCACCTTATCTAGGCAAGCACTCTCCATCTTGACCTCTTTCAAGTTCTGGTATAAAAGTCTGCATGCAAGTTATTACTTAAAGCACATCATTTTTCACGCTGTTTTAAAGATTATAATAGGCTGTCTAGACGCTTAGTGTGAAGCATTATAGCTTTACAGAGTCTTAAACTGAGAATCGTTTTCACTCTAAAGTTATTCAAAATATGTTATTTTATAGAGACCATACTTCCCCAATAATTAAAATTGTTATCCTGAGAAATATCAAAATAAAAGTAATACTTGTAATCATAATTCCTACACTCTCAGAGAGACATTGTTAAAAATATGATGCATTTGCATTGGTTTTCTTTAATTTTACATATTTGTATTAAACGTATGTTAAACTGGAATTGTACTTTATATATAGTGTCGGACTTTGCCCTTCAAAATTAGCTTATATTTTTTAATAAGAATTTCCAGACCCAATTTCTCTCTCATTGGATTTTTCCATCGTTTTAACCTTTCTAACCAATATTGAAAAAACCATCTTTGCATAAATATTTTGCAAAGCCTTCTCAACCTTCAGGAACATGTTTTAGGTAAACCGAGGGCATGTCATGTGGGTTCACAGTGCACCAACTATTGTGTTATAGTTTACAAATAAAGTGTAAGTCCTTTCCAAGTCCTAAAATATATCTATAATATTTCACATTCTCTTTTACAGAAGGGAAAATTAATAAAGAAAGATAGTAAGTTGGTAAAATTCACACAGAAGTAAAAAACCTAGAATTTAAGCCTTTATAGACTGCTTTTCAAAACTAGACTTTTAATAGGAGCATTGTCAAATTTTAGTAGAAACATTTCCTCCTCCCCAAACTCATTTCCTCCTCAAAAGAGAATTTTCTTCCCCATCCGATTTAGTTTATCGGACCTGTGCAATTGGAGTTCACCTTTAATGATTTGATGACCTGAAGACTTAGGGTTTACAGAGCTGTCCTTAGGTTGCTTTCTTTGGATGCTAGCACCATGGACCACCTAGGCTCTTGATAGTTTAATTTTGATAGCTAAAGAAAGAACACTTACTTCAAGATCCTGATGTTCAAAACTTAATAATATGATCCTGCTGATAGTTCTGCAGGTTTTCCCCTAAAGTTTACTGTTTTATTATATTGTTAAAGTGCATGCCTTTATTTGCTCAATTTCTCTTCCATCCATTTCTGCACATGCTAATTTGTCATCATCAAGTGTATCACAAACCTGATCTGTAAAGATTAAGCATACTTAGAACATATACAAGAGTTATAACTAATGTTTTGGAAGAAAATAATAATTTCTAAAATCGGAATTGCGGTGGTGAATTAAACATATATATAAACATTGGCTTATAGTTTATAAGTTAACTGAAACTCAGTTTTAAAGCAGTTACTTTAAAAAAAGAAAGACATCAGATCTTTTAAAAATAATTACACACATAACAAAAATGAGTTAATAATACCCAGCTTATTTTGAAAATTATGCTTTTTTCATTCACAAAAGAGGAACCATGAAAATAAAATATGGTAGAGGAACTCCCCTAAAACCAACCTTGAAGTCTTCAGAACCTAAGTCGAGTATGTCAAGGAAAGTAAACCTTAGGAGAGAGCTTTAGGACATGAAGTCTGAGAAGGTGGGAAACAGCATGCAGCCACCAAGGGGGAGGCTTGGTACAAAGGCAGTGCCTGGTGGTAAGGGGATACTGCTGAAGAAGGGAAAACTCGAGATGAGTATCAGAGAAGACTTCCTGGCGGTGAGAACTGTTGGATTAGAGACTGAGCTCCCTTGGGAAGAATGGGAAGCTCCCTCACTCAAGACACCAGAAACCGGACAGAACCAAACAGTAATGGCCACACTGAAGAAAGAAAGTCTGCACTGACAGAGGATGAACCGGATAACCTGTAAGGCCTTTTCTATCTGGAGTTTCCTTGATTACAGAAATATAATCCTTTAGGGATATAGGAAAGGTTGTAAAGGGGAGTGTTTTAAATTTTTGAGTGAACTGAATTCTCGTGGAAGGTGCTGGACTGACATCCTCAAAGACAAAAGTTCTCTATTCATCCATACAACATTGACAGAGATACATTTCCCTATGGGGCTTTCCCAAATGTGTCCCCAGTACAGGCTTTGAAGGAGAAGGAGAGCTATGTCTTTCACCTTCAGACTCCTTGATTTTCCACAACAACAAATGGGCTATTGGTTTTAAATATTGTTCTTCAGACCAAATCCACTGTTTTCCCAACCCCCACTCCCTAGCAAGTGAAATGCTATAATTTGAAGAGACCTTGCAGATTTTTTGAAAGCATCCATATGGGAAGCATTAAATGAACAAACCACTTTCAGACGATATATGTTTTTGTTTTCTTTTTAAATCGCTTTCTTTCATGAACAGATAGAGAGGAGGACGGGAGGCAGATGGACATGAGCATAATTCCTACATACCCTCTCATACAGAAAGTATTGAACAAAATTTTTTCATATAGTTTCTTATTCGCTTCACAGTATTCTTTATCTTCCTTATCTTTCCACATTGTTAATAAAAAAAATGAAGAAAACCACAAAGGCAACTGGATAGGAAAGCTGGGCTTTATTGACATGAAAACAATTGGAATGGGAAGGCTGTCCACCAGCGCCAGCTGGAGAACAGCTTCAAGAAGAGGGAATAAGGCTCTGGTTTTATGCGCAGCAGAGTTAGAGTGACATAACTGCTTATACATATTCTAGCAGGTTTTAAAAAACTCATGCATATTTATGGTTCAGAATGGTAAGCATGCACAATTGAGAAACAAAAAATGAACATACAGTATTTGTACAGAAAGTTTGAAGAAAAAGGCTAGGGGGTGTATTTTATCATGTAGAATGAAGAGGAGGGACACTAAAGGTCAAGAAGGGAGTTGCTGCCCAGTTTCCATTGGCCAGTAATGTCCAGCCAGGAGTCTGGGTTCCTTATTCTCACTTGGTCCAATCACAGTCAATAAAACGCAATGGGAAAGCTTCTCCCAGAGAGAGGTATAAGCTAACCCTTCAATCTGTAAGCCTCGGGTCATTCTGTTTCAACTTTTCCGAAACCCAGAGAGTTCTGAACTGGGGGATGGGGGAGTGGGAGAGGTGCAGAAGGTTGCAAAAATCTTTAATTATTGGTTCCTTCTAAACAATAATTGTTATAAATTCTTAAATTTGTTTATAACATGTCAATTAGAGAAATAGAATTCACAGTTCACCTCCCAACTTGCCAACTAATTCTCCCTTTTGCATCTCTACTAAGTTATCTTACTTTCCTTACTTGAATCTTTTTTTGCAAAAGTGACCTCAACATTCTGGCATCTCACTTATATAAAACTTTCATCTCAAATATTGGTGCAAATATTTTATCAGCTTTCTTTAGATACTGTGAGAGAAGAATCCATGCTATCTTTCTCCTTGCTGTTGGCTAGACAGACCTGAGCAGTCACTTCCATCCATGAGTATGACAAACTTAGAGTGGCGTTGCCTTTGATTCAAGCAACACTGTGAGGGGTTTAATTTACTTGGCCTTGAATTTCAGCACTGACCACAGGGATAATAGATATAAAGGGAAAATCCAGTTTTGACTACCCCCTATTTTCTGTTGCGATTGTTAACAAAATTCCCTGCATGTTCTGACAATGTGCATATTCAATTACTAATTTCCTATAGAAAGTTTCTCTTACACTTCAATAAACTTGGATAAAAACAAGGCCTCCAGAGTGGGCCCCCCAAGGGTTCAGATGGCATCCTAGACGATGCTTGCCCACAGAGGTTGGAACTCGTTTTTTTGCCCCTCTATGTTTAAGTAATCAAAGGAACATCGACTCAATGAGACAGAGGACTGAATTTGTCAGGAAGTAGTTGTTACCTTTGATTTCCTGCTCCTTCATTGCAGACAAAAGCCTGCTATATAGTTACCTCCAATTGGTGCATGGTGTACATTGCAGACCACAATGTAGATGAGTAATCAATCCTGTGAGAATCTGAGTGACCTGACCCAAGACCCCACTCACAAGTGGGCAGACAACCTGGAGCCTGTAAACACATTGTTTTCAACTTGGTGAAAAAGTAATTTTAAGAGACAGAACACACACACACAAACATACACACAAATAAAATACAATACTCTCCAAGGAGAGTGATTATTTTCATGGCTAATCAAGAAGAGAGTCAACTCATAAAGCCCAGTGGTGAAGCCTGGTCAAATATAAGAAATACATGCCAGTGAATAATTGTCTCTTGTATCCACTTACTGCCCAAAGGTCTACTGCTTCTGGATTCATGTATCTCCACACATAAACAAGCTAGCAAGAGAAAGTTTCCTTGAAAAAGCACCTGACGTAAAAGTGTAATGTAGTACGGCTGTGATAACCTCTTCGTGCCCTCTGAAATAAAGGTATCACTCTATCTGCAGACACTCAGCACATTGACTCCCTTGTACTCCCAACACTGCAGTCCAATTATCACTTGGCTGGTTCTGCAGTCCTTCAAAACTGGAGTGCAGTTTGCCAAGAGTAATCTCCTGAACATCAGGACCACAGCCATTCCAGAGCATCACAGAGCTTGCCCAATCTACCCATCAACGAGCTCTAACACACCTAAAAGAAGAACACTGCCTTGAACATCTAAGTCCACAACACTGACCAAGAAAAAATTCAGGTAGTATCCTCTATTGATTGGGTTTTTGGTTTGTTTGTTTGTTTGTCTTTCAAAACAAAAGGACCAGGTTCTTGATGCCTCTCTATATGATAATTCATTTTCATGTGGCTTTCATTTTTATTTCACGGTCACGGTCATGGTCCTCCCGTTATTCATCAATTTGCTCGAGCGGGCCCAGTAACATCTCCATCGTGAGACTTGTCGTTACTGTGTTTGGCATATTGAATACGTCACGGAGACCTTGCCAGACTTTATCGTGCGGGTGAGATACTCTCAGTAGCTTGCTGGGCTCTCCGAGAGGAGCAGAGGAATCGAACTCCGGTCAACCATGTTGGCTGCGTGCAAGGCAAATGCCTTACCCACTGTGCTATCGCTCCAGCCCATTTTTATTTCAATCCATTATAAAGAGACCTTTCAGTAAGCTGGTTCTTTGACACAGTAAAAATGCTCTTACTCTGAACAAATAATATAATCCATAGACAAACTCAGAGCTAACCAATTGATCTGGAACCCCATTGAATTTATATACCAGTCTCAAATCAATACAATCCATTTTCAATATGGATTATAATCTGGGCGAGGGTCAATTTTGAGCATGACAGATCTAGTTCTCTCATAGACATCTTGATTTGAACACTAAAGGGATCTGTAAACATTTATTCATGATCTTCCCAAGACACCACCTACTACATTTTTTTTGGAATAGAAGCCCAAGTATCACTAGAAGTCACCATTAAAATGTTTATAACTGGCTAAGCAAATTTTTTTCTCTCTTTCAGTATTTTCTCTTTTAAACATTTCCTTACTCCTACTTATAGTTTTTCTCTATTATTTTACTAAAAAAGTATTTCAAGACATATTGTATTTTTCTGTAATAGGTTTCAAAATAGTTTTTTAGGATACTTGAAGCGCACACACTAGTCTTCCCTTTGTTATAAAATTGCTCATTGACTTAAAACTTTCATTTCATTTAATTGTGTTCATATGTGTGTGAGTAAAACTCGATAGATGGTTCATCTATGATACCATGACTTTCCTGATGGGTAACTTGAAATTAATATATATTTTCCATGGAGATTCCTTATTCAAATGCCTTGTGCCTTTATGTTCCTTAACCTCTGTTTATATGGTGTCTGTGGGAAAGTACATAGAACCTCATAACTGATGGATGGTATTGGAACAAGTTTCTTATATAATAGAATTTAAAAGGATTATTCCAAAGCTCAAATAGAAGTTAAAAGTCTTCTTATCACCAAGCCTCAGAAAAGTCCCTGGATGTCACTTCTGGCACATTCTTTTAATCAAGCAAGATATTAAAGCCAGTCCAGTTTCACATGGAGGGGAGTAGATTCTACCTCTTGACAAGAAAATGACATAGTATGAGGCCAGAGCTAGAGTACAGTGGGTAGGACATTTGACTTGCACACAGTCAACATTGGTTTGATTCCCGACACCCATGCAGAAAGTTCCAAGTTTGATTTCCCACACTGCATGATTGTGGTCTAGGTAGCGCTCAACTCCAGGTGGTCCTAGCACCAAAACTGTAAAGCCTACACTGGTCAGTCAGAGTATCACCAGGAGTGCCCCCCTAGCACCACTGGAGAAGACCAAGATAAATAAGCAAATAAAACTTTTAAGGCATAAAATACACAGAGAGACATACACAAATGAATCTCAGAACTAAGCAGCTCTTGGCAGAAATGCCTCCGGACTTTGCATTAGGCCACCTTCTCTGGGCCAGCCCAGACGGGTGCAGGTGCTGTCCCTCTTCCTGTTCCCTGGGAAGCCCAGCGACCGCCATCTTCCAGAACTCAATGGAAAACCCAGGTATGGGATAGTAGGGACAATACATACCAAGCCTCAAAGGTAGGGGAGAAGCTGGTCCTTCTCCCTCACCCCAACGGGAGCCTGAGATGATGCCCACAAACTGCCCCCAGCTACTTATTAAGCTCCTCAACAGCCATGATGCCAGAGACATACAAATGAATCTCAGAACCGAGCGACTGTTAGTAGAAATTCTCCAGACCTTAATTATTAAAATTTCAGAATTTCAAATTTTCAAATGCTACTCATAACCAGCAATACAAAACAAACTGTCTAACGTTGCCTTTTTGGCAGGTCTGAGTGTTGGGGGGAAATTCCAAATAATAATGATGGGACTGGTGTTGAAGCACTGAGTGTAATCAAAGTAGAGAGAGAGTAATGTAGAAATTTCCTGCCACAAAGACAGGGATAGGGGTGGGATGAGGGATATATTGGGATTTTTGGTGGTGGAGAATGTGCACTGGTGAAGGGATGGGTGTTTGATCATTGTATGACTAAGACTCAAACATGAAAGATTTGTAACTGTTCTAACAGTGATTCAATAAATGAATTTTTTTAAAAAAATTTAAAAAATAGAACAGATACAGTATTCTTCAGTGGAAAGGAATCAAGAAGTAAGAAAAATGGGGTGTCAGGGTGATCGAGATAGATAAAATAAAAGGTACTATTAGATCCCATGACCTACCCATCAGTTTTGTCTATAGCCTGTCTCATTTTGTGAGTTAAAATATTCTTCCAGAGGCTTCATTCTTGCAAATATAGACAGAAGGTACTTGGCAATCAAGAGAATATACCACCAACTCTTAGTAGATCATTTTTAGTACTGTGCCACCCATTCCAATTCCCTAATCCCTCACATCCTGCTTACAGTTAGTGGAATGCAGTGTTCCACCTAGCCGCATCCTGCGGATCTCCCAGCAGGACGTCATAGCTGTGTATCAGTTACTAGGTGTGGGTTTCCTTTTGCACCAGCTTGTCTGCCTTCCCGGGGATGAAATGAAGATTTCCCTAAGGAGAGAGAACCCAGCATCATTGACTCCTGCCTGGTCAGCTTCCAGGGAAAGTCAGTGGCAGCTTTGCTTGCAGCAACACCAGCCTGCGTATCCATAGCAAAGGCAGTCGGAGAGTGCACTCTGGCTGTCTTCAGTGCAGACTTTAGCTCAGACTTTCCCCAAATTTGTTCCCAGTGTACTTAAGTTCTGGAGCTTGGTGGTCTCATCATCTGGTATAACCTGAAAGGTCAGTAAGGCAAGATGAGCATAGTTTCTTTGCTCTTTGACTCTGATCTCTGTAACTTCCTGTAGAAAGTTGCTTCCTGGAGAGAAATTGACAGATGACAACTGTAAGGAGACCTAGTGAACTTAGACCACAGCTGTAAGTATCACTGAGGGCTTTACTGCATAATACTGACCAGGATCACAGCATTTTTCTGCTAGAGTAGAGTAAGAAACACGTGTTTTATGTTCCATTGAACTTGACAGGCTCATATATCAGTGTGACTTTAGATGTATTTGAATTTGTAATAGACACCTAAAATTCACATTAAAAACCTCAACTTTTTGACTTCCCTCTAAACCTTTCCACGCATAGCATTTCCCATCTCCATTAATGAGTATTTCATTTCTCTAGTTACTTAGAAAAAAACCTTTGGAATCAACTTTGATGCTTTTCTTTAGCTCATACTGTTTTTCTCTATTTTAAGTACTATATGATTAGCTGTCCCTTTAAAATATATCCGAGAATCCAGCCACCTTTTCACAATTTCCCCTGCTACCACTATGAACCTAGCCACCATCATTTCTCATCAGGAATCCAGCAGTAGAACCTTAACTTTTCTCTCTGTGTCTTCCCCGATGCCTTTGTAGAATGATATAAATTATGGAGGCAGATGGGATTATATAAACATGAAAGATCTGACAAGCTGTTCCTTGGCTCTGGCTCTTCAGAGCAGAGCTCAAAGTCTTAGTCACTTGAAGGCACTAAATTCACTGCCCCTGGCTTTTACTTTCTAAGTTTCTGACTTTTACTTTTTACTTTCACTTTCACTTTTTTTTACATTTATCTCATGTCTTTTACTGTGGCTCATCCAGATTAAGTTTTCCGGGACTCTTTGCTCTTCCTCTCCCGAGACAAACTCTTGCTCATTTATGGCCTTTTCAGCAACTATTTACTTTATCTAGGTGTGTTCATCCAGGTACTTGATGATTGCCTGCTCTCTGCTCAGTCCTTGCTCAAGTGGAAGCTTTTTCTGGCGGCCTCTGCTTGGCACCCCTGTATCAATGCCACTAACCCTCATTCCAATGCCAGCATTCTTTATCTGCTCTAGTTTTCCATAGCCTCATTATCTTTTAATAACGCTATATTTTATGCATTGCATTTCATTTTATCATCTCTGTAAAACTTTAAGCCATAGGACAGAATATTTGAGTTTGGATGATTTTTCTGGATTTAAAATTTCATGGTTGAAAAAAATTTTATATTATCACTCTAGTCTCTAGACATATGCTAGTAACCAAATAAATGAATTTAGTTAGGCAACTTAAATGAAATGTTCAGTTCCTCAATCTTAATGAAATGTTCAGTTCCTCAATAGCAATATGATGGAGGATTACAGTCAACACAGTTGTAGCATGCTCTTCTGGAATTGCAGAAAGTTCTGTTGGAAGTGCCACTCTGGACCTTTCGAGTTTGCTGTGTTCCCCACCAGGTTGTACAGGTGATTAGTCCAGAATTGGAGCATAAGCAGTGCTGCTTCACATGGGAAGATTGGGGGGATCTTGTGAACATTGCAAATTCGGATTCAGTCGGACTGGCAAGGCCAATTTCAGCATTCAGACAAAGCACTTGAGTGAAGTCTGTTGCTGGTCTGGGGCACCATGCTCTAAGCACATCACACAGGCAAAAATATCTTCTGGTCATTCTTAGTAGGGTATTTATTCTTTGTTACCATAGAGGTGTACTTTTGTACTTAGGATAAAACAAACATTATCCTCCTGTTGTTCATCGATTTGCTCGAGCAGGCCCAGTAACATCTCCATTTTGAGACTTGTTATTGTATTTGGCATATTGAATACGTCATGGATAGCTTGCCAGGCTTTGCTGTGCAGGCGAGATACTCTCGGTAGCTTGCC
>JAOXYA010000025.1:40013586-40023926 GCA_028565675.1 Sorex palustris
TCCTTTTATTTTCTTGACCAATAGTATTACATCATTTAAGATCCCTATGGATTCAATGTTAGGAAGAGTGCAGCTTTCTTTTCCTGGATAAAATTTATGGATTAACATATGATGTCAAGTTCCTTAATCCACTTTGAAATGAATTTTGTGCATGGGGTGATATTAGGGGTCTGAGTTAATTTTATTGGAGTGATAGCACAGTGGGTAGAGCATTGGCCTTGCACATGGCCAACCTGGCCTACCTGGGTTCGATTCCTCTGCCCCTCTCGGAGAGCCTGGCAAGCTACAGAGAGTATCTCACCTTCACAGCAAAGCCTGGCAAGCTACCCGTGACATATTCGATATGTCAAACACAGTAACAACAAGTCTCACAATGGAGGCATTACTGGGCCCACTTGAGCAAATCAATGAATAATGGGAAGACAGTACTACAGTGCTACCTATGATTAACCAGTTTTCTCAACACCATTTGTTAAAAAATTTTTCTTGGTCTATTTCATGCTCTTAATATCTTTGTTAAAGATTAGCTGACTGTATGCTTGAGGATCTGTCTTTATTCACAAAGGATACTTGCATTCCTATGTTGATTGCTGCCCTATTCACAATAGCACAAGTCTAAAAACAACCCAAGTGTCCAAGGACCGATGACAAGGTATAAGACACACACATACACAGAGAGAAGTTCATATATAATCATAATAGTCATATATATACACACACACAATGGAATACATATTATATACAACATATTATAGATTATAGTAATACTATAAGAAAAAGTGAAATAATATAATTTGCTGTTAAATGGATGAAACTGGAACTGAAAGGTATATGAATTCACTTCACTAGATGAAGTCAGCCAAAAGAAAAGAGACAGATACAGAATAATTTTCCATATGTTTAATAAACCAATCCATAGTAAGGAAACAACAAATGGTCAACACAAACAAAATCTAAGAACTGATTACAAAACAAAGCTGACCAGGACAGTGAGACTTGAGATTGGAGTAAGGTTGATGAGGTGAGGGTGGTGAGAGTGAATGAGGAGAGGAGACACGCCTGGAGGAAGACAGTACTAGAGAGAAGGGTTTACTGTTGGATGCTATAAGCATCTACCACTGACAGTTCAGTAAAACTGTAAATCAAGGTCATTAGAAAAATATTTTTAATAAACAGAAATTTAATACTGCTGGCATTATTTTCTTTAAAAAGTAAAAGAGCAAATAAAAATGAAGAAAATATGAACTGTATCTATCAATCCTTTTTCATCTAGTCTTGAAAGTTCTAAGGCATCTTGGGACTTTTAGTATAGTTTTACAAGTCTCTTGTTTACAGAATCTCTTTCTATTCCTTAAAGGGCAAGTACCTCAAAAATTCTAACACTCAAAAGTAATTGGCTTCTCAGTTTTAAAAGACAATCAGCTGGGCCATCTGTGGCCTGAGGCAGTGGGTGCAGAATGTGCTCCCTGATGGAATGGGTGAAAGGCCAGGGTCACCAGGAAATACAGCTGAGCTGGGGCAGAATCCTCAGATAAGATTTCAACAAGTCTCCCTGCGTTGTATGTGCATCCAATGGTCCTGAAAGACAACACATTTATCCAGACTATAAATAATTCACCCCTCAGCCCCTACCCCCACATGAGTGAATATTGGAAATAAACGTTCTATTTCTTGCTTTACATGGCATTTAAATTCTTTTTACAAGGCACTTGTGTGACTTTTGCAAGTTTTTGTTTAAAGAAACTTCTTTAAAGCTGGAAAAAAAATTACTTGTTTTCAGTGAAGTTAATTAGAGTAAGAACTAGTTTTTTTTTCTCCCTTCTCTTGAGTGCTTTATGAGGTACTTCTCAATAGTAGTCAAACTATTAAAGTGTTTTCCTTTTTCTTTTTTGAGGTGGGAGCTCACCCAGAGTTGCTCAGGGCTTAGTCCTGGCTCTGCATTCCAGGCTCACTTCTGGCTCTGTGCTCAGGGATCACTCCTGACTGGGCTTGAGGGACCATATGGGGTGCCAGGGATTGAACCCAGGTAGATAAAGTGTAAGGCAAATGCCCTACTCACTGTACTATCGCTCCTGTTTTTTTTCCTCTTTTACAACAAAGCTGTTAATGACAGTTTCAAGCTTGTAAGTTCAAACTTAAAACCAACCCACCAAAAATGTCAGTGTTCCTCCAACCAAGACCAAAGATTCCCTTCCTCTCCCCACCCTCCTTGTTAGCAACTGTTCCTTTGAATCCAAAGTTTACAATAGTGTTGACTCATGATTATGACATATAGTTACCTTACCTATAAACCACTGAAATACCTATTTTTAAAGTATCATTCATTGTTTAAAATAATGATATTAATGTGAGTTATGTAAATGTCATCTCATTGATGGGAAAAAATGGATTAAAAGCTAGAGAGATAGTTTAATGGGCTTAAAATAGCATGCTTTGCTTACAGGAGTCCTGGTTAGATTCTGTGCATTAAATTGGGATTTAAGCACCACCAGGTGTGACCCCCCAAACAAAAGCCAAAGGAAGGATTGAAATATGCATCAGAATTATTTACCATTTAACATGATTTCCCTCAAAGTTGAGGCTGCAAAGTGTCCCATAACTGGAATGGGGATTTTCCACCTACATTTACAGATGAGGAAGGACCAACATTGAACAAAGAATGAAAATAAATCCCAGCTGGTAGTTCAAAGGAACAGTAATGAGAGAGCTAGATTTAAGTCCTAGTTCTTTAGATTGCAGTCCTGTCTTTGTTACAGAACACACTTTCTCAGCTTGGGCTTTCTACCACCTTGGTGTATGTAAAGAGAATGGCAAGCAGATTTAGATTTAAGTGAATGAAGTTTAAATTTCTGGTGCCTAATCCTCATGAGCCCCATCCAAATTCCTGGTGTAGGGCAGGTAGGGAGCTCAGCTTTGTACTCACATAAGCACATGATATTTTGGTATTGTGTGCAAAAATAGCATTTTTTATTTTGAGTAGGTTAAAGCCACTGTCTTCTCCCACTTCAATTTTCCCTTATATGAGGAGGTATTAGATGGTCATATGACTTTTGAGACTATGACTAAAAGGCAGATGATCAGTTGGAGGATATATGTGGCTTCTGTACATTGTCATACAATTGTACACTTCCTAGTCACTTCCATGGAAATCATGGAGTAACCAATTCTAAGAATTCCCTTACCACCCACTGTGCTAACTCCTGGTCTCTTGACACAAAGGTGCAGGACCAGAGGTAAATTCCTAAGAAGCTTAGTTCTGACAGCATTGGTGGTGAAGAGAGGGAGTTGAAGTGATGGAGCCAGAAACCAATCTCCAGAAATTTTTCTCAATCATCGAGGTTAAAGTTTTAGCAAAATTTTTCCATCAACATCTAATCAAAACAGATGTTTTCTCCTGTCAGGAACTTATTTTTGAATGCAGTATTGAAAATTATAAATAAAAATAGGCACATCTTATAGTAAAACTAAAGAGCAGATTTCAAACAGCTCAACAGCACAAGAACTCTTTCTAACTTGACAACTGTAAATTTTTACATGGCATTCCTTATAACTGAGGTGCAAATTGTGAATATTTTAAAAAAATACTCAGCGCGCACTAAGCAAATTATCTTTCTGTTCTTTCTTTAGAGGAAAGAAAAGGATATTTGCTAAAGAAGCAATCAAGCATATAGCCAAACTGTGCTTTTAAAAAGTTGTGGAAGCACAGCAGAAAATCTATTCATTTAAAAATGCTTTTTTCTGAACTTGGTGGGGAGGGAGAGAAAATATTTGTCACATTGTAAGCTCTTGTAAATTTGTGAGTTGTGTGTCTTTGCAACTGATTTTGAATCCTTTTATTTTAAAGAGCCCCTTAGGAAACCATTAAGACTATGTTCATCTCAATGGTGAGCATGGTTTGAAATTCTCTTTTTCATGTTCATTTCTAGTTGCTTTTTTAATTCCTTCATTTTAGTGGTTCTCCATCTTATTGTCCCTACATCTTTCCCTCATGGTTGAAAGTAATATACATGGAAGCATTCAGGAAACTGAGTCACAATCAACCATTGATTTTGGTGCTTATTTTTTTTCAGTGTCCATATCTGCTCATACTTACCTCTGCCATTTTAGTAATCTGGATTAATTTATGCAAGAGATATCTATTTAGGGTGAATTATATTTGGGTTTACAGTTACATGAGCTGGCTCTCAGTGCTTTTCATAGGCCAGGCTTTGCCCAGGCTCCGTATTTTGAAAGGTCTCCAGGCAGCTCCCCCCAATGGGTAATGTCTAAGAGGTCAAGGAAGTCTGCTCATCCAGAGCCCTGGTCTCTTTCCAGGACATATTCTGGACAAGCTGGATCCCAGAGCCCCAGAGCTAAAATCCACACTATTTCTCTCCGGTTTTCTTTCTTAATACTCTTCCTCCAGAAGACTAATCTGTCCCTATGGAACTCATTTCTAGGACCAAGAACAGTTACTTCAATGATGGAAAAAAGATTCAAAACTTTGTTGCAGAACTTGAAGTCTAGATGCATGCAGCTGATTCCACAAAGGTGGGTGCTAAATAGGAAAAGAAAGGAACAAACCAGTAGCACTATTTATAATAGCTAAAATATGGAAACAACCCAAGTGTCTAAGATAAGATGACTGGATAAAGAAGCTATGAAACATATACCTAACAGAATGTTTCTCAAATACAAGAAAAAATGAATTCATGTAATTTTTTTTCTACATAAATGGATTTGCTGACTCAAGTAGCAGAATACAAGCCATTGATATGTGAGGCCCTATATTCAATCTTGAGAATCCCACAGACCCTGAGTACTACTGAGTACTACTGGGTGTAGCCATTGTGACCACCAACCATTGCCAGGGCTGAGCCTAGCAGCAACTGCCCCTACAAGCAACAAAAAGAACAATAAAGTTCCTGGCCCTATGTATCCAGAGAAACGATGGATCACTTATAACCAAGAGAATGCAGCCCAATAACACTGTGTGACACTCAAGGCTAAGTCACAAATGGTAAATGAGCTTCTACCTTAAGAACCAGAATATTCTGAGCTTCCAGAGAAGCAATTAAACTGACCTAATAAAAAGAAGACAAAATAAAAAGAAGACAAAAATCATCCACTTAGCCAAACCTAAAGGAAAAGACTTAGAGCTGCTAGAAGGAAGTTAGCCCTCAGTTTCCGTAACCCCTGTGATTTTCCAGTTCCAACCACTAACTGAGAAAGAACACATCTGGAGCTCAAACTGCCCATAGAGCTTTCCTTGAATTCCTGTACACAGATATTATGATCATAATAAAGTGACTACTATTATTTTAAACTGTAAGTTTTGGGATGATTTCTTGAATAACAATTGTAACTGGAACACTTTTCTTTATTGCATTGAAAGCAAAATATTTTTGAATATTTTTGAAAATAAAAATCTCATGAAATTGAATAAGAAATAAAAACATCTCAAATTAAGCCTATTTTATCTAATGCTCAGCGATAATAGAAAAGACAATATTATAGATGCAAATGTTGAAAATATAATGATACCAGAACAAATTGAGTGTTTTAGTATTTTATAAAATCTTTAGATGAGTCTTTTCCTTTATCTTTTGTCTCCTCACAACAAAGGGCTAGAAAAGGACTTTGAATACTCATTTGTAAACTCACTATATCATGAGATCACCATAGGGATTGTACGTACTGAATTCTCAATTCCAGTTAATTGAGAATTTTAATTAGTCATTTCAGATTAAGCAAGGTACTACTATGATTGGTGGGTTCCAAAGGCTGCCATCTGTTTCTTTTGTGAGTATTAATATTATGTCATATAGAGTCTAGCAAGGAGAAAAATTGTCACATAGAAATTTTCTTAACATTAGCAAAAGGTGAATACTTAAGAAATGAAAGGGAAAATGGAGGGAGCAGACTGCAGACAGGAAGAAAAGAAAAGGCCCAGGAAGAAAGGAAACAGTCCAATTATTTGCTGTGTTAAGAGAATAAAACTGAATTTAACCTTAGACATCTGTTTATGCCTGGTGTTGTTTTTCCTTGGTGTGGAGGGAGGTAATTAAAATGCCATGTAGCTGCTTGCCTTGTATGCATTTCTAAGCATAATTCAAACTCTTATGAATCTGTTCTCTCAAAGAAATAGCTGATTATAGAAACAGAACAAAACCTCTTTGATCCCTCATGTGATACAACTAGGTCATGAGAAGAAGAATTACAAATATATTCTGTTTTGGATGACTTTTCATGGAAATCCAAACCTGGAGGGGTTTGAAATGAAAAATGGAAACCAAGGGAAAATAGAAAGCAAAAGAACTAGGGGAGAGGAAAAAAAGCATAAACTCTGCAAAGATTGCCTTATATAAACTTTATTTTAACATGGCTAACATTTTTCTAACTTACTTCTTAATAGTATTTCCCTCTTATGAACTGTGTTTAAAAGGGAAAGTGATAAAGTCAGATGTGTATAAAAATAGATGATTGACATTGCTATGCAAAAACTCATAACATGTTGGGTCTCCTTTTAAAAAGTAGACATTTATGCGTTTCTCATAAACTTCAGTTTCTCTAGTGTTTTGATACATGTGAGTATTTATCCTCTAGTTAGTAGAAAACTTTTGTGCTTTGAAATTAATTGTATCTCTCCCCAAAAGCAAAAGTTTGATTTTTTTGAAGAATCTAGTATTTACATTTTTAATGGAATCACCGTGAGCTATAGTTACAAAGCTTTCGTGTTTAAGTTTCAGTCATACAATGATCAAACACCCATCTCTCCACCAGTGGACATCTTCCACCACCAATGTCCCCAGTATCCCTCTTACCAATGTCCCTAGTATCCCCCACCTAACCCACCCCTCCCCCTGCCTCTATGGCTGACAATCTCCCCCATACTCTCTTTTATATTGCTTGTTATGAATAGCATAAGATATTGCACGGCCCCAAGAGCAGCCACAAGGAATTCTAAATTTTAGATAATTAGGGTCTGGAGAAATCCCTGCAGTGAGCTGCTCGGTTACAAGATTCTTTTGTATGTTGAAGAATCTAGTATTTTTAAACATTTATTTGTAAAAATAAGTTGATTAGGAATAAATCAGCTGATTCCCTCCACTCCCCTCTCTTATGAAGAAGAAGAAACCATAGCCAAAATAGCAAAAACTAAGAGTGCGTTCATGCCATATCAGGCAGTAAAATTCAGAGTAAAGACTGACTTTGGGTATACTAAGTCAGGGGACTAACTATGTTTTTTTGTTTGTTTGTTTTAATTTTTATTATTCTGAGGGTCACACCAGAGGTTCTTATTCCTGGCACTGTGCTCAGAGGTCACTCCTGGCAGTGCTAGGGATTTCATATGAGGTGCCAGGAATCAAATTTGGGTCAGCTATATGCCAGGTAATAATTTTAACCCCTACTGCACTATCTTTCTGCTTCCAGCTGTGTCTTTTTTTTATGTTTTTTTTTTGGTTTGAGCCAGAGAGAGGATTCAAAGAACTGGAACACATGATTTGCTTCCTGGAACCTAGGCTTTAATCCCTGGCACCAGTTAGATTGACCCCTAAACCCCATTGTGCTCCAAAGGAAACAAAAAGAAAGAATTCTCTAGGTTGTGCTCTTTTCCAAAATGCCATCATCAGAGCTCCTTCCTGATTTTAAACCAAGTCTCTGAGGAAGGTTTCCATATTATGACTTACACCTATTTAAGTTCACTGAATTTCCCTCCACCAATCCCAGTGACCTAAGACTGCCACATACACACGGGAGATTCAGGTGAACAACAGAATGTTCTGAGTTGTGTGAGGCCAAGGGTCAGGAGGATCCGTCCACAGCTTGAAAGCTGGTCTTATGTGCTGGGGGAAAAGGCAGCTGGGATAGAGACGGGACCACTAAGTAAATAATTGTTGGAGGGCTCATTCAGGTTGGTAGATGCGTGCTGAAAATAGACTATGGACCAAACATGATGGCCGCTTAGTACCTGTATTGCAAACCATAACACCCGAAAGGAAAGAGAGAGTTAGAGGGAATGTGCCTGCCACAGAGGCAGGGGATGGGAAGGGTTGGGGGCAGCAGGAGGGATATTGGGAACATTGATGGTGGAGATTGGGCACTGGTGGAGGGATGGGTACATGAACATTGTATGACTGAAAAGTTTGTATCACGAAAGTTTGTAAGTCTGTAACTATATATCACAGTGATTCATTAAAATAAAATTGAAATAAATAAATAAATAAATGAAATTATATTGTAACGACAACAAAAAGGAATTAGCTCTGAGCATAACCTGGTGTGGCCCAAAAAACTAAATAAATAATTTTTTTCTAGTAATAATTTTAAAAAAAGAGTGTTTGGAAGATATCAATTCAGGATTCACTCCTCCACCGGAGTCAACTCAGTCACCCTCTTAATGACAAGACAGTGAGGAGAGATGCCTTTTCAAAAAAAATTTTAACTCAGATATGAGGAGGGAAAGAGATAATTGACTAATGGGAACATAACGCATGCCCCTTACATGCAGCTCTTATTAAATATCACAGCAGCTCTAATAGGCAAATGAAAGAATTTTGCAAAAGAAAAAGTCATTCTATTCCAAATTAGAGTTTGGGGCCACACCCAGCTGTGTTGAGGGGACCACTTGTGGTGTGGGGATTGAACGGGTGTGTGCCTCATCCAAAGCAAGTGCCTTGTCTGTACTATCTCTTCAGTCCCTAAATTAGGTTTTTAAAAGACAAAAGCAGTCAGAGTTTACCAGAAAAACATTTTTAAAATTTATTTAGCAAGGATGGGCTGGAGCGATAGCACAACGGGTAGGGCGGTTGCCTTGCACAAGGCCCACACGGCCAACCCAAGTTCAATTCCTCCGCCCCTCTCAGAGAGCCTGGCAAGTTACTGAAAGTACCTCACCTGCTCTGCAAAGCCTGGCAAGCTCCCCGTGATGTATGAGATATGCTAAACATTCAATAAGTCTCACAATGTTACTGGGCCCGCTCAAGCAAATTTATGAACAATGGAAGGACAGTGACATTGATTTAGCAAGGATATCAAATGAGGAAAATATTTTTATTAGCAATTATAATTCCTTTCACAAATGCTTATTGAGTAGTTAAATGTATTAGGTGCTGCACTAGATTTTGGACAAAAAATCTTTACTTTTCTAAACTTATCTTAAGATGAAATAATTGCATATATCCCTCTCCTGCCCCACCAACCCCCCAAAAATTATTATTTTAAAATTTTAATTATTTTTTTCCACATTCATAAGAAATTCAGATAGAGTAAATATGACTGGTATTAAAACTGTGAAAATAGTTGACATTTTCAGGGTTTTAAAATAGTTTTATTGGTTAAGATACTGTGATTCACAATATTTTAGGGGATGAATCATGGTTTACAACTGTTATCAGTAGGATCTCATACATGAATAATTCCAGCACTAAGTCCTCACCAAGTCTGCTTCTTTCTGTCATTGTCCCAGTGTCCCTACCACCATCACCACGGCCCAAAACCTGTGATAAGCTTCCTAGTGAAGACAAGCTCTCAATTTCTGCTGCCTTTGGCCCTTTGTTATTCCCCTATTCTATTCCATCATATCCTGCATACAAGGGAGATCATTCTGTGTCTGTCTCTTATTTGGACTGACTTCATTCAGCATGATACTCTCCAGCTCCATTTATATGGCAACAAATTTCTTGATTTCATTCTGTCTTTTAGTTAAGTACCATTTCAATGTGTATATGTACCAGAGCTTCTTTATTCAATTATCTGTTCTTGGGCACTTGGGTTGCTTAAGATTTTGGCTATTGTGACTAGTACTGCAATGAACATCAGGGTATACATGTGTTTTCTGAAGAAAGTTTTTGAACCCTTGGGGTAGATGTGCAGAAATGGAATTGTTGGGTCTTATGGAAGCTTAATTTTTTTTAAGACACGTCTATATTGTGTTTCAAAAAGGTTGGACCCAGTTAACACTCCCACCAGCAGTGAATGAGGGTCTCTTCTACTCCACATCCACACCAGCATTGGTTGTTTTTGTACTTATGATGTGGGTCAATTCTTACTGGTTTGGGGTGATATCTCATTGTTGTTCTGATCTGCATTTCCTTGATGATAAATGGTACAGAACATTTTTTTTTCAAAAACCTTTTAGCCATCTGTATGTCTTCTCTGAGCAGGTTTCTCTTCCGTTCTTAACCCCATTTACTGATGAGATTGGTTGTTTTTTGTGGGTTTTGTTTTGGTTTTTTTTTAAGCAGAGTTCTAGTAGTGCTTTATATATCTTGGATAACAATCCCTTGGTTCGAGCAGGCCCCAGTAACGTCTCCTTCATCCTAGCCCTGAGATTATATTCAAGGCTCTTTAGGAGAATG
>JAOXYA010000025.1:40066031-40081660 GCA_028565675.1 Sorex palustris
AGTATAGCTTCATTCAAATAATGGCAATAGTGTTCTTTGAGTTTCTTTTAAATTTTATCTATTCATTTACTTTATAAGGGCCACATCAGGGCTCTGCTCAGTGTTGTTTAAGGAGGCCATATTCCTTGCATATGCTATGCATTCACTCTTCTACTTAAAATATCTCCTTTTTTTCATTTCTGTTAAGTGTAATACTTGAGGCCAAAAGGCTATAGATTGATTAGATTTGATAGTTCTTGTGCATTTGGTATTTATATTTTTATCGAAAGAAAAACTTTGTATACTGCCAGTAGCAGGTAATTGAGGAAATATATGTGTTACTTTAAAAAAAAACTCACAATTTTTGGAGGGCCAGAGTGATACTACAATAGGTAGGATGCTTCCCTTGTAGGTGACCAACCTGTTTCTGGTCCCTGGCATCCTGTATGGTCAGTCAAGCACAGCCAAGGCTAATTCCTTAGTGCAGAGCCAGGAGTAACCCCTGAACACCACCAGGTATGGGCCCAAAACAAAACAAAAAAACTAATACATTTTTATCTCAGAAAATTAATATATTTTACAATCTCATAATGAGTTTCTTATACTTTGGATTATGCTACATATAACCTACCTAGAGCAGAGAAGAACCAAGGCATATGTTTACTAGATTTAGGCTAAAGATTGGAACTTAGTAAAATTATTCAGGTTGATCCTTATTTTTTTTACTATGTCCATATATAAAAACACTAATGTTGGTTTAGTAATTTATAGGAAGCATAAAGTTTCTCCTAAAGACATATCTCTACTTGAAAGGCAAAAATACCTTTAGAAATGAGAGCCTGGAAGATTTTTTTTATTCTATTTAGCCTGTAGTAGCTCTTTGACCTGGCAAATCGTTTCTGGTTTGGGAGCTCAATTTCCTAATCTCTAAAATTAGGGGTTAGGTTAAATGACTTTAGCTTTCCCCCTACAGCCTTCACTGTGCTGTCCTATCCTTTTCTAAACAGTTAACTGCAGGTTTGTGGTTCTAGCATGTGACTCTGCTTGTGGTTTTTCTGACAAACTGAGGAGAGACATGCTAGACCTTTCAGAACGTGTAGCTGGACTTCTGCATTCTTTCAAATAGAATTTATGTCCGTAGCAATCATAATCTCTATTATCTCAGTAGATGTGATCAATCAAAACTAGTTTTAGGGGCTAGAGAGATAGTACAGTAGGAAGGGCACTTACCTTGCATTTGGCGGGCATGGATTTAGTCCCTTGCCCCAAATTTGGTTCCCAAACCTTGCAGGAGCGATCCTTGAGTACAGAGCTAGGAGTAAACCTTGAGCACTGCCAGTATTGAGTCCCTCCCCCCAGACCTCCAAAAAAGCCATACAGACCAAAAAATAAAAACTTGTTTTATTTGCTCTTTTTCAAGAAAAATTGAGAGTTAGCTTTGATCTTGAGGTAGAAAACGAGCTGGTCTGGGTGAAGGGGCTGGAAGAGTGATCATATGTGAGAAGGTGATTTTCAGAGCAGGTTACCAGGGAACTTCTTCAATTAAAAACTTGCAGTTTTTTCTGCTTCAAGAGTTTTAATGCAAGATTATGAAACTGAAAGAAAAAGAATAGGCATAAGGTATGTTCCATACTCTTTGCTCTTCAAAACATCATTGTACTGTGTACTGTTTTAGGACTGTACCTAGAAGGTGTTCAGTTGTTTGCAAGTTCCATGAAAGCTGTAGTTGACACTTGACCTTAGTTATTCATCTAGCGTAATACTGTGCAGGGAGTAACTACCCTCAGCACAGGTAAGTGGTTCCCTGATTCTTAGTGTTCACTCTTTTTTTCCATTCTTAGGTTCTTTTTGTGCCTGATGCCAACTTTCCTTCCAGTACCTTAAGGTTATCATCCAGTCCTGGTGCTACTGTCTCTCCTTCATCATCAGATGCAGAATATGATAAACTGCCTGTACGTATGTCACTCTATCCACTAAAACTCAGATTTGTCAAAAAGTATTGTTACTATGTCGATTTGCTCGAGCGGGCCCAGTAACGTCTCCATTAGAGACTTTGTTGTTACTGTGTTTGGCATATCGAATACGTCACGGGGAGCTTGCCAGGGTCTGCCGTGCAGGCGCGCGGTACTTATAAGACAGTCAAAAAGTATTAGAAGACGAAAAATTCTTCATGTGGTTATTTATATGATTTCATCTGAATTTCCCCACCAAAGGCCTGAGGTTAGGTAATTAATCATTAGCTGTGAGAAATTGCATCCTGTCCAAAAGACCCCTTGTTTGGACTGGAGAGGCAGTTCACTGGGTAAGACAACTTGCCTACAATGGGGCTTCTTACTCCGCCATCCCATAAGGTCCCCTGGGCCCATCAGGAGTGATTCCTGAGTGCAGAGCCAGGAGCAATCCCTGAGCATTTACGGTCTCAAAGACAGAATATATGCCTATGTAAAAAGTGTGATATTAAACCCCCGATGAGACTGATGACTTATAAGTGCTCCTCCTTTTATGAGGGAATTTGAATTATAAGACAAGTATGAATTTTTTATTGGATTGTTTTCTAAAGACAGTCAGTGAACCTCTTTTTGCAGAGTTCATACATACTTGTCTTTGTTTCTTTAAGCTTTGTTTGGCTTGATTCTATTTTATATTTGTGGGGGTTTTTTGAAAGACAAAGAATATTTGCTTATTTATATTCAAGGTTAAGTTACTGTTGAACAAAGTTGATTTTATTTGTATTATCTGTTGTGGAAAAGTTGCATATTTATTTTGGAAATTTTTGCTTTCTAAAGGATGCTGACTTAGCAAGAAAGGCCTTAAAACCCATTGAAAGAGTGTTATCATCTACTTCTGAAGAAGATGAACCAGGCGTGGTAAAATTTTTAAAAATGAATTGTCGCTACTTCACTGATGGAAAGGTACATGGTTGTGTAATTTATTTCCTGCTCTTGAAATCTGTGGAAAACTAAACTAGAAATTAGACAAAATTACTAAAGTCAGTCTACATTAAAATATGCTAATCCTTCGGGTCAGAGAGATAGTACAACAGGTAGAGAGCTTGCCTTGCATGGAGCTGACCCTGGTTTGATCCTGGGCACTTCAAGCACGCGAGGAGTGATCCCTGAGCACAAAGCCAGGAGTAAGCCTTGAGCATAGCCAGATGTGGCCCAGGACCAAAAAAAAAAAAAAAAGATATGGTCTAGGGAGATAGTACAGAGGGTGGAGTGCTTGCCTTGCACAATGCTGATCCAGGGTTCATACCCCAGCGCTCTGTATGGTCCCCTGAGAACTGCCAGTAATGATCCCTGAGCAAAGAAACCTGGAGTAAGCCCTAAGCACATCCATTAGTTTTCCTTTATTGGATATCCAGCATTTTACTTAAGAATTGTAGTCACTGAATGGAAATGAGAATCTTTATCTCCTTCGGTTCTTGCCCATAGATTGTTAAGGAGATAGTTAAGTATATGTGTAGCAACAAATGCTGGATTAAGACTTGTTACATTGTGGAGTTCATGCCCAATTCAATCAGCTAATCAGTGGCTGAATAAATAGCAGTACTCCTACATAAAAAAAAAAGACTTGTTAAATTTATGTCCTACTTTAACACCCACTAGCTCCGAGACATGCATAAGGTATTTACAATTTTCTAAGCTGTCATATTTTTGTCTGCAAAATAAGAAAATAATAAATTCAACTACTCTAGTATGGTAATTAAAGGTACAATTTTTGTACAGAGCATGCCACCAAATTTCACACATTTAAATTATAATTCAGTTTGCTACTGGAGATTGTGGTATTCAGTGTCTATTCTGTCATATTCTTAGGGGATTTTTTTTTTGCATCCTGTGTTTTTCACACAGAAGAAAAAAATACAACTTTTATGAGTCTCTACAGGGTTGATATCTATGAAAAGGTATTCCTGTGTTCATACAGATTTTTTTTTGCCAAGTTCCAAGTGATAGGAAAGCAGGTTATTGTATGTACTTAACTATTTGGAACCAAGAGTCAGAGATCCAATTGTAATTGAAATATGAGTTTTCACAAAGATTTCACTAAACTCACTGATGTTGCCAAATTCCTTGCCTAAGGAAAGTTTTTTGTGTCCTTGCTAGGTAATTCACCTGAGGCCATCAAGGTTTCTAATGTAAACTGACTCAAATTTCAGACTTAAGTTCTTATCAAGCTATTGTTTTTCACTGTTAGTGTCCATAGCTGAGCTGTATTCACTTCTAGCTATAAAAAATTTTTGTAACTTAGTTCATGATTCCAAAGAATCCCTGGGTTTTATTGCTGGCACCATTTTTTTAAAATTCTATTTGCATTGATTTTTTGTTTTCAATTTAGGTTTTTGTGATTTGCTAAGTTCTCAACAATAGACTTTCAGGCTTAGGGGTTCCAACTCCCATCCCACCCCCAGTATCCACGTTTTTTTCACCAGTGACCCCAGCTTCCCTCCCACCCCACAACCTATCTCCTAAATAGACACATTTTTAGTTTAGTTGTTGTAGTTTGTGTCCAGTGCTTAAACTAGTTTTGGGTCTAGTGGTTTAGATGAATTTTGCTAGATGTGGGCTTCCTGAAGATTTTAAGGAAGAACATCAGGAGTGTTCATCTGACTTGGAGGCAGCATCCCCCTCATATTTGCTGGTCTTAATGAGAGTTTCACCGCCACCCTCGAGAACATCACGCAACGACTGGAATGGGAAGGAATGAAAGTGAAGATATATGGTCAGCAACTACACCACCTCCGCTTTGCTGATGACATCATTCTAATAAGACCAAACATTAGCCAAGCGGCCAAATGCTGGCCAACTTCAACCATGAGTATGGAAAGGTTGGACTCCAGCTGAATCTCACAAAGACAATGTTTATGAGAAACAGTCTCGTTCCTGACGTTCCATTCGCTCTCAACGGAACGACCATCTCCGAATGCAACAGTTATGTGTACCTAGATCAAGAAGTCAACATGACGAATGACCTGGCACCTGAGTTGCACAGGAAGAAGAGAGCGGCTTGGAATGCCTTCAAGAGCGTCAAAGAAATAGCTAAGAGGACGAAGAACCTCCAGCTCCGGGCACATCTCTTCAATACCACTGTTCTTCCTGCATTAACATACACCTCAAAACCTGGGCCCTAAGAAAACAGGATGAGAACGCTATTTGGGTCTCCCAAAGAGGAATCGAAAGAGCTATGCTTGGAGTATCATGTTTCACTCAAATGAGAGAAAAAATCCAGAGTTCTGACCTCCGTTGATGGTTAAGAATTAGGTATGCTGTTTCATTTGCCAAGGTGTAGAAAATCAGATGGGCGGGACACGTAATGAGATTTGGAGATGACCGCTGGACTAGAGCCGTTACTGACTGGATTCCACGGGACGTCAAAAGACCGTGTGGCCGCCCACCTACAAGATGGTCAGACTTCTTCATCAAGACCCTGAAAGATTGGTTTGAGGCTCTTCATGTTCCTAGAATGAACAGATGCCATTGGACTACTCTAGCATGTGACAGGGTCGAATGGAGACGTTACTGGCACCCGCTCAAGCAAATCGATGAGTAATGGGAAGTCAAGTGATCAAGTGAAAGTAAGTGCTATGATTTTGGAGTGTGGGAGTGAACAAGTGGCTGCAGGGGCTCTGTTTGGATGGGTACTGGACTGACCCACCCCTCTCCAGGGTGCCCCAGGTGACTCAGCCATAAGCAGGTGTATGAAGATTTTTCTCTCCTAGTTGATCTCTTTTGAGATTTATTTCTGAGTCTCTGGAGCTGGGCCAGTAGGTGAGCATATATGGCACCAGAGATGGTTCGTGAGTGTGACTGCCAAGGCTACTGGCCAGACTCCATCACCTCGGAACCAAGCTTACCAAAAAATCAATCCGCCAGAAAATTAGGTTATTGTCTCAAGAAGTAAGTGAAACCTCTGGACGATAACTTAGTGCTGAAAGAAGGTAGAGGGACAAACATGATAACTTTTTAATCCTGTATTAGAAACCATGATGCCAACAAAGGAAATAAAGAGAAAGGAATCAAGAGAGAGGAAAAGGAAAAGTGTCTGGCATGGTGGCAGGCTAAGGGGAGCAGTAAGGTGTGGCAGGAAGGAAACCGGGGCATTGGTCATGGGAAGTGCATACTAGTAAAGGGTCAGTATGGAACATTGTATAACTGAAACCCAATCACGAACAACTTTGTAACTGCTTCTCAGGTTTTTATACTTATGTAAAAAATATAAGTTCATAAATAAGTGCTGCCCACAGATATAATTCACCCTCTTGTGAGCATGTTCTCATTAAGGAAGTGACAAAATTCCAAGCTAAACATAGTCAGCTTAGAAGTAGTGGTTCAAAATGGTCCTGACATTTTTATAGAAGGAACCATTGAGGGTCCATGGTAGGAAGACTTTCCCGGGGGGCTATGTTTTTATTACCAGTGCTAAACGATCCTACACTATCTCCTGAGTGTCTGGGTCCTTGAGCATTGTCTAGTGTGCTGCTCTGTAGTCTGTGCTAATCTGGTCTAGTCTGTGTGTAGTAGCTGCAGAGTAGACAATATTCAATAAGACAATTATCTACTAAAAAGACAAGACTAGGGGTTGGAGTGATAGCACAGCAGGGAGGGTGTTTGTCTTGCACGCGGCCAACCCGGGTTCGATTCCCAGCATCCCATATGGTCCCTGAGCACCGCCAGGAGTAACTCCTGAGTGGAGAGCCAGGAAGAACTCCTGTGCATGGCCAGGTGCGACCCAAAAAGAAAAAAAAAAAGAATTGATAAATGCCCAAATGCTGAAAATGGCAAAATTATTTCTCTTACCCATTTTCTTTTTAACAATTTATGTTAATTATTGATCCTAAAATAACCCTAATGTGTTATTTTTCAATTAAATTTCTATGGAGTGATGAAAATAGAATCATGATTCATAGGAACAATATATTTGCTTTAAACAGAGTTTTGTGCCACTGGAGGGGAACAACTATGTATCTGTTTAGCACAATATCATATTTCCTGGTTTATAGGCTTTAGCTGTTTACAAGGCACAGTCAACATTTCTCAGCATAAAATAGAAGGCGGGTAGGTAGATTTTACACTATGCCAATGCACTTATGTATGAAAAAATATGAAGTAACTGTTACCATAGCATTTTTTCATTATAATAGGGACAATAATGATAAGTATGAATAGAAGTAGTATGCAAATAATAATAGAGTCAATGATAATAGGACACAAAAACAATTATTAATGACCTTAATGGGTTTAAGGTAATATTTAGAAAAACTTCTATCACCGTATCACTGCATCACTGTCATCCCATTGTTTATCGATTTGCTTTAGCGGGCACCAGTAACATCCATTCGTCCCAGCCCTGAGGTTTTAGCAGCCTCTCCTTACTCGTCCTTCCCAATGGTGCCATATTGGAAGCACTTTGTGTCAGACCTGTAATTGAGACCTGTTATTGTTACTGTTTTTAGCATATCTGATATGCCACGGGGAGCTTGCCAGGCTCTGCCATGCGGGAAGGATACTCTCGGCAATTTGTTGGGCTCTCCGAGAGGAACAGAGAATGTATATAAGAGAATACAAGCAAGTATGTTAAAACCAAACACGTGTGCTGCTTTAGGTACATCAGTGGGCTAGACTAGAAGAGGTTCAAGGACGCGGATGCAGCCGTGCGCTTCTGGGAGCTTTGATTTATAGTCTCTGGGTCTTGGCCATTGATGGGATTACTTGGTGTTGGGGGCAGTTTGTGAGTGTGGCTCCCAAGCTACTGGAAAATGGGGGATCTGGGTGGAGGAGACCCATCCCTATCGGAGCCAGCTTGGAGATCTCAGCCCCGGGTTTTTGTTTTACAGTGTGTCTTTTTATCTCCACTTTGGAAAACAGATTTTACAGCCCTTTCTGGTAACAACCAGAGTGATCCTTTAAGACTTTAATTTAAAATGTGTCACACCCTGATCTAAAACTCTGCAAAGGTTTCCCAACACACATAGAAGAAAATTTAAATTTTCTATCAGATCGACACTGTCCTACAAGGTCTGGCCGCTGCCTCTCGGGCCCCAGCTTCCCCCCTGCACAGCCTGAGCTCCGTCTCATGGATGTTCACAGGCAGCCTGTTTCAGTCCTGGCTCTTGCTCTCACACTGACCTCACTGAAGAACTGAAGACTGTTCAAGGGTCGCTAACATATGCATGGAACTCAGCACGATGACACATTTTGGGTAGACCTAACCTAGGAGCTGGATATAGAATGGAATGCCAGATCATAGGCACTCGGTGAATGAAATTACTCTGGACGCATGTTACAGTAATCACAAATATGCAAACATATGGCCTGACTTTGGTTAAAACAATAAAACTAAACTGAATAAAATTAGCAGGACTCAACTCCCAGCAACAAGACTCAGTATTTACATTATCGTTTCAAGTCTTGCCTGTGATTTAAGCAACATTTTCTACAAACTGTATTTAACGGCAAGGTCAAGGATGGGTTCTCAGTGGTGTTAATAGTCCGGTTATCTGAGCATTAACTCTGAAGCAACAACTCCCGCGTGGCAGTGGTACTTGGCACGGACGTTCCTTCTGAAGTGTTTCCATACACTTTTGCTTGTCACAGACATAATCCTCCCACCTCCCAGCACTGGTGAGGGTGGCCCTGGCTGCCTCCACCACCCCCCAGAGAGGCCTCGGCGACAGCCCTGAGGGAGGCACCGATGGAGATCTTTCTGGAGATCAAGTGGCTGAGGCTGTGCCTAATTTCACACAGAGGCAGGATGCGGGTTAACTCCTTGATCCGTGCGGAAGGCTTTGCCCATTCCTTTCTGCTTTTCCATGGCTCACAAGTCTATCTGAATTTCTCTGCGCTTTCCACAGTGGCTTGCCCACAAACTTCTGTCACCATTGTGCCATCATCACCTGAGCTCCCCGCAGCTTCCTTCCTCCCTGCTCTGCTGCTGGCCTCCCTGAGGTCTGCGGTCTGCAGGCCCCTGGCGGCACAAGGCCCAGAGGATGATTCCACACCATCCCTGCTGGAATACTTAATGCCCAGCTTAAGGCTTTGGTTTGTCAACTCACCCACTGTGACCTTGTCATTCAGAACAAGACCATTTACTGGGCAATTTTAATCATGTAGGACCCTGCTGGGAATTCACAACACTCTCTGGGCAAGTTTCTCACGGCAGAAGAACCAATTTCTGAAGCAATTCATGAAAGCGTCATTTCATATGACCGACACAACCTGCTATTTTCCCTAGGGGAAATAAAAATTCCTATTTTGGATACATCTCAGATTCAAAGATTCCTCATTTCTGAAAAGCTGCTACTAAGTTCTGAGGAGAGATGAGTCCATTCCCATAGTGTTGGGCAGATAATCAACATACGTGATCTTTCTGGTAGTTCATTTAAATCTTCCGTGTGAGGTACAAACTCCCCACATATTTGATGATCATGGTTATTTCCTCTATTAGCATCACTTTAGTTACTTACAGCTCTTTTAAGTAATTAAGAGCACAATTACAGAGGATACAGTGCTATCCTCGGAGTAGCCAACTCTTAACGGAATGAACAATATGGGGCTACTTAAAGAAAGCACAGCCCATCCACATCATGTGATCCTTTGCAAATGTAAAAAATGAAGCAAATTTTCCATGTACAAATATCTCCAATACATAACAGCCAAATAAGATGAAGAAAAGCATCTGTAAAGTGACAGGAAGTGAGCAGAGCAGAGCCGAAACGCAATGGGCTGCATGCTGGCCTCGCACACAGAAAGCCCAAGTTCGATCCTGCCAGTGTACGATCCACCAACACCTCCGGGAGCTGCTCTGAGCACAAAACCAGGGGTGCACCCTGAGCACTTCGAGGTGTGGCCCAAAACAAAACGAAACTGAAAAGGAAGCAAGAAGCCAGAGAAGCAGCCAGAAGGCCGAGCACATGCTTGCTTAAGGGAGGTCCAGGGTCAATCACACCATCCTCCGAGCATCAGCAGGCCCAACCTTGAGCACCAAGCCCTGAGTAGTCTCTGTGCACTGCCAAGTATGACCCGAAACTCAAAAGACATTTTTGGTTTTATTTTGAGGCCACACCTGGTGGGGCTAAGGGGACCAAATGTGGTTCTGGGAATTGAATCAGGGGCAGTCAAGTGCAAGACTAGTGCCTTACATGCTGTACTATCCCTCCAGCTAGAAAAAAACCAACATTTTTAATTAAGTACAAAATCAAAAGGAAGTGTAATGAAAGGGTATAGTTGTATTGAGAAATTCTGGAAGGCTATACAAGCTTAAAACAATGTTGCATATGACAGGTTTGAGGGAGAAAGTTGGTAGGAAGGGGCATGAATACAGACAGGCCTTCCAAGTGTGATCAACTCCCAAAGTTTGTTCATTTTATTGTTGTTGTTGATGATAATTTATTACATTCAATATTCCAACACCAATCCCACCACCACTGCACCTTCCCACCACCATTATTTCCAATTTTCCCAATCACCACCCAAACCTGCCCCACTAGCAGGCCCTGAATATTTTATATTACTTGTTATGAATAATTTGCTAAAAATGATCAAAAAAGCTTTCCTAAGAAGAAAGTGTGTGAAGATTGTTGTATCTGACTGAGCCAATAAACCCTTGTATAAGAGATTATTAACATGTTACAGGTTAAGCCTGGTATGTTACTATTTTCTTAATCGAGATTGGTGGCCTTCTACTTTATATCCCATCCAATGTATGTGCTTCTCCTGGTATATCACTGGTGCAGCATTTGAGACGTTGTGTCTTTGTTCATTTTTAATCATATGAACGAGATACTGAAAAATAATCTAGCTTTAAAGCTCCTCACCTGAAATAAAATATACAAATATATTTTACATTCATGGGGCTGGGGAGATGGCTCAAAGGGCTTAAGTGCATGCTTTGTACATACAAGGTCCAGGTTCAACACCCAGCACTGTATGATCCAGAGTGCCGTCAGGAGCGAACCCCCAAGCACCGCTGGGTGTGGCCCTGATACAAAAATAGCAATAAAATCTCTAACTATATCATACATAATTAGGGAAAACAACTGCTTCAAGCGGAGGGACGCAGAGGAACAGCAAGACAAAAACACACGCCCTCCTGCAAATGTATACATCCAGTGTGATCCTGGCAGCTGGGCTATTCTGCCTGTGCTCCCTGGGACACGAGTGAGCCACACTGGAAAAGGTGTGGGAGTGAGAGCGCCATGATGTGCAATCCCCTCATCACCCTACTAACATGAGAATGAGTGTGTGTGTGTGTGTGTGTGTGTGTGTGTGTGTGTGTGTGTGTCCCGATAGTGTGGCCCCAGCAGCAGGAGTACAAGCCTTGGGCACAGCACTGCAGCTGGTACATGAGCAACCTGTGTGGACCCCCCACAAGCACCACAGCTAAGTGTGTGAGCCCTGTCATCCCAACATGCGCAAGGAAAGGGAAGGAAGGAAGGAACGAAGTCTCATTCTGAAACCAGTGTGCTGACATACACTGTTTGAAAACAAGGCTGGGAGGGGGGTTTTGGGGGGGCAAGGATGGGGAGTGGCTCCAAGGGATGGGACACATTCTTGGCATGTGAGAGCCCCAGGTTTGGTCCCTGGCACTGTATGGGTCCCTCAAATACCATTAGGAGTGATCCCCAAGCACAGGGTCAAAAACAGCCGTGAGCACCATGGAGTGTAGCCCCAAAAAGAAAATAGAAAAAAGGAAGGATGTGGGTGTGAAGTTGGCTGGGGGTAGAGGATATCCTTCACATGTAAGAAGACTTGGATTTAATCCTGCAGCCAAAACCAAAACACAACAAACCAGTGTGGGAAAGAGAGAGGCTGGGGGAAAGGACAACCACACCATTCCCTAGAGGGCTTCTCCGGAGAGAATCCAGCGAGTTGGGGCAGAAGGTTTGCATGTGGGAGACCTGGGCTGGGCCCCAGCACTTCAGGTCTCCTGAGCTCCCCCAATGTGAACCCCAAAGACTGAGCCAGGAGTAGTCCCTGAGCACTGTCGGGTATGAACCCCCCCCAAAAAAAAAACTCACAAAAACACATAAGGACTTCTGGAGATTCTCCCACTCCACACTACATCATAACCATAAGTCATGTGCCAATGATTTGTATTCAGGATGCAGAGAGGGTATGGCACGTGCAGAGACAGAGGAGCGTCCCGTGAAAATGGACTGGCTAGAACAGAGACGCCAGGCGAGGGACAAAACACATACTGCTGCTGGAGAGAAGGATGAGATCGGCTGGGAAAGCTCACAGAGGGGTAAAGAAAGATCTGACTTTAGGAATGACTGGCATCAGCGCGGCATTTCACCAATCTCACTTCGTCACCAAAACAGCAGCAGAAGAAGAGCAGCGTGCAGAAGGGCTGAGCCTGAGTAGCGATGGGCAAAACACACGCTGGGACGGATGCATCAGCAGAAAGTAAGAAGCCAGAGGCAAGGAGGCAAGGTACCAAAGCTCAGTTATCAATCAATGTGTATCCCGCTGTGGAACTACGGGAATAGAAAAACAAAAACAAAAACAAAGGAATGAATTGTTCTTATTCTTTCGGTGGGGTGGAGGCCAGTGCTCAGTGCTGACTCCTGGCTCTGTGCTCAGGAACGGCTCCTGGTGGTGCTTGGGGACCATACACGGTGCTGGGGAGGGAACTGGGGTGAGCTATGTCGAGGCCAACACCTTAGACTCTGCACCGCTCTCTGGCTAGAAATGAAGACAGTTACAATCCACAGTGACAACAATCGGGAAACATTTCCAGGGCTTCTAGGGCACAGAGCCGGTTACCCAGAGAACAAGCTAGAACCACATCTGGGAGGAGCCGGTCTTCGCAAGACTCCACAGCCGTTATCTCCTTGCAGTCTGCTTCCATGGTGATGCCCCGTATATGTTGCTTCTTCCTCTTCACTCACAATTAAAGACTCATGAAGGAGTGGGTTTCCTTCATTCCAGTGCAACAACAGAAATTACTCTGCCATGAAGTTGAAGCAGATGAGCCACACAACTCTGTTCTGTGCTGTGCACCCTAATGCCCTTCTCCTCCAGTCATGGGGCGCTTCCAACTCTCAGCATCCTCTCCTCCCTGAATGAAGTCTCTGGAACCCCCTTTCAGGCTCCTTCCCTGAAGCTTGTTGTCACCTAGGTCCCAGGTTCCAATTCTGCAACCCAACTGTAGTCCTGCAGGGCGCCCCCCTTCCCCCACACTTGACCCTCTCCTCAGGTCACTCCAGCCAATCAAATTGCTCTTCCCAGGGCTGGAGATAGCTCGGGAGTGGGCCCTGAGCATCCATCCCAAGCACAGTTGGATAGAGAGCTGGTGGCCCCCAGCACCACACCCCGGGGCCGTAGCACTGAACTGTCCAGCCTGCTGAGATGCCTAGTACTAGAAGTGGCCCCCAGAGTCCCTGGGCACTGAGCACTGTTAGGAAAGCTCCCTCAAGTGAAAAAACAAAAAAGAAGGAAACCCCAAACAGTCTTCCACCAAAAATTAAGAGCTCAGATATCCAATTATTACCTACATTCTGCACACATGGCTGCACCAGGACAGTCAACTACCAGAGAAAATCCTCCAACGGGGGCACTGATTTCCTGTAGCATATCACTACTCATCTCCAAGGAGCCCCCAGGCAGGAACCATCCTACAGCACCACTGCAAATCCCCCCCCCCCACACACACACACATCCCCACCCTTGGACACCTGCGCTCTTAGAGTGAGAGAATCATCTTTTCTCTGCTTTTCTTAACACCAGGCAAAAACTTCCTCATCTTTCTAACAGAAAAGCAAAGCCAGACATTGGCAGCACTGTATCTTTCTCTGTATCTCTCACGAACAATGATGCATCTTTCTACATTAAGCTAAGTCCTGTATTTTCCACCTCACTCCTTCATCCATTCAGCCATTCAACACGGATTTATTGAAGACCTACTACATGTCAGGAACTGGTCTTCACAGATCAAGATCCTAGCCTTCCAGGGCTTCCCTGTCAGGCTCTGGGAGAATAGGGAATCCACAGAATAGGGAATGCCTGACTTAGGGATGAGTCATATGGCCAATGAGAAATGACAGAGTAGGTGCAATGGGGCGGGGGGGGGGGGGAATTAACAGGAAGAAGCAAGAATGTGCAGAGCGGGGTCAAAGTCCAGTACATGGGGGAGCCAACCCAGGTTCAATTCCTGACACCCCACATCAAACCCAATCCCCGCAAGGAGTTATCCCCGGAGCACAGAGCCAGGTGCAAGTCCTGAACACTGCCAGGTGTGGCCCTAAAACAAACAAATAGAAATATGCAACTATTAAGTGAAATAAAATAGGTTTTATAAGGTCTTATAAAACCACTTCTCCAATTCAGAATTCTCTTCCAAGCTCAAGACCTAAATATCCAATAGCTAACAAAACTCAAACCAGTCCAAAGGAAAGGCATGAAAGTCCTTTACCCCCATCTCACCCCCTAGGTCAGTAAAGGGCAATACTAACACAAAGACTACACAAACTGTGAAGTCAGTGTTAATACTCTAACCTCTCTCGCTCCCCTCAAGAACTGGTCATTGAGATTTGCAATTATTTCTGGGTCTGGTCATTGACCCAGTTCCCACCATTATCACCACCTCTAGCCACAGGCAAGCTGCCCTCCACCTGACTAGGCCCCCAGTCACTTCTACAAGAATCAGAGAGTTTTCAAAGCATATCCTTTGGGCACCGAAGCTATAGTAGAGCGGGAGGGGGGGGGGAGGGTGTTTGCCTTGCACACGGCTGACCTGGGTTCAATCCCCAGCATCCCATAGGGTCCCCCCAAGAAGCACCACCAAGAGTGATTCCTGAGTGCAAAGGCAGGAGTACCCCTGAGTACCTTCCGGTATGACCCAAAAAGCAAAAAGCAAACAAACAAACAAAACTCTCCATATCCTTTATCTTGCTTACAACCCTTAATCTTAAACCAACTTCCATAAAACAGGTTACAAGAGGCTATAGATCATCTGCCTCATCCTACCCTTTAAGCATCATTGGATGTCCTAACACATCCATCAGAGTTTTCCTTCGATTTGCCCTTCTGGTCCTCATTCCTGGCAAACTCTTACTGGGGCGCAGGGTTTCCGGCAGAACAGAAACCCGCCCTGAGCACAGGTCTGTCCACTCATTCTGAGGATCCCAACTCCAGGCCCACCTCCACTGGCTTCCCAGGCCATGTCCAACTGTTTGGCACAGTCCCTACCACCCACCCTCTTTACAGAACTTGGTTATAGTTGTACTAGCACTTCAGAGCAGCTCTTTCAGTGGTGACTGTGCACTTCTTGTATGAGTTATCTGATTAAAGACAGTATACCTGGCAAAAATGCTACTGAAAAAAATTGAAATTGTTGAATTTATGTAGTAAAGTCTTAGCTTACTCCAGAAAAGTAAGAATCAAGCTGAATGCCTCTTATATTACATCTGAAATTAATCACAAAGTCACTAGAAGAATTATAATTTTATGGCAAAGGTATTTTTTGAAGTTAAAGGAAAAATTGAAACATTAGGAATTGAAGATATTTAATCCAAAACATTTTAAATTTATTGGAGGTGGGTCGGTATGTGTAAATTATCACCAATAAAGTGACACAAGGTAAAGGTAAAGGCCCTCCCGTTGATCGTCGATTTGCTCGAGCGGGCCCAGTAACGTCTCCATTGGAGACTT
>JAOXYA010000025.1:40172215-40183349 GCA_028565675.1 Sorex palustris
TCTGAAGGCGCCATGAGGCTGCTGATGCACTCGCCTCACAGGTACAGATTGACCTGCTGGCGGCACCATACCCCCATGTCTTCTCCTTTTACGTGTACACTTTAGCCTTGGAGATACTGAATTGGAAAAAAAAAAAAACCTGATATTCTTGGATAAGATGGGCAGAGAATGTATAGAGAAGACTTGTGAAAAGGTGATGAAAAATATGTAGAGTTATATATCATCATTTCAAGTGTGAGACCTGGTAAACTAAAGATAGAGTGGAAGAAATATGGATAAAAGAGAACATCCCTTCAACATCGGAATACCAAATTTTGCATGCTGCAAGCAGTATGATTCATATAGAAGAAAGTATACCTTAAATGTGTATATGAGTATGTAAATTTATGATATGTGCATATATAATAGGTTTGTGAGCATATGGTGCCAGGGATGAACTCAGATCCCATACAAAGCTTGCATTTCAGCCTTATGCATATATAAAGTTATATGTATATGTTGGCCATTGGTTGTGATAGAGGACAGATATAATAAATGTTTCATGCAGAGTGTTTTATGAATCGTAAACTTTTCTACTTAAATGGAAATGGTAACCAGATCCCTGGTGACCCAAGAAATTTGGATCTTTGAGTTTCTCTAGGAGGAGTTTTTGTTAGGAGTTTTCATGTTGGACTCAGGGGGCTACCTCACAGAAGATGTCATGGGCATCAGACACTTCACATGGGTTCTTCTCTACTCCCTGTGAGATAAAGAAAAAAATGGTTTCTTTGGTGTGCCTCTCCCCCTCTCAGTTGTTTTTCTACAATGAATGGTCTTTACCAGTTTTTCCAGTAGCATGTATTTTTCTGCCACTGAGTCCCTGTAGCACAGAGCATTGTCTGTCAGGGATTTGTCTTTGGAGGGAGAGGAGTTGGGCCACACCTGGCCATGCTAAGGGACATTTCTGGCTCTGTGGTCAGGGCTGAGTCCTGGAGGTTTGTGTGGGAGTAGATGTGTTGCGGGGGGTTGAATCAGAGCAGCTATTTACAAAGCAAGCACCTTGAGTCTCTATTACTTCTGTGACCTTTTTGTTTCATTTCTGTCCAGTTCTGTGGGATGATTCCCAAGCAGTGCTCAGTGAGCCACCTGGCTGGATTGGGGGTAAGGGGATTTCTGGGGTGGGAGGAGCATGTGGTGCCAGAAATGAACTCAGATCTCATGCAAAGCATGCATTTCAGCTATTTGAACTGTCACCCTGCACCCCGGTTTTAAACTTGTTTTATTATTATTTTTTTTACCACAGATTCTTAAAACTCTTAAAACATTGGAATACCAAATTTTGAATGCTGCAGGCAGTATGATTCATATAGAAGAAACTATAACTTAAATGTATATATGAATTATATAAATGTATGATATGTGCATATATAATAGATTTGTGAGTGTGTGTGACTAAAAGTGTGAAAAATCACCTTGTTTAATTTATATATTCAATCTACTGGTTACTTAAAATTACCTGGGATAGATATTTTATTAACTGAATTGATTAACTCAAAGCCATTTCTACTCCTGCGTGATACATAAATCCAAGAATTTGTTATATATATGTGTGTGTGTGTGTGTGTGTGTGTGTGTGTGTGTGTGTGTGTAGATATATCCCTATATAAGTGTATATGTATACACACACACATCCCATGTGGAATAGAAACTTCTTTGTTTAATAACTCTGAGAGTCACAAATGATTTTAATTTGTCTAGAACTAGGAGTTAGAAGATGCATTTGTCCTCCTGACATGTGTTGCCTGAGATGATTCTCTTCCCAGTAAATTTCTGTTTTCCCAGTTAAGCTATTTGTCATTTCTGTTCAGAGGATCACTGTGTAACTCAGATGGAGGTATACGGTATGTGGAAACACTTTGAATGTTCAAATATGATGCAGATATTAATAGTGGTATAATTCAAATACAGGTAATAAGGAAAATCAAACCAGAGAGTGAGCTTTTGCTTAATGTAAGTGGCTGCCTTGGTTGTAAGTTAACTAAAGAAATAACTCAGACATCCTTTCTTTTTCTATTTCCCAACCAACCAGGACCGGGACCAGTATTCACATCTGCTAAGTGATCAAATTTTGCCATACCAAGGCCATAATTCCTTCCGTGAGAAGTATTTCAGTGGTGTAACGAAAAGAATTGCCAAGGAGGAAAAATCTAGCCAGGAGTGACAATTTAGATTTTCACAACGAAGAAAGAAGAAGGATTTTCTGAAAGACAAGATGTTCTGGATGTGGAATTTTTTATGTGTGATACAGAAAATATGTTTGAAGGACTTTTTTTTTATATATGTATAATAAAACAAGCTAGAAAGTAAATCAAAAAGTTCTTTAAAAATTAGTTTTGTTTTACAGATTTTTGTTGTATGTGGTCTTTTGAACTTTCTATTTTAAATTTCAAGTTTTGAGGCTGGGGAAGTAGTGTAGGGGTTAAGGTGCATGCCTCATATATGACTGATACCGGTTCCTTCCCCAAGACCACATGGTCCCCCAAGCATCATTTGGTAATCCCTGGAGGTGTCTGGGCATTGTGTGGGTAGCCTGGTTAGTTCCCAGCATCATAGGCACAAATAAGTCTGCTTCCTGGTGTCTGGACATTTAATTGCTGTTCCACATCGCCAAAAATAAACAGGAGGGACTCCCTGGGCCACCTGAGTACCATTTCGGAGGCACCCCTGACCCCCAAATACCCAAATCAACAATGTAACACAAAGTATTTTGAAAATTGACCCAAACCCTTGTATTTTGGGTAATTAATTTACAACGGTAACTAATATTGTTGTCTTCTTAAAAATATATCTATCCATTATAGGCAACTCATAGTGATTGAGAATTTGTTAATTAGGTTTGTTAACTTTGTTTTTTTCCTGTAATTGATATTTTTTTCCTAGTAAAACTTTTTGAGGATTCCTTAAGTCATGTAGTATTTCAGTGCTTTTCAGGGGGAATGTGATGAAGGAAATTTTTATAAGTGCCAGTCAAGTAATAATTGCTTTATAAGGGATGATGAGAAAGGCTCAAATCTGACAACCTAAAAAATTCTAAACTCTGGGGCCTATCTACATCTTCAGCTTGTTTTTACCTTGAATTTGCTGCTGCATTCCTAAACCTTGACTGTCGGTCAAATTAGCTACCCATAATTTTTCGTTTAGAAAATAACTGATAGTTAAAACAGTAAAATAACAACACAAATTCTTAATGGTTCCCTAATGGTATTAAGCCTAATCAGAGTTATTTGAAATAGATGCCATATTTTTCTTGAAGGAGAAACTTTGCTGAGTCCACATTGTGTCCATCATGAAAATATCTTATTTGAAAACCACTGTACCCATTAATTCAGGATGCTAATGGCTTTTCTGCCTTCGGTGGTCAAATCCATCTCAGCAGGGCGGCAGGAAAGGAATCTTCTCCCTCTAACCAGAGCCTATTTTAATTTGTTATTATTTTAGTATTACTGCTGGTGTTTATGGACTCCATGTGAAGACATGGATATTGACCTCAAAAGCAAGCACACAGAGACACAGGGACAGAACTGCCTTTCCCCTGGGTTCGCTCTCCTTGTCCTGTAGCTCTGAATTTTAGCAGCAGATCTCAAATGTTTCAGTGATTACTTTGTTTGGGTTTCAGGATATGATTTGTGGTATGCTGGGGAAAATCTATAAGTATTCAAAGATGATTTATTTTCAGTATTGCTATTATAAACCATCTTATTTAAAACTTTGAGGTTATAGGAAGGGGGTGAATTCAAAACTGACTAAATTTGGAATTTGGAATTTTTAGCTTAGCCCATTTTTTGGTTGCTATAAAAAGTAGCCCTGATAGTTCTGGAAAATTAGCACCATTAATTTTAGTCACTTTGTTCTTAAAGATTATCTAATATTTATAAAATATTTAAAATTCTTATTTAAGTCTTATATGTAAATCTTAGTTATTATGAACCATTTTTTATTTTTCAGTTCACTTTCCTAGTTTTGACCTTCCACTAGTTCTGAGTGCGAATTTGGATTTTTAAGAGACATTGTTTTAAATTTATAGGTAACAGCTGTAACAGTGTTAACTTTCATGGCAGAGTGTGAATCTGTATCTATATTTTAACATGTTGATGTTGGCACTGTAATTTGTGTTAATTAAACTACATTCAGCTGTGAACCGTGAGCCATTGGTGGTACACACCAGTAGCGAGGTGTCATTTATACTCAGAATTGAGAAAGGTAGTTGGTTACTTTCAACCGATTTTGCTTTTTATATTAGTGGTCATAAGTCCTCACTCTATAAAGAGATCTCATTTTCTGTTATCAGAGAGGTTACAGGTCATTTCCAGGATTGTCTTAGCTTTATGCATACTCCATATGCAGAAATATCACCTAGAAAATGCCTGCATTTTGGAGAGTCCTAGAGTATGAATTTATAGTATAATGTGTGAGTGAATACTAGGTGGTCTATGAACTGCCCTATTTAATGTTTATAGTATGACAAATCTATAATTTTATTCCTGTCATATATTAAATAGCTGTAAAATCCTTGGTGGTTACTTGGTGATGTTTTATCTGAAGTAACCTCCCCATCTGTCAGATGGGGATTAGTATTTTTTGCTTCTATAATGGCTAGAAGGGAATGGTGGAGTAGGTGGTCCTTTGTGTGTGTCTCACCAAAGTGGCCAGCAGATTAAAAAAAGTTTAAAATCTGCTACAAATTTCTCAGCCACTTCCTGCCTCAGGGTAACCCAGGTTTGGGCCAGCTTACCACTCATTTCCTTATGACTAATTCTTTAAATACAAAAATTGAGTAGTAAAACATTCTCCAAGTGTTGAAACTCTGGGAGGTAAGACAGTGGTACAGCTATTTCCATGTGGAGAAAACTCACTTAAAATTTGCGATTTCCCACATCTTTAAGAAGAATAGTGATCACAACTAAAAAGAACCTTATTTCAATTTTGGCAGGGAAAAATAGGGTATGAGTTATACACCAGATTCATTGTAGTGAATGTGTTTATATTATTGGATGAGAAACAGGCTTTAAAAGTTTGAAATATAGGAACAGTTTTTGAAGTAATATGTTTTATAGTCAACATAATTAAAGAAGAAAGGATTTGGCTTTTTTGGCATCAAGAAATTACATGTTAAAGAATGTTATCTGGATACTAAAAAAGCATATTAAGTCCTTACTTTAAGGTCTTAGTCATTCAAGGTTAGGAGAACTGTTGATATCCTATGCAGGAAATATCACGTATTATTAATCCAGAGAATTATGGAATAAAATGTTTATGTTGGAAATTGAGGGTGACTTTTCTTTTGGGAAATGACTCCTTTCTATGCCATTTAACTCTCCCTTAAAAAGCACAATTGAAATAAGCTGATATGTTCTAAAAATTCTTTTCTACGTAAAGACAGGCATGAAAAGTTATTTAATGGCACATTGGGGTGAAAATGGAGGTGAATGATGGAGAAATGAATGGCCTTATTGTTGATTTCCCAGTTTGATCAAAAGGGAGTCCATTATACTAGATTAAGGACCTTTTGCTCTTTTTACAAGAGAATGGTTTTTGCTCCATTATAAAGCTATTTAGAAAACTAAACACTTTGGGAATCTTTTCTTAGCATGATTGTATTCATCGAAAAGTGAAGTCTACTTCATTTCCAACTTACCCACTCCCATCTTTCTCTGATATTTATCAAGTAATGTGGTTTTTAATTCAAACATAAAAAGTGCCTTAATCCAGAACATACACGTGGACACAATAACATTATACTGATGATGTTTGTACTTTACTAAAACATCGAGATTTTCTCTAAAGCAGAGTGGTTTGAGAACACAAGGTCTAAAGTATAAAGAATTATAATGGAATGATAAACATGTCTGTGATTCTGTGTAGCCATAGAGTTATAGAGACCGCACATTCCTGTCTGTCTTTTGGGGTGAAAAACTTCCTAGGAAGCCTGACCTTATTCCCTTTAATAAAGGTTGTTTGCATGTTTTACTGTATGGAATAAGCAAATTAACACAAGCAAATTGACAATAGACATAACTGAAGCCAAGCTGAGTTTCACTCTTATCCTTTCCTTCATAAGCCATTGTGGACAGGGTATTAAGGGTCTGGAAATTAGATTGCCATGGCATCTCTAAAGAAGACTGGGTTATGAAACAAACAGGTTTAGCAGATGAATGGTAAGATAAGCCAACTTCACTCTACTTAACTGCTAGTCCTGATTTTTGGACATTAGGATGTATTCAGTATGTTTCCTTTGAAGAATGTTCTGTTCTTACTAATGTAAACATTGTAGTGATGCCAGATTGAATTGCATTTGGCATCACTGCAAATCTAAAAAAATAATTTGTCAATAACCTCTGTATTTTGGGAAAAAAATCTCTCCTTTAATCAGACCTTCAAGGATTTTCTCTCAAGGCTTATCAGAACTCCATTTTGTCTGAGATCCTGCAGTGATGATTAACTGGAGTAAAGTGAAATTTGACAAATTTTAAAAAGAAAAAAAATTAAAGAGAAAAGTCACAGTGTTTCAATACTCAACCCTCTACCAGTGTCCATCCCTCCACCAGCACCAATGTCCCCAGTTTCCCTCCCATCAACTCCCCAACTACCCACCCGCCAGACTCTATGGCAGGAATTTTTCTTTTCTCCCTCACACCCCACCCAGTCCCTCTCTCTCTTTCCTTTTGGAGACTGTGGGTTTGCAATACTGAAAGGTTATCCGGTATATCTCTTACCTACTTTTAGCACTCGGTACTTGTCCATTGTGACCATTCCCAGCTATTATTGCCACACTGGTCTCGTCTCTATTTTACCGACCCTCCACCCCACACACACTTGTGGTTGATTTCAATCACTGACCATTCTTCAGAGACCCTGTTTTTCCCTGGCTATGGATAAGTCTTCTACTACATACTTTTTTTTGGCTGGAGGGCAATTGTGATTCTTGGGCAACTGGGCATATGGTTTCATTCAGATGCCTGAAGAAGTAGTGCTGCGTGGGTCTTGTGCCAGGGATCATACCAGCCACCCCGTCAATGCTCAGGGGTCTCCCAGGCAACACTGTCTGCTGCTCAGAGGAGTATGAGCTGGAGTATGAGTATGAGTCTATGCTATCTCCAAGTCCCATATATACCTTTCTCAAAGATGTGAATATTAAAAATATGCATTCAACAACGTAAGGGGTTCTGTAGTTAAATCAAGATGACTAATTCCCTAACAAACTGAAAAATGCACAGTCAGAGGTGAGAAGCTCAATTTCCCTATTTTTTTTTTTTTGCTTTTTGGGTCACACCCGGTGATACACAGGGGTTACTCCTGGCTCTGCACTCAGGAGTTACTCCTGGCGGTGCTCAGAGGACCATATGGGATACTGGGAATTAAACCCAGGACGGCCGAGTGCTAGGCAAACGCCCTACCAGCTGTGCTATCTCTCCAGCCCAATTTCCCTATTTTTAAAGCCGATAAATCACCATTTTTAGCATTACTGTTCCTTAGACCTTTAGATAGTTACTATAGAAAAGGAATTCTTAGCTTCATAGGAGACCTAGCAAATTTTCTTTTTTTTTTTTGCCGTCTATGTATAACCAAATAGGTGACTTGTAACTAACATTATTACAAAATAGGTTAAAAACAGAAATGATTAATGGTAACATATCCATTTATACTTAACATATCACTACTACATAATTCCTGAAGGCAACAAAAAGAATATGTGAATATGGGCATGCCTACATGTAAGCCAGGATATGATACACACCTTAGGTTCTGAAACATTCTAAGGTCTATAAAATTCTCTTAGTTTTAAATAATTAAACATTCTAGTTTCTACCAAACATTATCATTATTTCTGTATCACTCATATATATTGTGAATACTAAAACACAATTTTCCACAGAATAGATGAATTTTAGCAACTGATTAATGTAAAAAATTTTATAGTGGAGTCCAATTAAAATTTGAGCTTCCTGTACATTTATATGATTAATATATTCAGTGCACATTAAAAGTACATAATATGAAATAGATTTATCTTTAATTTCCCAAATAGCCTCTTAAATCTAATAATGATAGTGCATTTAAACTAACAACATTTTAATTATAGGCAGAAATAATTGAAAATATTTACCACTAGAAATATGTCAATATACAATACACAGAAAAATAAATAGCAATTTTTCATTATAAGTTGGGACATTCTCAATCTTAATAAACTGCAAGTGTACTCTAAGCATAATTCTAGATAGAAAGTCATTAAATAAAATAAAGGTATTTGTGTATGAATACAGGGGAAAAGAACTGAATGTTATTAATTAGTTCTAAATATTTTACTGAATATTTTATGTACAGATGTCTTTAGAAGTAAGGCCATTTAAATTAAAATTTGGAGTATGGACTGGACACTTCTTATTTAATAGATGTCCCCATTTATATTCTGTGTAAATTTTAAGTGGCTAAGTAGCTTTAAATATGCTGATAAAGAAAGGCTGCAAAGGAAATCTGAATTTTTTTAAGGAAATAGGAATTTATATGTCATTTCTGCCATGGGAAAGTCATAGTTTATTTCCCTTAGATGATTACAGTACGTACTTCAAAGGAGGGTTGGAAGTATAGCATAAAACAAACAAACAAACAAACAAACAAGAAACCTGTTCAAAATGCAAAGAAGGAATTTTGGAATTAGGGAGAGCTGAATGACAACCAAATTCCACAGCCTTGTTCAAAGGAAGAGAATGAACTACTGAACCCTAGTCAGAATGCTGGTTTCTGCTGCTCCTTGGTGTATTTGTAACCTAGAAGCCCTCTTGATCATTTAACAATACATCTAAAAGTCTCACGTGTCTAAAGGCAGGACACTAAGAGTAGAATCAGAGCATCATGTGTTCATTTTTATGTTTGTAACAAATAATACACATTCAAAGTGCTTTCAAAGATCAGATTTGGGTTCATGTTTATCTTTACAAAAGGAACTCTTCAATTTTAATTGAAAATTTGTAAAGAGTACTTTGAAATTTTTCAAAGTACTTAATAGATTATGTGTCTAGATCAAACATATGCATTTTATATTGATCCTTATTTACACAAGAGTTACAATTTGATGAATTTAGTTGTGTTACAAAGCACACCATCTTTTTTTTAATATGGCAACAGATTTACCAGAATAGATGCTTAACAGACAAAATGGGCAGGCTGTTTACATTGGATATCTCAGTATATCTATGCAATTACAGTGTGTGGAGCTATTATTGACAATAGTATGAATGATATCTGCAGCACAGAGTCCTGACAATTTGTTAGCAATACTTTCTGGCCTGACTGACATTTTTCACATTACCTACATTCTTCGTCCTGGAGTTTTTTTTTTTCAAAGCTCTTGCTGTTGATTAAATTCTAGACCAGGAAATTGCTAACATTTCTGAAATGTAATATTTTTGAAATAGCTTTTGGAAATGCTATTTCATTCACACATTCTGGAAGAATTTCTTGTCCTATATAATACCATATGTTTAGTTTCTATCATATATTCCCAATTCAAAAAACCTTCTGTCTTATGACGCATTACATCAATCAACAAGGTGCTTATTTGGAAGACGTTTGGTCGTGAGCTGTAACATTCCTTCCAGATACAAATTAAATGAAATCCCAGAATATCGTCCCCCATCATTCATCATTCGAGGTAGTTGGACAAGACAGGTCTTAAATACTTGAAAAGCTCTTCCAAGGGCAAGTGCAAATCCAGACATTTTGACGTGGAAAAAAAAAAAAACAACTATAGTTACACTGAACTTGATCCCAGTTTTTTCCAGGAATGTATACCTCAGGGACTTCCTGAGAAAATCTATTGAAACAACATAATATTCCTGAGGGATTCTCTCAACTTTTTAAAAATTAAATAATCTCTTTCCTTTTTCTACTCTCACTCTATTCTTTTCCCCTCTCCCTCTCTCTATACCACATCTCTTTTTTGAATCTTCTTGTAACAACTGGTACCACTAAATGACTGGTACCACTAAGTCACTGTCACTGTCCTCCAGTTGTTCATCGATTTGCTCAAGTGGGCCCAGTAACATTGTGAGATTTGTTGCTGTGTTTGGCATATCGAATACATCATGGGTAGCTTGCCAGGCTTTGCCATGCGGCAGAGATACTCTCCATAGCTTGCCAGGCTCTCCGAGAGGGGCAGAGGAATCGAACTCGGGTCAGCCTTGTCGGCTGTGTGCAAGGCAAACGTCCTACCCGCCATGCAATTGCTCCACAACTAAGTCAACAATCAGTTATTTTGAAACCTACACTTATACATAAATAGAAATGGACAATTCAAAAAATAGTGATACTGTTGGTAGCATTTCTAAATAAAAAATGGTTTACTTTCATTTTACAGGCAAACACAACCTTCACCTAAGTTGCATTAAACTATGAGTAATTCTCTCTTCCTTTTAAAACTATTCATATTAATTTTGTACATATTACTAAAAATTAATAGATTCTACAAAATAAATGTCTTAAATAAATTATCAAATTGAATCAGTTAAATTATAAGAATTATTTTGTGTGTCCAAATGTAATTTTCTTATTGGGGAAAACCAAACATTTTTCCTTTACTTTCTTCAATATTATTATTTAAAAAGAAAAAATAGGTGTTTAACCAGCATGTGAAATGAGATAAAATAAAACAACAAACCAAAGTGAAAATAAATATAGTCACATCATAAAACTAATTAACAGCAACAGGATGATTTTTTTAACCTTTGGTAGTTCTGATTCCAGCTTAATTTTCTTTATCAAAATTGAAATAAAGTATACTCTCAAAGCTAATTCCTTTTGGTGTAAGGGCATCTATTGTATCTGCATTTTTAATGTTTGTTCTTCTAGAAATAAAGACATAGATGTTACTGTGCTAAATTCCTTAGCAGCCCAAAATCATAAGGTAGATTTGAGTTTCTTCCTATGATTTTCTATCATTTAATTTTTCTCATTAGGAAGGGTACAATGAAAATTAAGCCAAGTCGAATTGAAACTAATGCAAATGTTTCTTTTGTTAAAAAAGGGTAATTTCATTGAAAACATAATTCTATATATTTAGTTATAACTGGTATGCAGTAAGAACATATCTATTAAA
>JAOXYA010000025.1:40322195-40333907 GCA_028565675.1 Sorex palustris
CATCACAACCCTGCCACTGCTGTTTTCATACTTTTGGATGATCTCTCATTCTTTTGATATGCATTTCTCTAATCATGAGTAATGATGAACACTATTTTCATATTTCTGTTGGAAATCCATGTTTTCTTGGGGGAAGTGTCTTTATCTCCTTACCCTATTAATGAATGAGATCATTGGATTTTTGGTTGTTGCCTTCTGTGAGTTCTCTATAGATCTGTATATAATCCTTTGTCAGATACATTCAGTAGAGTGTTTTTTTTTATTAGATCTTGAATTTCTTTAATTGTGTGAGTTTTATAACTTTATGTAGTTTTATTTTTTAATTTTTTGATTTTGTTATCTTTGTCACTGTGATTATCTCATTGAAAATTCTCTGTAGTCAATTTCCTGTAGAGTTCTGGGCAACAATAAACTTTTAATCAAATATATAATTCATTTCTTACTATGCTTTAACTCAACATCAGAATTTTCTAATGCACCTGCATGGAAGTGCTCACTGTAAACATTTTGTACTTGAAAGTTTATTAAATATATTGGCATCTTTTCTTGTGCGGTTTCAAGTTTTTTCAGATCTTAAAACTTAGACATTCCAGAAATTCCCTCTTTCTTGCTTGGTACAAAACACTTGTATTCAATTATTCTTATTTCAGACATCAATTCTTTAATTTGGAACTGCTCTCTGTGTAAAGTTTTCATTTCAGAAAAAACAACTATCCTTTTCTTTTTATCTTCTAAGTAATGACGAAAATGACATAAAATTATCTTTCTCTCATTGCTGATATTGTTCTTAACTGCACATTAATAGATTTTCAAGTAGAAGAAAATTTTGTTTTCACTGTTACAATAATCAAGCCTCTCTCTATATATGTCAACATTTTTTTCCTGGCTTCATTGTACTTCTTAAAGGAAAGTATTATTTTACAATGACTTATTTTTAGGCACAGTCTAATTTTCATGTAGTTGAGTTAGATTTTTCAAAACACGGAAAAAGTTAAAAATTTTAGTTTTTCTTTTGCACCCTCCAGCCCTTTTTGTATGTATGTGTGTGGTGGTGGTTGGGGGTGGGGGTCACACCCAGTGGTGCTCAAGGATTATTCCTGGTTCAGTACTCAGTGATCTCTCTTGGCGAGGTCTGGGGATAATACGGGATGTTAGATATTGAACCTAGGTTGGCCATGTGCAAGGCAAATGCCCTGTCATCTTTACTATCTCTCTGACTTCCTTCCTGTCCTTTTTTATCTGTATAGATAAACAATGTCATGAGTGTGCTGGTGAAAATATAGTGGCAATAAGGTTAGAGAGATAGCATAGATGTTAAAGCTGTGCATTGCATGCAACCAATCCTGGTACAAACAATCCCAAGAGTGACCCTGAGCACAGTTGGAAGTAGTCCCTGAGCACCACCATGTGTGGCCCAGCAACCCCAAATCCCAAAGAAAGTGTACTGGAAATAAAAATGATAAACAAATAAGTTGTCATTATTGTTTGCTTTTATTATTTTAAGTATAATTGAATATTTTGACTCACATGTTTTAGACTCTGCCTGTATATGAACCTGTCCCCTGGTGATTTGAAACTCTAGAATGAACATGAACTTTGGGAATTGATTTTAGTTTTGCCATGTGTGAACTTGGACAAGTAGCTTAACCGATTAGGGACACAATTGCATTAATAAAGATGTTGACAATAAATTTTTAATTCAGTGTTGTATTAAATGATTTAATAATATAATGAAAGGGTTTAGTTGAAAATCTGGCACATTGCAGAGTTCAGCAAATACTAATTTCATTTTCTTCTTAATAGCTACTGTGGCTTTTAAGTTTAGGATTTATGACTTCTGTTCTATTTTTAGCCCACCCACCTGAAGGCTGTCTAGTCCATCTCTCATAGTTTATTTACATTTTCAGGTGGAAACCATTAAATCCAACTTATATGTTTGAAAATATCAAGTATATTCTTCCCAATTAAATTTTTCCTTCCATTAAGTTATGATGCTTAGAATTAATTTGGTAATTGTTCTAAGTCGACAATGGTGAAAAAATTTAGTAACATATACAGCATACAGCAGGAAAGCTCTCCAGTGAAGTTGGAAGATAGTTAGGCCCTTTTGTTTATTTAAGAAAAATGAGAAAGAAAATTTTGCATAATGCCTTTTGGAGCTATGTTGTTCTTCATAATTGCCTGAGATATTTTAAGGTGCTTTGCTATAAATCTGTAGACTTAAAAACATTGTTTTACAGTCTGGCGCTCTAAGAATAATGACCTCTCCCATTCCTTATTTTTCTGGGTGATTAAGAGTTTCCTGATTGGCCCCAGGCCATCTATTCTGGCTCCTCCCCACCCCCACCCAAAGGATTTAGAACCATATTGTCAAAAATAATTTCTTACTCTGAAGTACTTTTCTAGCCCCAGAAGATAGAAAGTGTTTGCTGCATGTGCTCAAATCTTGCATGAAAAATCTTGCCTATGATGCTTCTCATTGATGATATAAAGCAATTCCATCATTTATATTCCTTTAACTAAATTAGGTGTAAATTATTTCAAGGAGGCCAAAGTTCTTTTCTGTATTCCTATGAGGATAATTTCACAAATACACAGCAGGTCCAGCCAACCACAGATTTTGGGCAGGGAGAAGAAAACAACAAGAAGAAGAGAACTATGGCATAGGGCCAGTGCACACCTCTCCACAGGGGGTTTCAAGCATGTGGGTGATTTTTAACCAAGTCAACATAAATCAGACTACATGGAGCAATTACGCTAGGATCACTGTACTGGGAGACGCCTGGATAGTGTTACGCGTCCCTCATTAGAAGACACTGGAGTTGAGTTGGGAAGTTCAAGTTTTAGCTGTATCAAAATAACCTTGTGGGAGTAAAGAAGAGACTGGGGCAAGGGATGTGATCATCGTAATCTAACCTCTATAGACAGGTTATATGAAGTGTCTTAAACTCTCAACTTTTGAGATCTTTCATTTCCCAAAGAACTTGCTAGAACCGAGACCAGTTTGATACATGAATGCCATGCTTTAAATCTTATAGGCATAACTTCTCATTCTCTCAGCTCAGAAATTCTACCACAGTGGAGTAAATTTCCAAGTTCTGTTTCGACAAAATTCAAAATGTGTAACTAATAGTCTAGTGTTCTGAAATATTTTAAGCTAAATTATGTTTTATTTGTAGTCATTAACTTTTTATGAAAATTAGACATAAAAAGTTGACATTTTATTCCAAATAAACCTCTAATTGAGTATAAGGGATAAAACCCTTTTCTTTCTACAGCAAATAATACTTTAAAATTAGCAAAATAGTTTAACTACAAGAAAACTGAAAAATAGTGAATGTCATATGGTAAACAAAGTTATCATAACATAGAACAATATGATAAATTGGCATAAAGCAGCACTGTAGCACTGTAGCACTGTCCTCCCATTGTTCATCGATTTCCTCAAGCAGGCCCAGTAATGTCTCCATCGTGAGACTTGTTGTTGCTTTGTTTGGCTTATATTGAATACATCAAGGGTAGCTTGCCAGGCTTTGCAGTGCAGGCGAGATATTCTCAGTAGCTTGCCAGACTCTCCAAGAGGGGCGGAGGAATTGAACCTAGCTCTGCCAGGCTGGCTGTGCGCAAGGCAAACGCCCTACCGCTGTGCTATCTCTCCAGCCCCATAATAGGAAGTCTCAGATATACGGAATAAAAAAGAAAAAAGTCACCATCTTTTAGCAGAAATTCACTGCTAATACCATGTGTTTTTCCTTCTAGTTCTCAGCAAAGCCTTTTAGTGCTACACAGTTTCTCATGCATGCCCTCTGAATATTGCTGGACTCCATAAGTTTTACTCTCAACATGTCTGAGAGTATCTAGTATTGATTTCTAGGAACTAAAAATACAGTATATTCCCAAAATGTCTTTTAAGTATGAGTCAGGAATAATTTTATTGATTGATATTCAAAAATAAATAAGAAACATTTTGTGGCAAATAATACCACACTCAATTTTGTTGTTATATAATATTTTTTAGAACTTCTCCATCTAGTCTTTTTAAAAATTTTTCAAGGACAAGTCCTTGAGTCAGAAGAGACAGTAGAACAGATAGGGTGCTTGCCTTACATGTGGCTAACCTGGGTTCGATCCCTAGCATCCCATATGGTCCCTCAATCCTTTCAGGAGTGATTCCTGAATGCAAAGCCAGGAGTCTACCTTAAGAACAACCAAGTGTGGCCCCCAGACAGCAACAACAACCAAAAAAAGGATCAGTTGTTAAACTAAGCTTATTTGACTAGTAATATATTTTGCAGATATACCCGTTTAGTCATCACAGGGAGTAAAACTGTATGAGATCTAGAACTTAATAAGACACATAAAGATCGCTTTCCACCAATTGATTAAAAAAATCACCTAGCATACCTAGCAAATGAATCATTTCCTCAAATAAGGCTATCATTTAGACTTTCTGTCAGCATTTTCAATTGGTGAATTGTCACTTTAAAAATGTTAAGAATACTCACGGGGTTGGAGCAATAGAACAGTGGGGAGGGTGTTCACCATGCACAGGGTTGAGTCCCTTTAAACCTGGCACTTCATATGGTACCCATGGCTTTATGGGAGTGATTCCTGACCTCGGAGCCAAGAGTATTCTTGAGCACCACCAGGTGTGGCCCCAAACAAACAAAATAAAGAATCCTTAAAAGATAAGCCAGGGAAATAGCATATGCTTTTCCTGTTGGAGCTCTAGCAAAATCCCTGGCACTGCCTGGTCACAAGAGTGTCTTGAGGTGAGGTCAAACACAGTTTCTTAACAATTTCTTAATGGGAAGACAAGCTGTACAACTCTCACAAGTATAGACTAAATTTTCATGAGATATTAACTTCCTATGTAGTCAATCATTCACATGTAGGGAAGACTAACATAAACTGAAAAAAAGAGAATAAAACAAAATCATCTACTGTATTCTAAAATAGATGTCATATATTACATAGTTGTATGTACGTAAATACCTTTAAAATATTTTAAAACATACCTTTGTCAGCTTTATTTCAACTGAATATAAGTACGACTTTAGAAAAGCATCACAACAGAGTCGATACAAAATTGATTCCGCAACAAAAAATAAGGCAGGCAGATGATCCCGGTCAAAAGCAGCATGGTCCAAGGACATATAAAGCATATTCAAGGCTTCTGGAAAGGAGATATTCCAATTTATAATCATGTTGTTAGGATAAATGCTATAATTTCTTGTAATGAATTATTTGCACAATCACCAGGATTTTAAATATTTAGTCTTAAAATATTTAGAAGCATTTTGACAATCCTCCTGTCAATAGGGTCATGGACCCTTCATGGTTCTCTTAACCTTTTGATAATTTCAACCAATAGGTGTAACAAAGGTGATACTCCATAATCTCCAAGACTATATTAAAAATAGATACACTTGCATATTTCTCGTAAGATAATAGCTATGAAACTATTCGACTCTTGGGAGATGCCAATTGGATAGTTAAATGAGAAAATAAAGAACAGAGAAAAGGGAGAGGGAGAATATGGAGAGTGGAAGAGAAAGACAGAAGGAGGAAAAGAAAAAGATGCTAACAGAGCACCAGCTGTTTCAACCAACAATAATATAGGTCACTGGGGCATGAACAAAAAAATGTGGCTAATAGTACAGACCAGAAACTGATGATGAAAGACAATGCTAACGTGCTCTAAAAGCGAAGTGCTATAAGTAGAAAATCAATGCAAGTAAATAGGGATCAGCAAAGATAAGCAAGGAAAACCATAGAACTAATAAGGCCCAAGAAAAAAATAAAATCTGAGGGGCTGGAGAGAGAGCACAGCGGGTAGGGCGTTTGCCTTGCACGCAGCCGCCCCGGGTTCAATTCCCAGCATCCCATATGATCCCCTGAGCACTGCCAGGAATAACTCCTGAGTGCAGAGCCAGGAGTAACCCCTGTGCATAGCCAGGTATGACCCAAAAAGCAAATAAATAAATAAATAAATAAATAAAACCTGAAGCTTGAGAAATTTTTGAGATGTCATATAAATATCTGAGAAAGGACTGAAAATTCAGGTTCCTGAGAAAGGAAAAACCCTGATGTGTTCAAGAAGTAAGAAGGTGACTTTTATATCTGGCTTAGTGAATAAGAAGAGCAAGTGCATACATTCTTTTGAATGAATGCTTTTCTTTCCTGGGGATAGATACCCAAAAGTGAAATTGCTGGGTCACATGAAAGCTCAATTCTGAATTTACTGAGAACGCTCCATAATGTTTTCCAAAAGGGTTGGACCATACAACATTCCCATCAGGAGTGGATGAGAGTTCCTTTTTCACCACATCCCCAACAACACAGATTGTTCCCAGTATTTTTCACATGTGCCATTCTCACTGGTGTAAGATGATATCTTGTCATCTAGATTTGGATATCCCTAATAATAAGTGATGATTTGTACTTTTTCATACACCTGTTGGCCATCCACTGAGATTCTTTAGAAAAGTATCTGTTCATTTCCTCTCCCCATTATTGGATGGGGTTTTAGATTTTTTTTGTTGTTGTTAATCTTTGTGAGTATTTTATGTAACTTGGATATCAACCCTTCATCTGTGTTGCAGCACTCAGTACAACTAGATAAGATTTGGAATCAACCTGATGTCCAAAAACAGATCAGAGGATCATGAAGACATGCTATATATACACAATGGAATATTACATGGTTGTTAAGACTAATAAAAACCAAACAATTTGCAGCAACATGAATGGAACTGGAAGATATCATGCTAAATGAAGTAAGCCAGAAGAAGGATACACACAGGATAAAATCATTTATATATGGTATTTAGAATAACTGAATGAATGAATGAATGAATGAAATGTGTTAAAGGGGGTTGCCCAGATTATCCTTAACCCTAGAATATACAAGGGAGAAGGAAAGAAATAGCATGGGAGAAGAGAAGGCATATGAGAAGCAAGAGGGCAAAGGTGAAGGGGATTAAGTTATATTGGTGGAGGTAAGGATTGAAAGAGCCAAATATCCAAACCACAGAAGCAACAATACTGAAATCATGAGACTTAAACTTTAATAATCAAGCATAGAAAGGCGACTGTCAAGAGGACAGACTGGAGGGTGTAGGAGAGGGAGCCTGGGAACGTTGTAGAGGGAAGTTGACACTGGTGGTGGGATCAGTGATGAAACATTGAATGTCTAAAACCCAATTTATGAGTAGCTTTATAAATCATGGTGCTTTCATAAAATTTGAAAAACAAATATCAGCAGTCACTGTTGTGAGGATAGTGGATAATTGAATTAAGAATAATTGAGAATGCAGATAGCACATAGATTTAAAAGTTATTACTGGTCAGAAAGCTAGTGCAGCAGTTAAGGCACTTGCCTTGCACGTGGCGGACCTGAGGTTTGATCCAGGCATCCCATATAGTCCCCTAAGCACTACCAGAACTGATTAGTAAGTACAGAGCCAGAAATCTGAGTGTGATTCAAAAACAAAAACAAAAAATTAAAAATTATAATTAACGATTATTTACTGTTGAAGAATGAGAAGAACATCAGAGTTTTTATTCAGAATTCAGAATCTTAATGAACTAAAAATGCTGCTTTAACCCATTTATAATGAAAATTCTCAACAAAATGGGCAATGATACAACATTCCTCAATATAGTGATAGCCATCTACCACAAACCCATGGCAAGCATAATTCTCAATAGGGAGAAACTAAAAGCCTTCCCCCTAACATCGGAAACAAGACAAGGTTGCCCACTCTCGCCACTCCTATTCAATGTACTACTGGAAGTTCTTTCCATAACAGTTAGACAAGAAATAGATATCAAGGGCATCCAGATAGAAAAGGAAGAGTTGTCAAGCTATCACTATTTGCAGATCATATGATACTATACTTAGAAAATCCTAAAGACTCTACCAAAAAAATACTCCTATAAACAATAGGTTTGTACAGTAAAGTGGCATGCTACAAAATCAACACCTGAAAGTTCATGGCTTTCCTATATACAAATAACAAAAGAGAAGAAAGAAATATTTTTAAAAATTCTATTCATGCCTCAGTAAATCACATACCTCGTAAAATTACAAAACAGTACTTCAAGAAATAAAAGAGGACACTAGGAAATGGAGACACACCCCTGCTCATGGTTAGGAAGGATTAACATTATCAAAATGGCAATAATCCCCAAAGCACCATACAGATTTAATGCGGTCCCTATAAGGTTACCCACGACATTCTTCAACTAAATAGACAAAACACTCCTGAAATTCATATGGAAGCAATCCTTGGGAAACAGGAGATAGGGGCTGTAGAATAACATTGGTTTGCCCTTCCTGGATGCTGGGATCTTGTATTTGTTAATTGTCCCTCAACCTGTTCATTACCTTTGTCTCCTGATCACACTCTGACTTGTAAATATTGTCTTTCTCTTCTCCTTACAGTCCTTTGCATGGTTAGTTATTTCAGAACAATTGCTTTTTGTATGGATACAGGAAGACAGTTAAAAAGACAAGTCTGTAGCTTGGGAGTTGATTGACTCCAGAAAATATTACCTCCTAGACATCTGCTCTCTCGACTTAAACCTCAGTGGCCCTTACTTCCTAGATCCCCAAAAGTAGGGTCCTGACAAGGGATTGGATGGACCCAGGGCAAACAGTGAACTAATCTGGCATTGAAATGGGCCTGGCCAAATTCCATATTGCTTAACTATAAGTTATGAGCATGGTCATGGACAAATTATGTCATGATCCAAAAAGTAATAACTAGATTTGGACCCTGATGGGGTTAGGAATGATTGATCCGGTATGAGCACTAAAGAGTGAGTCTGTGGAGAGGTGTCCCCAGGAGAGTCACCCTACAATCCTAATAGTGTCTATTACTGTGTCTATACAGAATGGTAAATATTAGGAAGGAGAATTAAAAATGTTAATCAAGTTGCTGGTCTAAGGAGAGGAGAGACACACTTCAGAGGCTGTTTTGTCCTCGTGCTCTGCAGGTGTTCGGGAAGACTGGAAAACATGTTGATCATGTTTCCCATGGAGAGGCATGGTTGGGGAGGTGTGATGAGAGGATAAAAAAGAGCGGCTTGGGGGGTGGGGAGAGAATAGATGGTTACAGAGACACAGGTAGAGACAGGAGGAACAGATTGAGTGAGACAGGGAGTTTGAGGAATATTGAGGGAGAGACAGAGATGTAGAGAAGAAGAGACAGAGTTAGAGGAGAAGGTTGCTGTGGAGGTAGAGAGAGGAAGGAGAAACAGACATATAGTTACAGAGAGACAGAGACAGGAGAGGACAGAAAACTGTGAGAGACACCGAGTTAGAGAGATGACTGAGAGCTGAGAGTGTCTGGGAAGATTGAAGAGGAGTCACAGAGAGCATTTTAGAGCGAGTTAGAGGGAGGGTTGGAGAGAGCTGGGAGAGACAGATTTAATGAACAGCAACTAATCAGCAACCAGCTTGGCCCTCGTTCTTCCTTCGTCCAAGGCAACAGTGGTCCAGGGTGGAGAAGGAGCTCAAGAGCACTAAATGACCAACTAAAGGAAAAAGAAATTTTACAGGGGGCATAACTTTACCCAACTTCAAACCTTATTACAAACCAGTAGTAATTAAAACAGCATGGTATTGGAGAAACAGACCTGCAAACCAATGGAACAGAGTCTGTCACAGACTCTCAAATATATGATCACTTAATCTTTAACAAAGGAGCAAGAAATGTGAAGTGGAACAAGGGAAGCCTCTTCAACAAATGATGCTGGGAAAACTGGACAGCTACCTGCAAAAAATGAACTCCTGCTTTGAACATACGAACATAAAGATGCCTTCATTCTTCACCACTATCTCAATGTTCCTTTTCTTTATCCTCCATCTTCCTATCTTTGTCTTCCATGTAGCCACTAGGTAACCCAAGGCCTGTTATTAGTTTTTAAGGGTACAATTTCATTGACCATTGTCTATTCTCTTTGTTTCTTTTTATATAACATATATGAGTGAGATCATCTAGTGTATGTATTTCTCCTTTTGACTTATTTTGATTAACAAGACACTCTAGCACTATCCATATTGTAGGCAAATCCAAGACTTCATCTGTTCTTATAACTGAATAGCATTCCATTTTATACACATGCCACAATTTCTTTATCTACAAGTCAATTGCTAACCACTTGATGATTTTCCAGATATTAATTATTATAAATAGCACTGCAGTAAACATGAATAGACATATAGATTTTCAAATTAATGTTTTTATCTTCTTATAATAAATAGAGCAGAGACTGCATCATATTGTAGTTCTATTTTCAATTTTCTATGAAGTGTCCATACTGTTTCCTAAAGAGACAGAACCAAATGACAGCACCACCTGCAACTGAGGGATTATTTTTCATAGTGTCCCTCCAGCACTGCTGCTTCTGGTCTTTATGTGTGTGTTTATGTACATATAGATACATATGTGTGTATATATATGTATATATATATACTGTGTATATATATATATACATATATATACTTCTCACTGGTGCAAAGAAGATATTTCATTGTCTTTTTGATTCGCATATCTCTGATAATCAGTGGTTACTAAAACTTTTTCATATGCTTGTTGACCATTTATATGTCTTTGGAAAATTGTGTATCTCTCAGTTTTTTGATGGGTTGTTTTGTGTTCTTTGTGTTTTAATATCTTGTGTGCCCTTTGTCAGATGTCTAGGGTGCACAAATATTTTAATTTATAAGTGAAGTGTGTATTGAGTTTACTCGTTTCCTTTTCGGCAAGTAGCTTTTTTTGTTTGATGTAATCCAACTTTTTTATTTTTTGCTGTGGGGCAGGTGAGAGCCCTCCTCACCCCAAGGGACCCAGCCCTGGCAGCCAACCTCCTCTGCCCAACCACCGCCACACTACCGTCTGCTTTCCAGATGCTCAAGCCGAGCCTCATGCAAGAATGAAGTCCCAAGGAACCCAGATAATCTGGAACTTTGTGACCTTGGACTCTGGACTCAACGGGACTCGGAACAGAGATCCTCTGCCTGCTTTCCCCAGTCTCCAGTGACTAAGGGATCACACCTATAAGCCACACCCTGCTGGCACCAGATAATCTCATTGACCACCCTCCAAAACTCATGGATGCTCCTCCCAGACAGGAGTATAAAAAGGAGGCTCCCAGAGCCATGCCACTGGACTCCGCACCAGGCTGTGGGGCAGGTGAGAGCCTTCCCCACCCCAAGGAACACAGCTCCAACAGCCGACCTACACTACCCAACCACTGCCATGCTCCAGGCTGCCTTCATTGTTAGATACTTGCTACTCATTTATGCCTCTCAGCATGGCAAGCTACAGAGAGTATCTGCCTGCACGGGCAGAGCCTGGCAAGCTCCCCGATGTATTCGATATGCAAAATATAGTAATGACAATAGGTCTCATTCCCCTGACCCTGAAAGAGCCTCCAATTGTTGGGAAAAGATGAGTAAGGAGAGGCTTCTAAAATCTCTGGGCTGGGAGAAATAGAGACGTTACTGGTGCCTGGTCGAGTAATTTGATGACCAACCGGATGACAAGTGATACAGTTTTTATTGCCAATGAAGTTGAAGGGTTTTTTTTTTGTTTGGTTGGTTATTTTTGCATCACACCCAGCGATGCACAGGGGTCACTCCTGGCTCTGCATTCAGGAATTACTCCTGGCAGTGCTCAGGGGACCATATGGGATGCTGGG
>JAOXYA010000025.1:40634124-40645772 GCA_028565675.1 Sorex palustris
GACACAGTAACAACAAAGTCTCCAATGGAGACGTTAGTGGGCCCGCTCGAGCAAATCGACGATCAACGGGAGGGCCTAACACTAACTAACACTAATGTTATTGAGGGGAAAAGTGGAAAGAAGGCGTATTTTGAGGCTAAGACTTTTTCTTCATTGGTCCCAGGTGGACTTGGGCTAGGACAAATTTACCACTAACAGAGATACTCTGTGTGTGTGCATATGTATGTGTGTGTGTGCACACATGCGTTCTCCCTCCCACCATTTGTTTTGTTTTTGCAAGCTAATAAGGTGATAACCTAGTGCCATATTCATTGCTGTGCATTTATAACTAACATAATTATTGGCATAATATGAGAACTGAAAGTAATAAGTTAATCAACCTCAATTGTATTCCTTGTGTGTGCCCCAAATTCTGTATTCTATACAGAGCACTAATTTCAATCACGGATATTGTATGTTGTCTTCAAAGAACCCACAGTTAAATAGAGGACAAGGATTGCCACATAAAGCAATTTGGGACACATTAGAAAAAAATCTTCAGATAACAATGCAAGATGATAAATATAAGGTCAGGTATGAACAACTGTAATTAATAGCAAAACTTGTAACATCAAAACAACTATCAAAACAGAGGTGTCCATATTACATAGCTATTAGTAGAACTAGGACAATTCCAACCTTGAAGTACAAATGAATGAGTCTCTACTCAAGTCCCAACATGCTTCATTACTAATGATACCCAAAGTCTTGATTGAAACTAACAAGTGTCACAACACTTATTTAGCTTTATTCTCCTTCGTCCCTGTGGCTAAACTGCCTCTTGATATCTTTAATAATGACTTAATAACTAATAATATAAGCAAACTAAAAGACTAGTTTATTGTCCTTGCTTGGCACTGAAAGAACTAAATAAACCATATAGGTTACCATCAAGATATTTTTTTCAAGAAAAAAGGAAAACTGTTCCTGAAAACAGAAAATGTGGAAAGAAATTACCCAATTTTCATGTGAATTATATAAAAATTTTGAATGAAATTATTTATGGCTGCTGAAAGATTAATTTTTTAAGGCTTTCTTACTCACATGTTTCAGTCTACATGTTCTTATATTTGCTCTTTCTCTACCTTTCCAAGGCTTCAATTTATCATAATCTAAGGGATTCTGGCTAGCTATACTTACCAGCAATTGTTTTCTAAGAGAATAAATCACAAAGGTTGTTAAGCTATTCAGGGATAGGGCTAGAGAGATAGCTCAAAAGGTTTAATAAATATTTTGTATATTGGAAGACTGGGTTTAATCCTAACACCACACAGTCCTCTGAGTATAGCTCAGAGTGACTCCAAAGCACAGAATGAGGAATATCTCTGATCACTGCCAGGTGTGACCCCTAAACGACAACCACACCAAAAGTCTGACACAATAGTACTTCCTCAATATTACTACTCCAGTGAAAAATCTTTGGTCTATTTTTAATCTTTATGTCCCTGCTTCATAAAAAGTTCTTCTGTGACTCATTTCTAAATTAAATATATAACTCTAACTAGTTTATCTTCTCAAAACTGAGACACAATCTTCATATTTTATTATATACAATGGACATTTTGTATTTTTTGGTTATAGCTGGTCATCAAAATTCCCTTACCTTCACATCAGTGGACCAAATTTCAATGCTCTCTCATTTTCTAGAAATCTTTGGAGCCCCAGAGACATAGAACCAATGAGCGAGAAAGAGATAAAGAGAGAGAGGCAAAATATTTTTATAGAAGGGAAAAAGAGAATAGAAAGAAAAATACTGAGATCAATTGTTTCAGAGGTTTCTTGAGTAAGAATCAAATGGAGTAAGCCAGCAGAATGGAACATCAGAAGGAATTCAAATTCCAAAGCAATCTATTGGCAGGGTTTTTTCTTATGGGAAAGTATTTCATTTTTATTCTATTAAAACCTTTGATTAGATGAGACCTACAAACACAATGAAAGATAATCTGCTTTCTTCAAAATTGACAGATTTAAATCTACCTCATTTTTAAAATGAAAAACTTTATGGATATACCAAGAATAACTTTTAATCAAACCTCTGGACACTGCAGCCCAGCCCCCCCCCAAAAAAGTAATCATTAAAGAATCCAAATATGGGCTAGAGAGGTAGTACAGTGAGTAAGGTACTGGTCAAACACACAGCCTACAGAGTTCAGTCACTGGTGTTGGGTCATTTCTCCTTGGCCACTCCAGAGTTAACTTCCAAATGAAGTTCAGTCAATAAGCTCTTTTCTTGAATGCTGAACTTTTATAATAAAAGTAAGGGCATCAGGGAAGCAGGTGTCCCATGAATCACAGCCATAGGGTAGCAGGAGCATCAAGGGAGATAGACAAGTGCACTGTCCATTCAGATGGCTAATACTGTATACCTGTTTTCCAGTCTTTTGTATTTACCTCTATTTCTTCTAGTTGAGAAGTTTGCTTAACTATCTTCTCTTTCTTTGGAACCTGTAGATAAGTAGAGTCAATTTTACTGGAGGGTTGATTTCTGCTATTTGGAAACAAGTTACTTTAATACTTTTAAGCTAACTCTATAGATAAACAGGAGCAAGGACAACTAAGGACAGTTTCAACAAATTCCTAATTTACTTGTGTAAAAAATTACATAAATATATTTCTAGATTTATACTTTTTCTCTGCTTTCTTCTTAATCACTTAATCACTTAATCCCCATTATTCATCGATTTACTCGAGCGGGTGCAGGTAATGTCTCCATTCATCCCGGTTGCGTGCGCTTTCTTCTTATTATAAGATTATTATAATTATTATTGAACTTTATATAATTTTTTAAACAAGGACATGATTCCCTGAATAATGCTTTAAACAACATATGACCCAGTTCAATTCAATAGCCTCTTAGCTCATGTACAGTGAGATTGAAATTTTGAGGCACTAATAACTTATTTGTTCCATACAAAGCTATCCAGTTCAGTGTTGAAGTTCCTAAACTACTACACTTAACTAATATGTAAAATACTTTTGTCACCTACAGAAAATAATCTTAATAGCATTGAAATTGTAGATTAAAGATAAAATTTAATTTTCAGAAACAAAAAAACCATTATTCAAATTTGAAATTAGAGAGAAACTATCAGCTTCCTGAAATTTCATTGATATACTCCTTATATTTCTCAAAAGACATGCCAATGAACGTAGAGTTTTTCTGAGGTAAAGGGAATTTTCTGGGATTGAACATGGTAATAGTTGTATGATTTCATAAACATACTGCAAATAATTATGTTCTTAAAAGCATAAATTTAATTCCACAAAATTATATTTTATTAAAACTATGTTGCATTAATCTTAATGGTAAAATTAATTTATGATGCAATGAATGATGTATTAAAAGTCTAAATAGATTCTAGGTGCTTTTATAATTCAGAATTCAGATGTCTATTTTTTAGAAATTTATCTATTTATTGCACAGCCAGGATCCTCTTTCAGTGAAAGAGATTTCCAAATAACTGTTCTTTATTTCTTAGTTTTTGAAACTTTCAATTTGTGTATTCACTTTAAAAAATTCGTCATCCAAATTATAGGTGATATTTAGTAATGGAACTTACTAGTGGAACATATGTCACTGTATCTAGAGAGTTAGTTGGAAGCTACTTAGTAAAGTAAGGAGAACAATTGATTCCAACAAAATTTGATGCTATGTGGTGGCCCAAAGTGTCCCTAGCACATGAATAAGTTAATGACAACTTTCTAATTCTTCATAGTAAAAAAAAACCCAGATAAGTGGTTGCCTCTAAACATTTTTTAAAATGGACCATTAATTTTCCTTTCTTTTTTTTTTCTTTATTTCCAAACACTTAACAACATAAGATTATAGTTATATGATAGTGACACTGGCGTTCTATAATAACACATAAAAAGCACAATTTACATATCATTTTCCAGTACTGCTTTGAGACACAGAAAGGGGAGTATTTTAAAATCAAACTCAAATTTAAGTAAGAATGTTTTACAATGATCTACTTTCGTTCAAGGAGGTTAACACAGTCCTCAATGGCAGATTTTAAATAGTGTGTCTACAATTTCACTGATAATGATGAGGAAATATACTACATCAAGTACAGAGCTTGCCTAGCACGCAACTAACCCAAGTTCAAACTCTGACACCACACATGTTCTCCTGAACACTGCCAGGAGTAATCCCTGAGTACACAGCCAGGAGTAAGCCCACAGAATTTCCAGGAATGTGCCCCCACTTGAAAAAGAAAGAGAGAGGAGAGAGACGGAGAAGGAAAAACAGAAATAATTGCCCAAAATAATAATTAGCAATGTACCACAATTCATGTTCAGTTCCCCATTGCGTAGAATGAGATTGACTCATTTTATCTTGTACGTGTCTCCCCCTCAACATCTCTCCCTCTTCTTTCTCTCTTCCCCTTTCTCTCTCGCAATCTACTTATCATTGTGCCCAAGCCTGATTAGATTTATAGTTTGTTTATCTGAGAGCTCAATGCTTTATTGCAACCAGAAGCCAAAATACGTGCACCTCCACAACCCAGCTGAGTAAAACAAACTCATTTTGATCTTTGTGTACAAAGCCATCAGCACTGGTTCAAAGTGTAGCTCAGCCAGTTCTGGACAGCAGATGCAGAGTTCAGCTCTTCTCCTGGGCCCTTGGTTTCAATTAGGCTGTCTGCCAAGTGGCCCATGTGCCTCTGTGTGCTAAAACATTTCTTTGACACAGATTTTTTAAATTAGGAAATAAAGACTTCCCATGTGATTTTCTATATATACAATTTATGACAATTGATTTTATAGCTAAAATACAAACATTTTTAACATATTTCTTTTTCTACAAAATAGCAATCTTTCTAACAAGAATAGAAAATTAGTAAAATATAAATTTTGCATTTCATTTACTCCTTTTACTTTAAAACTTATTCAGACATATGTTAAAATGATAGTAGAGACCATTTTATGTATGAAATAAATGACTTCTTTGTCTTAAGAAGAAAGTTACTAAGCTATAAGCTAGAATTTCTAACTACTAGGAAGTGTAAATAAAGTGAATAAATAAGAAACTGTAGTTACTTGAAATTATTCAAGTTCCTTGACTGGGGCAGATTTTATTTTCTTTGCATTCACTACAATTACCTTTAACTCCTGCACTTTTCAATACCACCTTGTAACCTGGCAGAAGATACAACAAATTCCAAAAGCCAACTTCTAATATCTAATTCCTGCTAAAATAATGAGCTAAAAGCGTAGTGAAAGGCTCCACATATGTAAATATCATTCTCATCAAAGACAACCTGTGTGGAAAAATATCTTAAAATTATTCAAGGTAATAATACCACTGTTGCTACTCTGAGGAAACTACTAAGTCTTAAGATACCCAGATGGGCAGTCATCAATATATAAGGAAGGTGAGCCTGTATAAAATACAGAAAAGCATGAATACTTGCAAACTTTTGCAAGCATTCAAGTCAACCTTAACGTACCTTCCACGCAGACCTAGGCTACCCTTAAAACAAATTTAGGTACATTTAAACTCCAAAGACCTGGACCCCCAAAAATTGAGTGATTACTTAGCAGATGTTAAACATTGTCAGAGCCAAGCCAAACTGAAAATAACTGGGCACCAACACTAAGAACTGAATGGTAACCAGCTGTTAATGATGAGAGCAGACACCATATCATGCTAGGACTCTTCCATAAGAAGGAAACATAAGTGTCTCTGAGGAAACACAATATTCAAATAGTCATTTCCAAATATGCATCTGCTAGTCTATATTTTCTAGCAATAGTGGGAAGGTGAGTAAATCTATGTACCAAAAAAAAAACCCTTATTAGAGGTGACAATCTATAGATTTGAGGCAAAGTTAAATATCTTCTCAACTTTTTGTCAGGAATATTTTCCATTGGGTTGTATCTTGGAAGCAAGCATTTTAAAAATGCAATAATATCTTTATATGAAGCAAAAATGAATTTACATAAGATTTAAGATAACCAAGAAAGATTAAAGCGTATACCATGTTTTATATTTATTCTCTAGGAAAATTAGCCGTTTATCTTATACACGAAACAATTAGTGCCTACACACAGTACATAGGCATACACATGCTTTACATATGCATACACATGCTTACACACAGTAACATTCATGAAGCTGAAGAAATGGTCTAGTATTGAGTGATCATGAATTTTATTAATCCATGGCTCCACAAACATGAAGAATTCTTTTAACTTTAGCAGGCATTAACCTTGGCTGATAGCAATTTTCTCTCAAATAAACTCCCAAAGCTTCTGGAATTAAATATTATGCTCTTATTCTTACACATTTTATTCTTAGATTATGGCCACAAAAATTATTAGCACTTTTGCTTGGGTGTCTTACTCAGAAATACCTCATTAGCTGATATCATATTGATTCTTCATTCAAAATTTGGCTTGGCTTACTTCTCTGACTTTCTGCATTTGCCATTGCCTCACGTAAGAGTATTCCTCAAGTCAAAGCCTATAGCACCATGTTGGCTGGAGGTAAGAACTTGCACCATGTTATAGAATCTAGACATATGTAAACAATCAAAGACAGATAATTTCTTTAAATATTGGCCCATTATTGTCTGTGTTGTAATGACATTGCTATTAAGCTTGATCCACATAATTTAGGCTACTAATCTTCCAAAAGAGATTCCTAGAAAATTATAAGCAATACAATGCTAGAAACTAAATCATAGAAATCAAGTATTGGCCAGTTTTCTCAGTTCCAGATAATTACTGTGCATCTTCCATCAGCCAAAGTCAAGTGTAGAATCAGTTTTTACTGCTACATTAGTTAAAAAAGTATTAGTTTTTCTGAATCTGTAAAATGTTTTCTCATAAGCTGAGACGTTCTAATAGGAATGGACCTTATAGTCCTTGATGTTTCCAGAAATAGACAATACCCAATGTTATATATAAACATAAAAACATTGGTTAAGTGAAAACTTATGACCTCCTCCTTTTACTCCCAAATACAAAACCCTAACGTAGGTGCTAAAAGTTCAGTTGAACTACAGGACACTGTAAGTCAAACACTTTAAGTCAAACTTAAATCAGTGTTGTAACTTTTCCTGTACTTTTCTGATACTTCCTAGGTCATTCCTCTAGCTCTTACCATGAAAATTTTTATTAAAAAAGAAAAAAACACAAAGTTAGTCTATTATACTCCCCTCACTTCAAGTTTACTCCAAATGTATTACCTTCTAGGGATGTCATAATCCTGTTGTCACACTGGAAAAAAGAATAGCTCCAAATAGTTGCCAAAGAGAGGAATTGCTCATACCGTAAAATCAGTGGTTTTTCCCTAGATTCATCCATTTTTATAGCCAAAATTCTTTGCCTGAAATAGATTAAAAACATTTTCAGTGCCCAATAGATGACAGTATTCTGGTACTGCTGGTGATATTAATGGTGTAAATAAATAACATCAGTTGCGGTGATTTATTTATGTACAAAGTGATTCCATCATTAATCTGCAACTTTCTGAAGATCTCAGTAAAGAAGAATTGACCTATACAGTATGCATTTGTCATAAAAAAAGGTCTATATCTGAACTGTAAGAATTTTCGGTTCCCCAAGAAATTCATTCAGTGAGTCCCTAAACAAAAGGTCAGACAGTAGATCAGGAACAAAAAAAAATAGTTAAACAAAATGCAGTAAAAGGAATCATCAAAACAGTATGTGGATAACACAGAATGAAAACAAATTTTCTGTCAATAAAAATGTTTTTATGTTGAGAAGTAACTGCCAGAGTTCAAAAACACTAATTTATCGACATTTGTAGGAAAAATTTATTATATAACATCAGTGAGTAGAAATAAACATATTATTTGGCGATGATGTTCAAATACACGTGAAAAAAACAAAAATAAATCTAGGGAATATTGTGGTGTGAATCTGTAAACAAGACCAAAAAATAGTTATGTCCTGAATATCCAAAAGTTTTACATAATTATCTATTAGTTGGATTTTCCAGTTAGCTGTTGTATTCCTTTCATAATTCAAATGGTTTTCATTTTATTCATAATCCCTTCCAAACTTTATATAAAACTATTTGGCTTTTTATAAAATTAACTTTAATGATTCCATTTAAAATTTTATTTTATTCTATGTAAAACAACAAACTATCCATTAAGCAATATATTTATCAGCATACATACTGATAAAATGTCACAGTTTTTATTCCCTTGGAAGGTAATCCAGGGGAATTGGGCACACCTGTTTGTGCTCAGGGCTTATTCCTAACTCTGTGCTCAGGATTCACTCCTGTCCGGGCTTAGGGGACCAGAGTTGACCATGTGTAAAGAGAGTGAATAAATCCCTGTATGATCTCTCTAATTTTGTTCTTACTTTAACATGTAATACTGTATTGCTTTAATCCTTATAACACTCAGATGTAGAATATAATCTACCATTGTTTAGGAGATGAGTCACTAAGTTACACTCATTTTATAACCTAAAATAATACAACTAAAAAGTCACAAATTCAGAAATCAGTCAAGAAAACTGGGTTCAATTCTTTACTCATGTCCCTTGTGCTTTTCTAATGTCTTCCCATTAGGGCTATTCCCATCTTTATTGATATTCTTCCTTCAAATAGTCATACTCCTGTCTTTGTAATTGTAAAATCACTTTTACTTACTACTACTAATATTATGACACATTTTCTATATAATCATAATTATTTAAATGAGTATACAATATTCCATTGAGTTGATGACTACTTAAACTATCTTTCAATAAACCTTAGGTGTTATGCTTAAATTTCTTCATTGTTTTGGTATCAATCATATTCATTTTAAGTGTTTCAAATTTCACAGATCTTTGACCTCACAACTGAGGTAATTTTTGGAAAACCATTTTGTGTCCCAAACATCACTAAATAGGAAATATAAATTTTAACGAACTTATTCTTAAAGACTAAAATCCCCTTAAATTTTTCATTTATTAAACTATGAGTTACCAAGGAACTTGTGAAAGATATAACCTACTTGCAGCAATACAAAATAAAGAGCACAATGCCTATTAAATTATGCCAGGTCTTGGGTGGCAGGAAATGTACACTGGTGAAGAGATAGCTATTGGAACATTGTATGACCAAAACTCAATCATAAACAACTTTGTAACTGTATAATCTCATGGTGATTCAATTTAAAAAAAAAATTTTAAATTATGTATTGGGTACCCAGGTAACGTCAGGCTCCGCCAATCTGTAACAAGCCCAGTCGGTGGGCACCTGTCTGGGCTGGAGCGATAGTACAACGGGTAAGGCGTTTGTCTTGCACACTTACCCAGGTTCGATTCCTCCCTCCTGCACAGCAAAGCCTCGCAAGCTACCCGTGGGGTATTGGATATGCTAAAAACAGTAACAACACTCACAATGGAGACATTACTGATGCCTGCTGGAGCAAATCGATGAACAACAGGAGGACAGTGCTTGAGTGCTAAGTTATGTCGGGTTTTTATAGACTCACACTTAATTTCTCCTAATACGACCCTGACAATTTCATTTACAGTTTTGGAGACTATACACTTCTAATTTAAATTTACTGTGAGTGTAACTTTATTAAATTATGTAAGCTATAACTCGCTAAGCTCAGATTGAGGTATGATAGGCTCTTCTAAGAATGGGATGTATTAGAGATGTTACAGTGGCTATGGGACTTACCTTTGTTTCTAGCAGTAGACCTGGATTCAATGCCAGTTCCACATAAGGTTCTCCAGTGCACAAGTAGTGGTGCTGAGTGATTACTGAGCCCAGATTCAGTAGCAAGTACTGAACACAGCTAGGTGCAACTACTCCTCCACCAGAAACAAACTCCCCTCCGCAGGAACAAGAGATAGTACAGGGGTTAAGGCATCTGCTTTGGGTTCCCGCAGCATCTTATCCTCAGACCCTTGTTGGTCCCAAAGTCAAGAATCACTGGCAAGAGTTTCTTAGCATTTTGAACACCACTTGAGAGCTCCTCCTCATTTTTCAAATGCTAAAATATTAGATATAGCCAGAAAGATATTTCAGCCTGTTAAGGCACTTGATTTTCATGCATCAAACTGGGGTTCAATTCAGTTCAATCATCCCCCAAGCCTGCCAAAAGTGACCCCCGAAGACAGAACATGAAGAAACAGTTGAGCACAGCTGGGTGTGGTGACAAAAGCACCTAAACACATTATAATAATGACGAATAAGATGTCTAGATTTTGTCACACCCATTCCACCTAATAATAACTCTTTAACATGCTTGCCACTTTTGTTTAATGCAGAACAAATTTGGGCTACAGCAGTATATAAATAGTGAGAGAATGGTGAATGTGACTTTATAGAAGGGGATGACAAAAAAGTGCGTTCCTTGAGGCTGGAATTAATTCATGAAATATACAAGTAAAGATTTATTAATTTTCTCTCTAGGATTTTATACTTTAACTTTTACTTGAGAACTGGAATTAACTCTGTGACTTAAAGAATATCATAGTAAGTTGTAGTAATAACCATGTTTAAATGTAATTTTTGTATTTCACATTGACATCTATGGTTCACTAGAATTATACAGAATTATGCAATGCAGGATATGTCTAATTTTGATTTGAGTATACAAAATGTAAATATTGGGGTCAGAAATATGGTTCAACTGGTAAAGCACCTGCTTAACATGTGCAAGATCCTAAATTCATTGTCTACCAAGCTCCCCCAGATGTGTCCACAACAAAAATTTTATTTTATGTATATATATCATGATATCTTCTTTTAAAAATGCCAATTTCTAGGAGATATTAATATAAAACAATATGGGCCCGCTCGAGCAAGTCGATGAACAATGGGAGGACCGTGACCTTGACCATGACCATGGAATGCTTATAAATCAGTGTTGGCATTATTTTCCATTGAAAATGCTATTTTCAATTGTGTGTTATTAATTGCATATTAATATTGAAATGCGACTATACATTCAGGTACAATGTACATTCAGATTTTAAAAAGGGCACAAATTTCCTTTACTGTGTAGATGGAGAAATATCACAGAAGGAAAAGTTGTGTTCATAATTCTCTGGAAACCAAGCAGATTGGTAAAGCTTTGGCTGTAATGGATTATATTAGAATGAGGGGAGAAAAATATTATTCAATGTTCTATAACTTTTTCTATTTAACTGCACTCTTCATATTTCAAGAGAACTGTGATATAAATTTAAAGAAAAATAGCAAAGAACTTGCAGATTTAAATTCATACATATTCTGCCAGATATATGAGGAAAAATCAAATAAATAAAATCAAATTAAAGTAGTATGCAATTAAAATTATATGTATTGCTATATTTTTGCTGAAGAAATATTCAAAATGCACAAAAAATTGCTTTCAGCAAGAGTGAATAAATTACTAGTAAGTACTATTAAGAAGCAAAAGAGAAACAACATAAATTATTGTAGTCATTGTCATCATCAAGATTCATATGTTACGTTCCCATATTTTTATTGTATTGGTTTGGATGTGTTAAAAGCAAATTAAACAGGCATGGTTTCTGTCCTATATGAACTTATGATTTAAGACAGACAACATTAAAAAAACAAAAGAGAAGCATATACAAGTAAATATATGTTAAAGACATAAATTAAACAAATG
>JAOXYA010000025.1:40896702-40911138 GCA_028565675.1 Sorex palustris
CCAAATCTTTAGAGTGATTATGGAGTTGTTGATTCTGTAATGATCTCATACTGTCTGCAATTTTATTGATTTTGTTTTTCAATAGAACTATTAAAGATTACAATTCTCAGATAGGCAGAATGTGGGCAGATGCTCATATTCTCACACACAGTTCTGCCAGGATATTTTTACATCTTTCTGCACATAAAACAAAATGAAGACATGTGTTATAGATGCATGCTACCACTAACTCCCCCAGAAGAAGGGAGTTTATTGTATGCTCATTTCCTGGATAAAGTATTAAAACAACTCTACCTAGATAAAATGAACAACACTTCCAAAAGAAAAGTGATTTGCTTTGAAGGCAACTTATTAAGCATTCTTAATTACCCAAGCCCATTGAAATGGAAATTTGGGTCATCATAGCCAAATGTTACCCCTGTCATTTCTTCATTCCTAATTCAATATAAGCTTCATGACATATCTACTGATGAAGCATTAAAGTATAAAATACTGCAATGGCTTATGCATCTACTGTGCATGAAAAAGTTTATTTTCAAATATGGTTTGAAAGATGGAAAAGCTAACTAAAAAGCTAACTAAAAAGAGACTAAATTCCTTTAAGAAAACATCCCAGAAAACCCACACAACTAAAACCATAGTCTTACCTTGGGAGCTTGGAGTTGAGTTCTTTCTCCTGCTATGGTCATCCGGGTTAACTCTCTCTGTTCCACTGAGGGATGTTTGGGAGGGAGAGGTGGGGGTTTTAAGAAAGAGTTTTTATATCTCCTTATCATGTAATACTGCTCTTCAGTGAGCTCTTCCACCGGAGACCTAAGTAGAAGTGATTCTGAATCCTTAGATAAATACCGTAAGATCCGCACAGACATATTCAAGCGGTTGACAGGAATTTCCCAGCACTCCTTGGAGTTAGCAACGTCGCTTATGAGTAAGTAAGAGTCTCTGATAGCATCCTCCAATTGCAGTTCTGGTACTGAAGCCAAAACGTCTTCTTTAATAGAAGGATCTCTCACAGATACCTTCACATTGAAGGGAAATCGGAAGGAAGAGGAGATTGTAGGAATCTGGTACTGTTTCATATCATGTATCTCCTCTACAAAACCTCCGTCCAAGTACAAAGGGAGCAGTGCGGCCTCGCAGGAATTTTTGAGGAGCTTTTCACAGGTGAGAACCTCTAGTGCTTTCTTCATTCCCTCATAGCGCACTTCAATAGTCTGTAAATGATGCACGAGAAAATGGTCACCCACAGACACTGACGACAGCTCATCATGAGGGGCATGAAAGGCTTTGGTGGCAACCACGTAGAGAGGTTCCCTGGCGTTCCTCGCTATGTTGAGGTCATAGGCGGTGGGGAACTCCCGAGGTCGACGCTGGAATTTACCTTTGTAGCTAGTGGGGATCAAGAAGTGTCTCTTAGGAAAAGTGCTTTTCATTTCTGAAGCTAGGATCCTTGATGCTTGATACTTACTGTGGATCAGGATGTTTTTACCAGGCTGTAAAATACTTCTAGGCATCTGACTTCCTTGTAGGACTTCTATAATTTCAACCTCTAATGGGAAGACTTTACTGTTCATTTCAAAAATATCTTGTGTTGAAAAGAACCGAGAAAATGCATGACCATCATAAGAGTCAGTAATGTCTTTGACTTCAATATCTAAGTTGGAGAGAATGTAAAATATATCCTTTGGGGCTGAAAAAAATAAGACTGTGATTACTTTGTGCATTAATATGTTGCTGTGAGTTTATACTCTGCCTTATTTCTTTTTGGCTTGGGGGATAACGGATAGCTCAAAAGCTGGAACACATGCCATTTATGTCAGATCCTGTGCACCATATAACCCTATCCTTACCATAATGTTGGCCTGAGCAAAATTCTATTAGACTCAAACCACTGGCGACAGCATCCTCCCCGCCACAAAGAAGCTCAAATTATCATGATATAATATCCTTTAACTTGCTGCTCTCATTTTTTCAAATTTAAAACTTAAATTGATTACACATAAAACCAAAACTCATCAACTTGAAATTCAGCCAAAAGAAAGACATTAAGGAGTATGTTTGAGTTCTAATGAACCTCATCAAAATCACATCCTTCTCATTACAGCCTAACAATAATTGTTAGTTTTGTTCTACTGAATCATTCCTGTGTTTTCCTTTATGTATAAATGAAAAAATATGCATATGTTTAATGTATAGACACATTTTTTCAGGAACAGTCATATCATTTTGAGTCATACCCTTGGTGCACCAATAGTAGATATATAAAGTGAGCTGAGAAGAAGGTTCAGCTACTTGAATTAAGACCATGTCTGCATAAAGCCTAAGAAATACAAACTTTGCAGGGGAGGGGAGGCTCCCAAGAGAGCTCGGGAGACCTGGAGGTCTTACCTGTGATTTTTGCAACTAGCCAGCAATTCATTGCATGGGACTGAGGATGTGGTGCTGCTCAGGCACTTTTGTGCTGAGGATTACCTGAATCAACTCACTAGTGCTTGGGTGTCTCCAGGGATGCATTTAGCCATGCTTAGGGGACCATGTGGTCCTAAGAACTGAGGTGGGTTTATTTCAGTCATGAACACTTACCAGTCTCTCAGCCCAGGAATAAATTCTTAACCTATAATTCTATAAGATACAAAAGCATTACAAAATAATGGGCCATAAAGTGCTTAGGATTGCTAATTACAATTTTTTTCAATGAGAATTTTGAAGGTGGAGCATTAACACATGGATAGAAAAAAGGTGGCACAGGATAGGATGCCAACAAGAGGAGCCCCAGGGGTCTTGCTTGGGTGCTTAGCATCATATACTTTGCCTAATGCTTCACTGGTGACTAATGAAATTTTAAAATTCTTTCCAAACTGCCACTCTCTCAAAACTCTTCCTCTGAATCTATGGAAATGCTCAAAATATTGTCTTAAAATCACTATATGTTCTCCACAAACTAGCCCACATAGATCATTATAGTTCTTACCTTAAAAATAAAGTTACATGTTAATAGTAAGATTTTATGCTGGCTTATATTTTTTACATAATTTAAAAACACTTTTTATAGCACTTTCAATATATGCCATCATTTCCCAGTAACTCCACTAACTCCCTTCTGTCAATGTTACATACTTGCCTGTTTTTGAAAATGAGTAATTTGGAAGAGTACAGACTGCATTTCCTTTTATAAAACACTACCATTTCATTACTTATAATAATATTGTCTGCAGTATCTATTCCTACATAATTAAGTTTGTGCCATATTTTTATATACTGTGTAATAGAGTATAAAAAAATTATTATTTTTATTTTATTTGGTATAAGAGTACACTTTTCCAAAGACTAGGGCTTGAGTGATAGCACAGTGAGTAGGGTGTTTGCCTCGCATGTGGCTGACCCGGGTCCAATTCCCAGCATCCCATATGGTCCCCCCAAACACCACTAGGGGTAAGTTCTGAGTGCAGAGCCAGGAGTAACCCCTGTGCATCGCCAGGTGTGACCCAAAAAGCAAAAAAAAAAAAAAGACTGAAGATCTATAAAACTCACAAAGATTTTGCATAACAAAAAGCCTAAATGAAATAGTTTTTACTAATTAGCTCACTTTATAAAGTTTGGCATACTAAAAGCTCCATGAGTCCCATGGAACTTTTTAAGTGCTAAAATCTTCGTTATATGTCATTACCTAATCTGAAAGTATACTATAAAGCTATACTGGTCAAATAAACCAGGTACTGGAATAAGTACTGATTCTCTGACCAATGGATTAGAAAAAAGTACCCAAAGAAAAATTCCCAGATCTATAATGAACTAATTTTTGATAAAGCAGTAATGAATGCTTCTTCAACAAGTGGTATTGGGGAATCTGGATGTAAAAAAATATGATAGTCTCTCTGTGACACTTTAAATAGAACTTGATTCAAAGTGGATTAAAAACCTTGAGGTGAAAGTAGAATAAATAAAGCACACTCAGGAAAATGAAGCAAAATTCTTTAAAATTTGAAAGTCATAGTTTTCAAATATATGGTTCTATTGACAAAGGCAACAAAAACAAAAGTAACAAATGGACTGCATCAAATTAAAAAGCTTCTGCATGGCTAAAAATAAAACATTAGCTAAAACTGAAAGACACCCAACTGAATGGGAGAAAATATTTGTATTCAACATGTCAGATAAAGAACATCCATGATACATAATCACCAAGATCAATAACGACAAAAACATTGCAAAATTCTATTAAAAAAATCAAAAGAGAAAATGAACAGACACCTCCCTAAGGAAGACCAGTAGGAACATGAAAAAGGGATAATCATCACTTATTATCACGGAAATCCAAATCAAGATGACAAATAAATATCTCTACCAGTGAGAATGGCACATATCAAAAAAGCTGGGAACAACCTGTGTTGGCAGGGATGTGGCAAAAAGAAACTTTCATCCACCACCAGTGAGAATGTTTTCTGATTTAACCCTTATGAGAAATAGTACAGATTAATTGGAAAAGTAACAATAGAATTGCTATATGAAACCTTAATTCCACTTCTTGGTATTTAGCCTTAGGACGCAAAAACATTTATTTAGAATAATATATGCACACCTAAATTGCCTAGGTATCCAATGACAAATGACAGATGAAGAGATAATATATAGCACAGCTGGTAAGGCATTTGCCTTGCACACGGCTGACCTGGGTTTGATTCCTCTGCTCCTCTCAGATAGCTCAGCAAGCTACTGAGAGTATCCTGCCTGTACAGCAGAGCCTGGCAAGCTCCCCATGGCATATTCGATATACCAAGAACAGTAACAACAACACTCACAATGGAGACATTACTCGTGCCCACTCAAGCAAATTGATGAACAATGGGAGGACAGTGCTACAGTGCTACATATATACAATAGAACACTATGAAGATGCAAGAAGGGATGAAGTCATGCAATTTACTGCAACTTGGCTGGAACTGAAGGATATCATGTTAAGTGAAGTAAATCAGAGGAAGGACAATTACTGGATAATCTCACTAATCTGCAGAATAGAGAATAAAAGGATGAGGGAATACAAGGGACCAAATGAGGGGAAAAGCCTGACAATTTTTGTCCACAGATTTCTCTGAAAGAGAGAGAAGGTGAGAGGGCCTAAAAGGAGAAAGAACAGAAAAAAAGGGGAGGAAAAAACCCCAGGATATTGGAATGAGTTCATCAACATACCAATACAAGAATTGCATTAAAATAAACATAGTAGTGCCACTGGAAAACCCTAAAGCTTATATTTAAAGATTTGAGAGATCCTCAGTTTTTGAGGTAGTCAGTATGTCCTTTATCCACCTGGGTGGTGCAGAAGGAGAACTACAATGTACCAGATTCTAGTAACTTCTGTAATGAAATAGTTTACATCATCAAGCCTTCTTTTGGTCTTGACCAATCAGACACATACCTAGTGACTTTGGAGACCTTATATTTCAGTTTAAATTTTATTTTATTTCATTTTAGTATAAAATAAAATAAAATTTTATCTTGGCTTCACGAATTATTCACATAGCCTAGACAAATTAGTGATTTCAAGTTTAAAATCAACATATGGTGTCTCAACAGTAAATAATGCATGCCTATTTACATGATTATGGTTAAGACTAAAAACTAAAGATGATGCGTGTAAGAGTACAGCTAAGTATACCAAAGTAGGAGTGTTTTCACTTAGTGCTAAGTGTTGTTGCCTTTCTTTCTGTAAGATGGTAGAAAGCAAGATAGAAATCCGATGAATGGACCAGCAAAATAGTAGAGTAAGTAAAGTGCTTACATTGCACATTGTGGGCCCAGATTGGATCCCCAGAAACTCATATGGGCCCCCAAGCTCCTTCAGGAGTCATTCCTGAGCACAGAAAAATGCTTAGTAGCAGACACAAAAGAACAAGAACCCGTAATCAGCAACAAGGGCTAAAATCAACATAGTGTGTCTTAACAGAAAAAAATGCTTGGAATATAGTTTGAACAATATTTAGGAGACTTGATGTGACCAGTGATCTCAAGAAAAAAGAAATAAGACCAGAAATTTTTGTGAATCACAAACTTTGCAAGAACAAACCACATGATCAAGTTGCTAGAGTTCATATAACGTTTAGAGACCCATACAAATCACTTATGGATCAAGGAAATGCAGTCATCCCACTATCTTCCCAGTATATGGGAGGATATTAAACAATCATGAAGTCACACTTGAATAGATCATTAATAAATGTATATATCTCTAGATGGTAACATTACATAGAAAGTTCAAAATTCCACATTTTTTACTATAAGAATATAAATTACATTAATTTTTCTATTTTTACATTTTATTGATGTGAAAATATCAATAAATATTTTTATTAATTGAAGTTTTGTGATGTAAAATACTGTTATTAGTGGTTGTCTGTGCATAGAACTCCAAAAGATTTTAAAAACAGTTGCTGAATCTCCAAATATCGAGAGGCAAGCAGTATAATTGCCTTTCCCATTGCTTGGTGATATGGAACCTTTGGAAAGAAAAGGGAAGGCATGTCTCTACAGAAAGTATCAGCCCCACTTCAAATTTCTCATCTCCATCCCACCCATACTAAATACACCCGGATTCAGGAAAAAAAAAATTCTACACAGCTAAATGTGTTTGGACTCTTGATGACAGCAGGACTTAAATCCTTTAAGAGCTTCCCTGTGGTATAAAAAAATTAATTTTATTTTTGTCCCAAACAGAGGCAGAATCTGGGAACTAGTGAAAAAGTGTTACAGAGAGATAGAGTTAGGATAAAGATAAAGTTCCCTAATGATAATCTAATGATTGCTGTAACTATTGGAATCATGAACAGAGCTTTAAAAAAAAAAAAGTGTGGCTCTGAAGAGTCAGCCATGAAGAAAAGAACAGATTTTCAAAATTAAGCAGCGGCATTGCCAGTCCAAGAAACTGAGTAGAGAATTTAGATTTGAGAGTATCCTGTGCCAGACTGAAGAGATAGTGCAGCAATTCAGGTGCTTGTTTGCACGCAACTGACCTAGGTTATATTATGGAACCACCAGGATTGATAACTGAGCACAGAACAAGTAATAAGTTGTGCACATAAGTTTTGTAGAATATAATCCACAAAACAGTATTTCATCTCAATTTTAGACCTATTTAATGTAAAATCATGTGCCAGGAGCCATGTATACTAGATTTGTGTGCCCCTCCTGGATGCCAGGTGACTTCAAGTTGGTGAATCAGACCGTGAACACCTAATACCATTTAAGTTGCGATTCCTCTGTTCCTTTGTTCTGATTCCAAACTCTCAAGAGAACTTTAAATTTGCCGTTGTGTTCACATACATGTCTTATAGGGGCAGTTTCTAGAGTAATTGTATTTCTGACTCAAATTAATCAAAGCCCGTTCTGTTATAATTTGAGTCCTATGAAACTTGGCTGTTAATGCTGCCATAATATTTTGAGGTTCTGATTATTGATATCGTTCTACTGGATACAGTTTCTTCTCAAATTGGGATGGAGTGAAACAAATGCCTCATGAGAAAAGAGCTGCTTCCCACTGTACAGACTGACTCCACTTGTTCTGACGTGAGAATCTGCGCCCTAGATAGGAGGGAAGTTTCTTGCTCTTTGCGTTCTTCTATTGTTAACCTTAAAACCCTGAGCAACTTTGTAGAATGATCCTCAAATGATCTTAGATAAGGCACATTTTTTCTTTATTCATATCGTTTTCTTCAGCATTGGTCTCCGTTACAGCATCAGGCACATGAACAGTCAATTCACTCTTCAGTGGTGCTTATGACTCAAAGCAGGGGGTCAAGTGTCTTAGAGGCTGCAGGTCTCCAGACATCAGGTTTCATTATAGTTGTCACCTACTCGCCACAGGACACTTTACTAATGTTAGGGACTTTACTAATGTATCCCAACAGTGGGGAGTCTGGTTCTAATGTTGGGGTTGCCATGAATCCCAATAATCCTGAATCCCGACGTGGGAACACAGACAGTCCTAGAGTCCAGGCTAGCAGGGTGGGTGACAGAAGCGATCCGTGGGGAGGAAAAGGAAGTAGCTTCAATCGGAAAGGAAATCTGGTGTCCCCTGTGCTTTCCCAGTGCAAGAGCCTTATTGGTTGATACTTAGGAAAGATTTATTTATGAGGAAAAAAACCAAAACAAAAACAGTACCTATGTTATTAAGATGCTCAATGTATACAAGGAAGGAAATATTTGACATGTGAAATGAAATAGAAAAATATCCCTTTGTCTGTTACTTAGCTAGTAACAATCAAGGGCTTTGCTGAGTAGGATGAAGCCTATGCTCAGTCATGTGTGAGTATCTGATTCGAGAGAACTACTAAGGTGCCTGGGGCTATGGAACCAATGCAGGCCCCAGGCAGCTTCTGGCTACTGAAATGACAAGGAACTCTTTCCTGGATGTTCACAAATGCAGGTGAGATTTCTCTCATGTGTCTGATCAGGGACTTCCCAAAACTCCTCATCAGAGCGTTTTTTGTTTGTGTTTGGGCCACACTAGATGGTGCTCAGGGCTTATACGCTCAGGAATCACTACTGCCAGTCTCAGATAGCCATACGGGATGCCAGAGGTTGAACCTGACTCAACTGTGTGCAAAGCAAGAACCATACCTGCTGTTCTATCTCTCTCTTCAGCCTCACCTCATCTGAGATTTTGAAAAGTGTGTTATAAAAGGGACAATGACTATCCATGTGGGAGTCTGACCAGCTCTTACAAGAAAGATAATTTGAATAGGCACTTTTATTTCTTCTATTTGTCACTCTAAAGTTCAGTTTGAAAAATAGGAGACTAACACCCAAGAATAGTCGAGATAAGTACCAGGAGGTTCGCTCCATGGCTTGAAGGCCAGCCGCACATGGTAGGGGAAAAGGCAACTCAGATAGAGAAGGGAGCACCAAGTAAAGGGTGTTGGAAGGATCCTTCCAGGATGGGAGATGCATGCTGAAAGTAGACTATATTACTGAACATAATTGCCACTCTATGCTTCTTTTGCAAACCACAGTACCCAAAAGGAGAGAGAGAGAAAAAAAAGGGAATGCCCTGCCACAGAGGCAGGATGGGATGGGGGGTGAGAGGGATACTTGGGATCAGTGGTGGTGGAGAATGGGCACTGGTGGAGGGATGGGTACTAGATCATTGTATAATGAACCAGGAACAAAAATTTGTAAGTCTACATCTGTACTTCATGGTGTTTCACTAATAAAAATTTAAAAATAAATAAAAATAAAGTTTAGTTTGAGGGTAGATATAATCACTAAGTAAAGAGTTCCATGCCTAGCTACCTTTTCCAACCACTGTAAACCTGGACATTCTGGTTTAAAACATATTAAGGTATCATAAAAAGTAATGGAATTCACTGGAAGTCAGAAGTTGATAAAATGGTGAGATTAGTAAATTTTGAAACTGAGGTGGGGGTGGATAGCTACAGAAACTTGATTGTCCAAAGTTTTATTGAATGGAGTTCTGGGAAATTAAATAAAGTAAACAAAGCCTAGGTAGTGTGAGAGAATGAGAGGAGACTCCTCTTTCTGGACCTTTGAAGGTAGATGAATTTGGACATAGGCATGACAGACTGCTGCTGTGTACAAACACCCACAAGTCCTCAGTGTATCCCCCAAACATTATACTTAGTCACAAAGCAGTCAGCCTGCCCAACTAGCTAGAGCACTCACTAATAGGCAAGCCATCTGACTCCCCACCAGAATAGCATTGGTAAAGATGACTTTGAGAGGCCACATGTTTCTCTAAGCCTTCGTTGGGGATAGGTAGCATGGCCCTCTCAGAGTGAAAGAGTTGAGAACAAGAGATGAGAACATGTATTTTTCAAGTCTTTGTTATAGTGTGTGCTTCTCTCATCACATAGGATGAGTGAAAGAGGAGGTCGAGCACATCCTCAAACTCATGTCCATCTGGCACCTCAAAATATAATACTAATGAGAAATAATATTTTCACAGATATAATTACTTTTGTATCTGGTTTTGGCAAAAAGAAGAGGGTAACTTAAATGGCTGGTGTCCTTCTAATAATGTAAGTGGAGACAGAAAGACACAGGGAAGCAGTGTAAAGATGGAGAGAGAAATTGCAGCCTTATGGTTACAGACAGAGAAGCCAGAGAAAATTTGGCTCCCCCAAAACCTTAGTTTCTGATTCTTGGTTTCTATATTACTAAAGAAAGACATTTCTCTTGCTATTAGACACCACGTTTATGGCAGTATGTTGTTGGGATCCAGGCAATCACTACAGGAAAGGTTATGGACAGGGAGCAAAACTCTGTCAGTAGGTAGAATGTAGGCAAAGAATGAAAACAAAATAAATGCCAAACATAAATAGTATTGGAGACTTGGAGCCTATTTTTCTTGAGTCAGAATGTAAGAAAAACTTAATTTTATATTGACAATTTTTAACTATAAATCCAACATCCTATAAATACAAAGCTAAAACTCAACCCTCTATTGTTGTGTGTGTGTGTGTGTGTGTGTGTGTGTGTATTTTTGCAAGCTCCTCAGGAACAAACAAATAAAAAATCCAAACTAAACTATAGTTAAAGGGGCTATGAGTACAAGTGCCCCCACATATCTACCAATATCAAGGACAATTTTTGTTGTTGTCAAGAAACTTGCTTTAAATGCAGGAGCGGACTTAAAATAACCCCTATATCTGAGTGCTAAAGAATATATGCTCCTAACTGAAATCACTTATTTAACAAGCCAATGAGCTAGTCAGTAGAAACATTCAAACCACAGAGTCTGACCTGCAAAGATAATGATTTAAGAAGCTGAATATAAAACCAGTGCACTTGAAAAATGTTGTAGGAAAAATTATGCGCCCCCCACCTCTTTCCTTTATATGTGAGACTCCACTCAGAGACAGGGCAGGTTGTGAGGTCAGTCATTAAATGAGGCCATATAGGTGGGTCATAAACTTGAACTTGGAATTCCTGTTTTTAAAACTGAGAAAGAAAATTTATTTCTTTTCTTTTTTACTTAAATTCAATAGTTTTTATTGAAAGAAATTTTGAGATGTAAGAAAAGACAAAGAATGTTTAGGAGAGAGCATGGACTTCTCAAAATTCTGTTCTTAAGTCACCCATTCTGATACTCTGGACAATGAATATACTGTCTGATATTCCAGATAATAAAGACAATTTCTTATTTAAGAAATAAACAGAGTTTGTAAGGGATATATAAATAAGAGATTATGACATCAACCAATCAGGTTTTAAGAAGACTCAAGTTCTAGAACTAAAATGTAAAAAAAAAAATTAGAAACAAAGTGAACAACAAATCACACAATCATAAACTTAGCAATAGGTTTTTTAAAAATACCAGACTGCAACTCAGAAAGACAGGAAGTTGGAAGACAGGATTCTTAGTGATCTTAAGGCTTGTATAGAAAGTGCTGCTATATATAAGAAGAGTGATAGGAGAACTATAAAAGAATGAGGAACAAGTCCCTGCCCCGGGACTACCTATTCCGTTGCTTGGTTGCTGGAATACACAGGACATGTATTAAATAAGTAATTGTCTAATGCCAAAGATAGGAAAAGTATTGTGAAAATACCTTGGTAGATACAAGAAGATGAATCTCAAATTAAGTGAAATAAGTCAAAAGAAGGAAAAAAACACTGAATGTATCTGTAATACATAAGATAAAATGACAAGGAAATGCCAGGTACCAAAGTTGGACAAAAGTTTTATCTTAGATATAGAATTAAAAGTCTAGGGAGGAGAGAAATGGAATGGTAAAGAAGAGATATGTTGGAGGTAACAGGGGTATGGGCGAGAATCTTACACATCAGTGGATTACAGATACATATAAACCACAGAACCATCAATCCTGATGGAATCAAAACTACAATAATTCATGATGAAAAATGTAGCTTGAAGAAGAGAGTTTGTGACAGGGGCAGGAATCTGGGACATCTGGAGGAAAGTTGACACTACTGATGGAATTGGTGTTGGGACATTGTAGGCCTGAAAATCTAGTATAGATACAATTTTAAACCACAATTCCTACATAAAAAAATAAAGGTGCATGGTTTCCTCGTGTGTGGTCAAGATTTGGTGAGCTGAATTATAGGACCGTCAGTGTGTGGTACATGTAAACTAATCTATGGCCAAGATTTTGAAGTTTGGTGGGTGGAGGGGATCAGGTGAAGGATTTGTCACAGTAACACATCTTAGCCTGTATTCTGTAGACAATAGGAGTCGATGGAAACCTTTCTGCAAGGAAATGACACGATCACCTTTGCACTTAGGAAGATAAAGCACCTAGAAGAAACTCAATAAGTACTTGTCGTTGATCAATGGAGGCTGCTGACACAGATCCCTTTTTTTATGGGAGATTGAGATTGGATGACCTTAAGGCACTCTAAATACATATAAAGGATCAGGAGGGACTCTCTGCTTTATAGAAAACTGAGGTTCACATAGATAAATTAAATATGATGATCATAGAGGCCCTGTACTTCTAAGGGGCCTCACAAGACATCACTTACTTACTTTTCAAGCTTCCTTTCCCCACGAATCCTTGATTGAGAAGATGCTTCTGCTCCGTGGAGGCTGTGTGCTGTCATACTTTGCTCTAAGGCCATACTGTTGGACAAAAGGCTGGCTTCATGTCACCTTCAGAACCTTTCCTTTGCTGTCACTCCCAAGAAGCTACTTTTTCCAGCCTGCTTTTGTTCCATGTTGTTCTTTCTTTTTGCTCTAATTTCTGTTGGTAAAGCTTGTGGGAGGACAGACCCACAATGAATAGAGAATTGAAACTTATCAGATTCTACACTTATTATCCTAGCACCTTACAAAGCACTCTCTGAGAGGAAATGCCATTATTCTTAGATTATAGAGGAAATTAGACAGCTTGCCTGAGTTCCCAGCCCTAGGAAAAGGCAAAACTGGGAGCCACGCCAGTGTTGGCTAGACTCAATCAATTTCTACTGATCTACCCTCAATTCTCTGCCCAGATCTTTAGTACTGCCTTTGAAGTGAGTAATCGCTGGCAAAATCACAACTACAAGGCAAGTTGTGTGCTGAAGTTGTTTTTTGTATCTTTATCCCTGGGTAGGGCTGGAGCAATAGCACAGTGGTAGGGTGTTTGCCTTGCTCAAAGCCAGCCTGGCCGAGCCGGGTTCGATTCCTGTGCCCCGCTCGGAGAACCTGGAAAGCTACCAAGAATATCTTGTCTGCACAGCAAAGTCTGGCAAGCTATCCGTGAGGTATTTGATATGCCAAACACAGTAACAAGAAGTCTCAAAGTGGTGATGTTACTGGGCCTGCTCGAGCAGAATCAATGAACAACGGGAGGGCAGTGTTTGTGTTTGTTATCCCTGGGTAGAAATGTACCCCTGCCAGGCCCTCTACTTCTTAGAGACATGCCTAGGTTAGATTCTTCTCATTTTTATTATTGCATGCAAGTTACTTCTACAACTTTTGTTTATTACTTATTAAATACCTTATAGCTATTGTGAGAACAGCAATGACACAAACAACCCTGCAGGTACACTAGCATGCTTCTGTATCGTGGTTGGCTAAATGCATACATGGCCTTGATTAATTGCAAATCCAGTACCAGATAATCGCTCTTGAAGCGTTATCTATAGTGCTAAGGCACTCTTGTGCCTAAGCTTAATATATTTTTCAAGTAATTTGTACTTGTTTATGAGGATCTTGAATTAAAATTAGTCCCCATTTATAGGGTTCAAGAACTGTCTTACTCTATAATTGAACTCAAAATAGATCCCATTTATGTCTTGACATACCTAGTAGCAACTTCTGTGTGAAAGACCCAGAAATTCTGAGTGTCTGGGAGTCATAGCCAGATATCTGTAATCTCTATATACCTGTAAACCCTTGCCATTCTTTTTTAATTAAAATAATTTGGGGTGGAATTTGGGGCCATATCCAGTGATGCTCAGGGGTTACTCCTGCCTCTGTACTCAAGAATTATTCCTGACATTTCTCAGGGGATTGGATGTGTTGCAGACAATCAGTCAAATGCAAGGCAAATGCTCTACATGTTATGGTACCTGCTATGGTCTCTAATTTTTATTAAAAAAATATTTATTTAGGTTCTGTGATTCACAGTACTGTTAATGGCAGTTTTACGCATACATGTATTCATACTTCATGCATACATGTTTCTAACACCACACCTTCCACCAAGGTACTGATTTCTCTCCACCAAGGTACCAAAGACCCCCAATTCAACACCCTTCACTCCTATAATTTTGGTTTCTTGATCTGGTTTGCCAGTTCTGTTATCATTGGCTATTTGTTGTTCTCTTACTGTATATCTTTAAATACCCTGAAAGAGAGATAGTGAGAGAGTTATTCTCTATATATCCCTTTCCTTCTTATTCACGGTCACGGTCCTCCCATTGTTCATCGATTTGCTCGAGCGGGCCCAGTAACGTCTCCATCATGAGACTTGTTGT
>JAOXYA010000025.1:40971465-40990669 GCA_028565675.1 Sorex palustris
AGCTACCTGTGACGTATTTGATATGCCAAACACAGTAACAAGTCTCACAATGGAGACGTTACTGGGCCCGCTCGAGCAAATCCACGAACAATGGGAGGACAGTGCTAAGTCTAATTGGTGTAATTTTAGATTAAATTCAATGATAGGCCATGATATTTCTCTTAGGACTAATAAAAGCAAAATTTTAATAGCAGCAAATTCAGTTGCCCTTTGTTGTCTACTTAGTCATTCTGCAAATTGATTTGTTTTGCTCTTTAAAAATGTGTTAGTTCCCAGTCTCCACTAAAAATTAGTTGTCAATGAAAATAATGAATGCACAACAACAATGAATTTATCTAGAACATTTTACTCCAGAAGCCAAGCTAAGTCTTTTCAATGAGAAGGTTTTCATTTGAAGCCATGGACATATTTTTACACCTAGAGTACATCTCAAATTAATGACCAGATGTCTTTCATGTGTTTTAGGTCCTCAGTTGTCGATGCAGATTAATATTTTGGCATTTGTGACCGACAAGGGCAAAGCTAAACAGATAACTTTGTCAACATCCTTGAAGCTCCAGCGTTCATTTTTTTCACTGTCTTTCAACCAACATTTATTTGGTGCTTTTTATACACCCACTACTGGTAGAGAGATCATTTTGTATGGTCTTCTTAAAGACTTAATTTTAGAAACTAAGGAAACCAAACATCATAGAATTTAACAAGTGGCCGAAGATGACGCAGCTGTAAATGATGGCACCTTCTATTTACTGACTGTGAAGCCAGTATTCTTCCAAAAAGATTTTGAATCATCATTGAAGTCTGCATGCCTGACAGAGGATGTCATCAAACACTTCTTAACCTTCCAATCAAAACTTGATCTCAGAAAAGAATTTGACAAACTGATTCACAGTAAGGTAGTAGGACAGAAGTGACTCAAAATTTAAAAGAAAAGAAGATAATTTGTAATCTCATGTCACATGCCTGAAATTCTAAAATTTCAGACATCAGGATGCCAGTGAATGAAAAGAACTAAGCCAATTTCTGAAACAATTTTACCTGTGAGCCTCCCCAATTAAATAAGAAACACTCAAAACTGTAGCTGTGAGAGAAACAAAAATATTTTACTATTTACATATAAAGTAATAAGCAATTAGGAATTTATTTGTTTTTGAGCTATCATAATTTGCCATAGTACTAGTATTGATGTATTACAGTCAAAATGCTACTGCACAACATTTACCACCAGAATGGCAATGGAATTGGTTCACCACTGTCTTGAGGTTTCTTCTCATACACCATTGCCCATGGCCTGGTTCAAATTGGTCAGCCTCAGTTTTCTGGATTTGATTTTTATTGGCAACTACTTATTCTCTAGTCTTGTTTCTTTATACTACACATTCAACTGAGGTCATCTCATGTCTTTTGTATTCAGATTTACTTTACCTAGCATTACAAACTCTAGTTCAATAAAAATTATAGAAAAATGTGGGATTTTATTTTTGTTATCACTGATTTGTATCCCAGTATGGATATGTACCACAATTATTTCATTTTTGATTGTTGTATGTATAAAATCCTTTAGGAGGGCCAGGGGGCCCAGACAGCTCCCCCCCCCCTCGCTGCCTGCATTCAGGGTGGGTCCGGGGCCACTCTCCCAGCCAGGGCAACCCAGGCCATAGGTGGATGAGGCAAGGGTCAAGCCAGTTGATTGATCAGATGCCGTTTATCCATTCTCCCCACATGCCGTCCCCAGTCTCTCTGAGCCTCCCATCCTAGTCTCACAAGGCTCCACATTCCTATCTCCTTCTGTGTCTCCTGTGCATCTCTCCACACTCCATATCACAGCCTGGGCTCTCTCTCTCTCTCCACGTGCCTGCCTCTGTATACTTCTACATTCTTCTCTCTCTGCCCCCTTGCTAGCCTCTCCAGGGCCTAACATCCTGCCATGCTGCCCTGTTCTCTCTCTCCAGCTCTCTTCTCTCCAACTCTGCTGCACTCCACACTGCACCCAGTCAGGTAGCAAAATCAACATATGCAAGCCCTTCCTGAGGTCCCACCAAATTCAAATGGAACACTACCTAAAAGGTATTCCAAAGCCCTTCCTGACTGCCCAAGGGCAAAATACCTTCTAAGGTGTTTTTCTTCTTTCCCTAGTCCAATAACTCTATCAACATCTCAATACTAGTTATTTTTGTGTGAACACAGTAAGAGATACCATCGAGACATGTAGGGCAGCTCTCCTGGGAACATCTTGCCACAGACTCAGACTACAGAGCTCAGGTCAGATTAATCATTCCTAACCCTAGCAGGGTCCAAATCTAGTTATTACTTTTTGATCATGACAGCATTTGTCCATGACCAAGCTCTTAACTTAGAGATAAGCATTCTGGCACTTTTGCCAGGCCCATCTCAATGTCAGGGTAGCACATAGTTTACCGTTCCATCCATTCCCTCATCAGGATCCTGCTTTTGGGGGGGGTTAGAAAGAAAGGGCAGCTGAGACTTAGGTGAGAGAACAGATGCCCAGGAGGGAAATATCACTGAGAGTCACATTACAAAGGCATGTCTTCTTGTGTCCATACAAAAAGGACAATGCTCTGAATAAACTATGCAAAGGACTTAGGGAGAAGAGAAAAAAAATATTTACAAGTCAACAGAGCACAAAGAAAGAAGTTACAAATAAACACAGAGGAATGAGAGCACTGTGATGGGAGCAACCCAATAAATCTAAACTTCCTGAGGCTATGCAGGAAGGACAAAACAGTGTTATCCTACATATATATATATATATATATATATCTCCCAGGACAAAATATTATGAAGTAAATGAGTGACAAAAGGTGATTTCTAGTGATATGACTTTATATGATAGAAATATTATTATATTTAGGGGACACGATGATAGTACAGTGGGTAGACTGTTTATCTTGCACACAGCCGAAACCAGGTTTGATTCCTGGCATCCCATATGGTCCCCTAAGCTCTGCCAGAAGTAATTTCTGAGCACAGAGTCAGGAGTAATCCCTGAGCACTGCCAGTTGTGGCAACCCCTCCAAAAAAAAAACACCTCAAAACAAATAAAAAGAACAGGTCAGAGACATGACTTGGGGCTATTTCAAGGTGAAGATAGAGGCCAAAGGGTGGTGTGGGTGGAATAAGGGCATGTTCTCACATTTTTATACCAGGATTTATGGAAAATATAAGATCAAAGAAATTTGTTTTGTTTGTTGGGCCACACCTAGTTGTATTCTGGGCTTACGTTTGTTGTTATTGTTGTTTAGGGATTATTTCTGGCAGGCCTATGGGGAGCAGGTAAGTGCTGGGGATCAAACCCAGGTCAGTCACCTGCAAGGCAAGAACCTTTTCCACTGCACTATTTCTCCAGTCCAAGATCATAAAAATTTTATCTAGGGCTCTTACCAAAAAGTTTAGCTGGAAAATTGTAATATGAACAGGTATGAGTTAAACAGCGATGCTTCCTTACTGGATAAGGAAGAAGAGTCACAAGGACTAGAAAGTACACTAACAGCACAGTGGAACCCTACTTAGAATGAACACCTCAAATATTCTTTAATTTTCCAAAGTTAAACTTAGAAATTAATTTGCTTGCAGCTGTCCCTGGTTTGATCCCTGGCATTGTATACAGTTCACTGAGCACTGCAAAGTGATTCCCCAAACACTGTTGGGATGGTCCACCCCCCATTTCCAAAGTGCATTTTTTTCAGTGAATTATCTATGAAATTATGTGCCTACCTCTGTGTGTATGTATATGAAAACATGTCCCTGTTTGGAGGTTATTTTCAAAGCTTTTTTTCTCTGAGAGTGGAGATAGGCTGAAGTGGGGGATGAACTTTAGATGACAAAAGAAACTGATATAGGGAGTTTCCACCCATGAATGAGCCCTATGGCTGCTGATTGAGCTACTTATTGGCCATGATCCCAAAGACTCAGAAACAGAGTTCAGAACTCAGCAGCTTTTGGCAGGCTGTGATAGCACAGCGGTAGGGCATTTGCCTTGCACGTGGCCAACCCAAGTTCAATTCTTCCTCCCCTCTCAGAGAGCCCGGCAAGCTACCGAGAGTATCTCGCCTGCATGACAAATCCTGGCAAGCTCCCTGTGATGTATTCAATATGTCAAAAACAGTAACAATAAGTCTCACGTTAATGGTGCCTGCTTGAGCAAATCGATGAACAACGGAGAACAGTGCTACAGTGCTGTATATATACATGGGTTTGATCCCTGGTACCCCATATGGTCACCCAAGCACTGCCAAGAGTTTAGAACCAAGAGAAATCCCTCAGCACTGCTAAAAGTGGCCCAAAAACTAAAAAAAAGGAAAGAAAGAAAGAAAGAAAGAAAGAAAGAAAGAAAGAAAGAAAGAAAGAAAGAAGATGAACTAAAGAAGGAAGAGGGGAATAAAATGCAGAATGGTGGTAATGGTGGGGTCTTTCTCTCATGAGCCATGAGAAACATTTTCTTGAAATTTCTTGGCAATGGAAACTTTATGAAAGAGACCACATATGAGAGATGAGGCTAAACAAACTCCCCAGAGGGACAAATTGTGTACCATTTAATTTAGCTTCCCAGAATATAGCATGAATTAATATAATATAAATTAATGGCAAAGTGTTATGCTCTCTGTTGTTCAGTGTTGCTCTTGCCTCTGCCATGGCTGCTGCAAAACAACATGGAATCCTATTTTTATTTTTGTTATAAAAGAAAAATTTTCTTCAAATTTCTCTTTATTACTGAAATTGTGTAAAAAAGTTAGGTCTCTGGTAAAAGACATAGTTCAACCTTTAGAAGTTAAGGGATATTTGTATTAGGGATTTTTCTGCTCTGCGCTGTGCAAAGTGAAGTGACTTATCTTGCATTTAATAGTAATATCCTGACATTCCACACCACTGTTCTCTTAGAAATACCTTAATTTCACAGGCCTGTAAACTTTCAGATGGCTAGCTCTCTTCCTCCATGATGTACTTGCAATTCTAGGACATGTATTTGTTAACTCCTTCCTGATTATGCCATCAAATTAGTATATTCCAACATGATATTATAACTAATACAACACAGTATGAGCTAGAGTTCCTGCCTACAAAATCAGCTGAAGTTCTAGAATACCAGCGACAGTTTCTGCCTGCAATGTAGAGGTGAAGTGGTGACAAAATATACATTGTTTCTTTATACCAAAAAAAAACAAATCACTAAGAAAAAAAGTGTCACCTAAGCTAAAAAGTATACCTAGTGACATAGCTCACATTCTGGTGCACACTCCTTTATTCATTGGGGGGAAAATAAGAAATAAGAAGCAAAAACAATTTTAAAGATGACACTTAGAGGATCACTGCTCTAGACTAACCTATAACATGACAGAGATCAGGCCCTGCTTTGAGAAAAGACAGCAAAGATGTATTACTGAACCTCTGGGCAAAGATCCAGTGTTGTAGGTTATATTTATTGATAGTAATGAAAGGAACAGCATTTTCTAGGGCAATAGGTGCATATCACATGCCAGAGGCAAATTTTCTTTAGTAAAGGTACCAACTATTACTTGCCTCCCATTACCAGCATCCAATGTCCCCTGGCAAAGAATCTAGCCACACACTAAGCAAATAAATAAATTACTCAATTCTAGCATCAATTTAATGGTCCATGTCTTATGTCCACTTCCAGAACTAAAGTCTTTATCAGTCAAGATTTGGGAAAGAAATAGATGATATACTCAAACATTAAATTGATAAATCTTTTGTTTTGTTTAGGACCACATTCGGTGGTTCTAAGGTCTTACTCCTGGCCTGCACTCTGGAAATATGCCTGGTGGGATCATTGGACTATATGAGGTGTTGGGGATCAAACCTGGGTCAGCTGAATGCAAAGCTATCACCCTAGCCGCTCCGATCCTATACTGAGACTTTTTAAAAAAGAGACTATAAAAGTGTACAGTCAATGTTAGAGCATTTACAAAGGCTGGTAAAGCACCCAGGAAGTAGCTAATCTTGAAAAGATAAGAGGTTAAAGCTGTTTGTTTGTTTTTTAATATAGAGAATGTAAACTGTGAATTGAGGGATCAACCCCAGAAGGCTGGTTCAATGAAACTTCTATGAAAGTGTGCATCAGCAAGGGGAAAGCACAATTTCCCTGTCCCCCTGCCAGCAGATCTCCCATTGGTGACTTGCTTTGGCCAATTTCGTCTTTTGGTATCTGAGTAAGAGAGAAAGGAGACTCAATGATGTATTCTCAAAAGTCAGCCTCCGATACATAGAGCCAGGAGTAGATGGGATAAGAAGCCAAAAGAAAAGAAAACATCGATGCAAGCATCCCAAAGAGAAAGTTTTGATGAAATAGGCTCTCTAGAATATCAAAGAACAGTTACAAAAATGAAGCAAGGGGTGAGAGATAACACAGGGGTTAAGGCTGTAGACAACCAAGTCTGATTCATCAATACAAGATCCCCAGAGTATAGCCTCTGGCTTGGAGGACCCCTGATCTCCTCTAGGCACTGCAGGGCCTGAGTGGCATTGAGTCTGCTCATCCTTGCAAGAACTGCTACCCTGGTTGGTAGAGAGTAATCACAAAGGGTCTTCAGACCTCTTCTGGCTTTTGAAGCCTCCAAACAAATAAGTAAATTGGTTTCCCAATATTAAAAAAAAGCTCAAATATAACATATGTATGAAAAATAGAAAGCAGCCATGAGATGCTCATTCTAGAGAACTCATGTAACATTTTAAATTCAATACAAATATTTTATGGGTACATAAGTATGTCTGAAGAAGTGTTCTAGCAGTAGCTCATGGGTAGGCTGTTCTTTATACATTGCTGTTTTGGGTTAAATATGCCTAAAAGTAATCTGCATTCAATTTTCACTTGAATAATTTAATGAATGTATTAGGGATCTTTTTTACTACCTTACATGGAGGGTTGAGTTGTCTACCAATAACATGTGAAATCTTAGGCCCAGGTCCCCAAAGTGGAGACTTATTTAGAACCAAGGTCTTGGATTTTGCTTTTACTTAAACTTAAAATGAGGTTTTATCTTAATCCAAAATAATGACCTTAATCTAGTATTACTAAATCTGTAAGAGAAGAGCCCTAGGGTCATATCATGATCATGATCACAACCATCCTGTTGTTCGAACATCCTGTTGTTTGTCAATTGCCTCGAGCAGGCCCCAGTCACGTCTCCTTCATCCTAGCCCTGAGATTTTTAAGAAAGTGCCATATTCAAGGCTCTTTAGGAGAAGGAGACTCATCATTGTTACTGGTATTTGGCATATTGGTAACGCCACGGGGAGTTTGCCAGACTCTGCCGTGTGGGCAGGTTACATTCGGTAGCCTGCCAGTTCGTCCAAAGTAGGAATGAGATAATAAAATGTCATTATAAGATATATCCTTAGATATATGATTTGCAAATATTTTCTCCCATTCTGTGGGTTATTTTACTTTTTCTTAACGTTTTTCTTAATTCAGAGAAGTTTTTACTTCGATGATGTTAATTTTAATTGCCAGTACTTTGTGGTGTTACAGCCAGTCCCCGTTTGGTCCCACTCACCATATGTCCCACCTCATCTGGCTTTGATGGTTCCACAAAGCATGTGTGACTGAGAATCACTGGGGCAATTCCTTAGGGTGCCTGAACCCACTTGGGACATACCACCTCTGCACTGTCACTGTCACTGTCCTCCCATTGTTCATCGATTTGCTCGAGGAGGCCCAGTAAGGTTTCCATTGTGAGACTTGTTACTGTGTTTGGTGTATCGAATATGTCACGGGGAGCTTGCCAGGCTTTGCCGTGTGGGTGAAATACTCTCGGTAGCTTGCCAGGCTCTCAGGAGAGGCGGAGGAATCGAACTCGAATGGACCATGTTGGCCACTTGCAAGGCATACGCCCTACCCGCTGTACTATCGCTCCAGCCCCCTGCCCCTACACATACACACAAAATGCAGCTGTTGGCTAAGAAGGTAACTGTTGGTAAAACCACTGCATGTGTGAGGCCCTGCAGATAAAATCCTATTGCAATTCAGAAATTGTCTTTAGTGCTGGAGAGGTAGTACAGTGGGGTGGGCATTTGCCTCACACTGGCTGAGCCAGATTTGATCCCGAGAACCACATATGCCCCCTGAGCACCACCAGGAGGAAGCCCTGAGCACAAAACCAAATGTATTTCATCTTATTTCAGTTTAATGATATTTTCAACTTGTATATTTAAATTTGCATGTCACACGTTGCAAGTTACATAATTAAATTTAAACGTAGAGCTGCATGCGCCAGATGCTACTGGAGTGGACCGCACAGTTGTATATGTTAAGTGGAGTAGCTGACGACACATGCTGACTTCAGTGCTACCATCTCTAGACTAATTTCTCATGGGAAGAGCCGAGGAGAAGAGAAAATGGCCAAGAACAAGTGAGTTGGGTTTCCTTCTCAGTTTTGAAAATGTTATCTTACATTTTCTCGCTTCATTCTGGTGTTTTATGTCCCAAGAAAATTCAGTTCCGTCATCTGAACCCAGACAAGAGCTCTTACTGACCGTGACTTTGTGAAGCTTGCCTTTTGCCTTCCCATTGTTTTTCTTTTATTCAGTAAGTAGTCATAACTGTTTGCGGCTCAAACAGGCATTGTCTGTAGTATTTAGCCCTTCTGGAGTTTATGATCTAATCAGGGACTTAAGGGAAAATTCAAAGAAACTCGATTTCTAGAGAGAAAGAGGACCCGCCCTGTAGATCTTCAGTGATAGCTGGGGGTGTGTCTCAGATGGGAGGGTCCGTATTTTGCATATGTGAGGCCCCAGGTTTGATCCCTAGCACTTCCTCAACCCCCAGCACAACCTGGATTGGCCTCTGGATCACCACCTTTCCCCCCAAAATAAATAAGTAAATAAAAGTTCAGAGTCTTATTGGGAAGATTGCATGAAATGGATATAATTTTTTGGTGGGAACAAAAAGAAGAACACAGAGCCAGGAGTAAGCCTTGAGGTGTGCCCCCTACCACCACCACCCCCCAAAAAAAGAAGAACAAGGAAAAAAATACACCCAAAGCTCAGGATCACTCCTCCTGGTGCACAGGGGACTATAATTATGCCAGGCTGGGGATTGAACTGCCAACAGCCACGTAAAAGCAAGTACCCAACCCTCTGTACTATCTCTCCGAGTCAGAAAAAAAAAAAGATTGCTTTTTGAGAGGCTACGTTGTGACCCTCAGAGACCCTCAGCTCTGCTGTGTTGAAATTCCGCATCCCCAGTGCTCCAACGCGGCTGCCAGGGGGCTCCCCAAAGCCCCCCATCTTCGCTCTGTGCCAGGGTGGAGGAAGGGCCCGTTCTGATTTGTTTGGTATTTTTTGTTTGGCCAAGTTGGCCCTCTACCCAAAGGATTCAGTCAAAACTGTGCTCACCATGGAATAAATTGGCCAAATAAATTCGGTTGGTTCTATTTTTTTTTTTTTCAGAGAAATCCTTTTGAAATCAGCCTGGAAATTAAAAACAAAAACACACATCTCTTTCATCCAGCTGTTTTCTATGCGATCGGGGCGGGGATTCCAGGAAATAGATTCTTACCACGATCGCCCTGCGGTCACGACCAGTGTGGGCTTGACTGAGCCCGAGCAGGCTCTGCCGCTCTCTCTCCCGGTGCTCCGGATGGGGAGATATTTCCAGCTTGGACTTTTATTTTTGACCAGTTGAAAATCACAGAGCCAGAAGAGCTGTTCTCCCGGGAGGAAGAGGCAGCAACGAGACCAGGAAAGGCGGGATAAGAATTCGGGCTAGACAAAGGAAATGTATCCTAGCCAGCTAAAAGGAATCTTGATCCTCTAATAGGAGCTTGGTGACACCTAGGGACAGCCAGCAGAGTGGCGCAGCGGAAGCGTGCTGGGCCCATAACCCAGAGGTCGATGGATCGAAACCATCCTCTGCTACAATTTGCTTTTCACTCGCTTCCTACTATAATAACAAAGCCAATTGCTTTAAAAACTAAACCGATTCCAGATCTACATTGAACTCAGAAAATCCGCCCAAGAATTCTTCTGTAGTTGAAGTGTTTCCTTCCATTTTCTTTTCCCATCGCTTGCTGTACAATTTCAAAGCTCATCTATCTGCTGAACCGCAAAACTCCTTTCCCTGTTGTCTAGCAAAAGAACAAATACAAATCCTCTTTCAGTTGGAGTGGTCTTATATGTCTCTTTCATGGGAAAGAAGGTGACAGGTTCTACATCTACTTCCGTTATATCTTCCAGCAAACGGATTTTCAAATGCGCTATGTACTTCTGGTATTTTAATTGGCTGCCTGCTAGTAGAGCATGCAAATTAAATGCAAAAAAAAATGTCATCACCACATACTTTTGGTACTGTAAAACAAAAATTTTTTTAAAAATGTTTCTATATATTTAACTATTTAGTACAACAGGTATAATAGACTGATAAGAGTAAGAGTTGGAGCAATAGTACAACAGATAGGGCACTTTCCTTGCAGATGACTGATTTGATTGGATCCCCAGAATCCCATATGGTCCCGTGCGCCCACCAAGAGTTATTCCTGACCCCTGAGCAAACTGGGTGTGGCCCAAAACCTTTAAAAAAATTGGCAAGATTAAGACTTTAAGCATACATTATACTGGCATAGAATTCTATGAATACACAAATTCAAGGAAAGGATCAATACAGAATTCCCAACTGTATAGAAGGCACAATTTTCTGCTCTTTTTTTTTTTCCGGCTTTTTGGGTCACACCCGGCAATGCACAGGAGATGCAATTACTCCTGGCTGTGCTTAGGGGACCATATGGGATGCTGGGAACCGAACCAGGGTCGGCCGCCCCATTTTTCTGCTCTTAAAAGGCCTGTTGACAGATATTTATCACAATGATTTCAGTCCATTTGATATAATAAATATAATGGCACTCTTCTAAACATATTTAAACATTTACAATATGCTACTGATTGCAGTCTTGGTAAGTACCTGAAAAAAAAAATAGTTAGGAATCCAATAGAAAAGTATACTCAGGAGTCCCAAGTTGAAAAAATTTTTGTAGAAGGTAAAAACAGCCTAAAATTAGAGAGGTTCAGAGACTGAAGAGAGACATACCAGACATTCCCTTCATTGTGAGTGAGTCATATTTTTCTTTCAGTAAATATTTTACAAAAAAAAAAAAAAGTTCTAACTACTGCTCACAACTGATTGCTTTCCACTTCCCCTGCTTGGTTTTTTGTTTTATTTTGCTTTGTTTTGTTTTGGCTGGTGATGGTGGTGGTGGTAATTTGGGTTTTGAGGGATGCACATGGCAGGACTTAAGGCTTACTCCTGGCTTTTGAGCACCTGGTGATGCTCAGGGTTTACTCCTGACTCTGCACTCAGGACCACTCCTGGTGGGGCCGGGGACCCTATGGGTGCCAGGAATTGCCCCTGGGTGGGCCACGTGCAAGGCAAAAGCCCTACCCACAGTACTATCTCTCTAGCCTCCCTGCTTGGTCTGTGTTACCCTTATTCATCATCAGAAAGGTTGATGGCCAGTGATCAGATAGATTCATATTGAGTTAATAGCATTTACTGAAGTTAATCAGTAGGCCTTGCCCTTGACAAACAAGTAAACAAGGATTTTGTTGATGCTAGTTATATCCTTTATATAGATTAGCACGCCCTTTTGGACTTGTACAAACAGAACAAATAACAGCCCACCAATGAATGCCATTAACACTCAGAATGTGACTCGCTTTGTGAAAACCGTTTCTCAGTTGCTTGCTAAAGCCTGCAGGGGTAAAGGATCAGACGTCTGGGGTGGCACGAGGCCCCATCCAGATTGGTAGTATTACTCCTTTGGGGTACAGTCTTCCTTTCTCACTGTACATGAAGGGAGGCGCTCAGGGAACTGGAGGCAGACACCTCATCCACATCTGAATGTGAGATCCGTAGGGAATTCTGAGACCTTCAGGCTTCTCTGGCCGGGGTGTTTTGCGTGGGGGAGGGCCAGGGCCAGAGGGAGAGACTAGTCCCTACTTCTCCATGACACTCAGGTACCACCTCTTGCTGTTTATGCTTGGACCTCTGTGCCAACATGCAGTAGCAGAGCTGGTATTTTGTCAGCAATAAAAGGAATCTTGTTTCTGTACCACACAGGCTCCCTCTCAGGCCGCTCCCTGCAGTGCTTGGGAGACCAGAGTGAGGGGGATGGCACCCAGGGGCCAGTGTGTGCTCCGGCCCTGTGAGCTGTCTCAGCCTAAGTAACAGCTCTGACTTTACAGGGACACAGGTGCTTTGGGCTGTCAGGCTATGTCACAGTCACCAGAGAGTTTGGAAGAACGACATCCTGCTCCAGCCAAGAGGAGAGCCCTAGCAGGTTCTGTGATTGCAACGTCCTCGGAGCCCCTGAGGTGGAATTCCTGAGGTAAGACTTACCACACTTGGTTGCTTGCCACACTTGGTTGCATGAAACCACTGAATTCAGAGTCAGTTGTCTGTTACAGCACTAGCCAAGTGATATGAAACTCCAATGAACTGAATGACTTGAGACTTCTGAGTGCCTCAGGAAATCTAGATCCAGAGTGTCAGGACACCAGAGGTGCCTGTTGTGGCTTTGACTTTCTGGCCTTGGGGTATTTCCCACTTCTTTCACACCAATGACAAGACAAAGTGACAAGACTTCATTTTTTCTTGCAGTTCACTGTGGGTTTTAGATATTACTGATCCAAGCGTTTTCCACTGGAAGTTGCACTGATATGGGCTGTGAGGGCGTGGGCCCCCATTCTGAGCTGCTCCTAGTGACTTTACTTTCTCCTGGTTTAAAAACTACTGAAATTCAAATCTAATTTTGCCTTTATGAATAAGTGCTCCAGAAAAAAATGCATCTGGCTACAGATTTTCTCTGTGTTTTCATTACTTTTCAGAGGGTTTTTTGGTTGTTGTTCTTGTTTGTCTACAAGCCCTTTAGATCTCTTTAATGCTTTTACTGTATTTCTCTCTTCTAAGGTAGCTTACCATAATTCTCATTTCTGCTACCAAAGTTTAGTTTTTCTTGTCTCTGAAATTTAACTCAGGCTGGAGAGAGAGCGTAGGGACTAAGGCACTTTGCCTTGCCTTCAGCTAGCCCTGCTTTGATCCCTAATACTGCATATGGTCCTTCAAATTCAAGAGACTGATGTCGGTGGGCCCCACGTGTGACTTATGTGAAGTGGGGAGGAGAAAGACAGTCACTTTCTCCCCACCCGCCTCTGCCAGCTGGGACCCAGGGTTACTGGGTTCTTGTCTCGCCTCGCAGAAAGGAATTTCAGGAGTAGACAAGCAGTGAAGTAAATAGATTTTATTTGGAGGATTTTTAGGTGCGAAGGGGGGTGGGGGAGAGCGAGAGAGAGAGCGAAGTTAGACACGAAAGCATGAAAGTCCACCTCTCAAGAGGGGAGATGCGGGCGACAAGTGCTCGGGCACCACATGTGCTCGGCCATGTGGGCGCAAGCAGCACATGGGCTCCGGCAGCATGTGCGCGCCCTTCCTTTGTTCCAGGTGGCCTTTATAGGGTTTCTCCAGCCTGCCCCCACGTGAGGCTTCTTCCCAGGTAAAAGTCCGTTGCTAAGGAGGTTACCAGGGAGGTCCAAAAACAGGAACTTCATGGGGAGGAGGCCTATATCCTCAGGGTCTTCCCTCCTCCCACTGTCAGACAGACAGACAGACAGACTGACAGACAGGCTCACACAGGCTCACACACAGGGCTGTGTTCTGCCTCCAGCACACCTCTCATGCTCGGCTGCTCCCGCGCCGGCCTGTGCCACTGGGGGAAGCCCGGGTCCTCCTGAGCACGCCCCTCACCCCTCCCACCCCCCTCTCCCCTCACCCCTCTCTGGATGAGTTTCAGTAACAATGACTGGGCTTCACAACACAAAGACCAAGCCATGCACTCTCCCGCACCCACCCACCATCACACGAGAGAAAGGTTCCACAGGACAGACCGGGTTCAGCTGAGGGCGAGCTCGCCCCAACGGGGCTGTCCCCCGCGACCCACGTGTCCTCCCTGCCTCACCCCTGTCTGGGCTGGGGCAGGTAGGGCAGTGCCCAGGGCCAGGCCCAGAGCATCACGCGGGCTCCAGCAGTCTAGGCTCTCCCTGCCCATTTTTTTTTTTTTTCCAGAGAGAGAGAGAGCCGGGCTTCGGCTGGCGGGCGTGGGGCATGCGTGGCCTCTCACAGCTGCTGTGCGTCCTGGCTTCCGGGATAGTGGTTTTTGGCCCCCGAGCCCAGCCCGTACGCGCCGGACTCACGCCCGCTGCCTGACGCAGCTCCTCACCGTGGGTGACCCGGCCGAGACACGGAGGCGGCGGGGGAGGAGCACTGCAGGGCCGAGTCCTGTCTCACCTGTTGATGATGAACCAGGCGACCGTGAGCATCCCCGCCAGCCACGTGCCGCTCAGGAGCCAGCTGGTGACAAACAGGGCCGTCACGTAGATCCCCTGCAGGCCGAACACGATGCCGATGTAGAAGTACACGGGCTCCACCACCTCCTGGGGAGGGAGAGACAGAGAAACGGACAGGCGGCGTCGGCGCCACAGGGTCCGGGGCGGGGGTGGGGGGGCGGGCGGGGGGCACCTACGCTGCTGCCCGTGGCCTGGTAGAGCGCGCTGGCGATGAGCTCGGGGTACAGGGACAGCTGCTGCATGGCGTTGATGGTCTTCAGGGACACGGTCCGGTCGTTGTGCATCAACGCGTACACGCCTGGAGACAGACGCGGGCCTCAGGGCTGCTCCCCACGTGGAGGGACAGCGCGGAGCCGGAGTGGGGACCCCCACCAGTGGACCCGTCGGCAGCTTCGTACCTCTCTCGAAGGACGGCGCCTTCACCAGGTCCTTGTAGTAGGAGTAGTAGACGGCACTGTCGCCCTGGAAGGTGACCTCCCGCTCCAGGTCCTGGGAGAGGGACACCGCGCTCACCAGCCGGCCCGGCTCAGCCGCGACCCTCCCGCCTCACCCACGTGAGCGCGCGTCAGGCAATGAAAAACTATTCCAGAGTTAATTTGGCCAGACAGGGACGGGACAGGGGGTAGAGAGAGCATCTGCCTCCCAGGCGTCTGACCCAGCTTCGATCCCGGCACAAAACATGGTCCCCCAAGCACTGCCAGGAGTGACCCCCAAGCAGAGTCAGGAGTGACCCCTGAGCAGAGTCAGGAAGGGATCCCTGAGCACCAGCAGGAGTGATCCCTAAGCACTGCCAAGAGTGATCCCTGAACACCGCCAGGAGTGATCCCCGAGCAGAGTCCGGAGTCAGCCCTGAACAATGCTGGGTACGACCCAAAACAACAGCAAAAAAAATTATTTTAACTTAAAAAAAAAAAGATCAAGATGAGACTGGAGACTGGAGAGAGAACACAGCCAGGAGGGCATTTGCCTCTCTCTCACATAGCCAACCGTGCGAGGAGTGATCCCTGAGCACAGAGCCAAGAATCATCAGCCCTGAGTACTGCGGGGCGTGCTACTTGCCCCCATCAAAAAAAAAAAAAGTTGTCAGAAAAGCATCTGTAAGGGCCGAAGCAACAGTGCAGCACAAAGGGCGCTTCCCGGGGAGCCCACAGGAACCCCCGACCATATCTTGTGAGTACACTCGGGAAAACTGGCCGACCAAATTCACAGACATGACAGCCTCACGCGTGGCGGAGACACTCCCCCGCCCCCCGCCCCCTCCCACAGGGCGGCTGCGCTCCCGGTGTGTTCCCATTGTGCACCGAAAACCCAGGCAGAGTGTCCCGCAGAAGCCGGGAGACAAGGCCCTGGGGCCGCTCTCCCGGGTCGGGGCTCTCCGCTCACCTGCCGGTTGGAGAACCAGAACTTGCGCTCGTGGTAGGCGGACAGGTAGAGCGCGTACATCATGCCGCTCGTCACGGCGGCCAGGCAGCCGATGAGGATCTTGGTGAAGCGCTGGAACAGCACGTCTGCAAAGGCACAGGGAGCCTGGGCCCGCGGGGATGGACGCGGGGCCCGCGCGGGACACAGCTCAGGTGCCAGGACGCAGGTGGGCACCCTAATGCTGGCCAGGAGTGAGTCCCGAGCACGGAGGTGCGCCGAGCAGGGCTGGGCGCCACGGGACCACCCCCGGGCTCCTGCTGCTCCGCAGAGCGTCCTGCCAACAGGAACCACCTCACTCGGGAGAGCCAGAGAATCGTGGCAGGACTGAGGGGCCTCCCTGGGGAGTCGTCTCTCCGGCCACAGCCACTCCCCGCACTTTCCTTTGTGCCAGGACCAGGAAGAAGGCTCTGTGAGGGGGGCACATGGACCCCCGGCCACGGACCAGGACAGCCCCGAGCACTGTGCCGCTGCCTGGGCTGCACCCACCCCGACGGGACGATAAAACAGAGCGACTTCTGACATGCCAGTGCCAGGAGTTTTGGGCTCTCTCTCTCTCTGGCTTCCCCTCACGGTCAGCTGCAGTCAGCCCAATTCTGTTTCGGCTTCACTTTGTTTACGTGTCCACTACAGACGATGACCAAGGCTCTCGTGGTGCCTGTTTAGCTGCCCTCGTCGCCTAATAGAGACTGCAATGAAATCGCAACTAAGGGGCTGGAGCAACAGCACAGCGGGGAGGGCGTTTGCCTGGCACGCGGCCGACCCGGGTTCGATCCCCAGCATCCCATAGGGTCCCCCGAGCACCACCAGGAATGATTCCCGACTGCAGAGCCAGGAGGAACCCCTGTGCATGGCTGGGTGTGACTTAAAAAGCCAAAAAAAAAAAAAAACCCAACAAAAAACCCAAAATAAAAATGGCAACTAATAGGACAGCCGGGGGGTGGGGGGCGGCCTGCCTTGCACATGGCCAACCCGGGCATCTCATCTGGTCTCGAGCCAGGAGTAACCCTTGAGCGCTGCCCCCTTCCCAGCCCAGCCCTGCGGCTCTCTGCCCTCCTGGCTCCAGGAAAGAGCCCAGTCGGGGTGTCTCCTCCACCCAGAAACAAGGTGCCCAAGCAGTAGCCCCGCAGGTGGCCAGCCAGGGACAGACATGGACGTTGGCCGGGACCTTCCCGCGCCCGGGACTCACGCTTGGGTGCTCTGTCGGCCGGGGCGCTCTCCTCCTTGGTGGCGTCCTTCTGCTCTGAAGGCTTGGGCTTCTTCCTCTGGCGCAGCTCACCAGCTGGTCCTTCAGAGACTGGAGACACGATTGCAAGGCGTGTATCCAACTGCTGCCCCTGCCGTCCCCACACTGTCGGGGACTAGCACCCCCGCCCTCCCACGCGTCAGGCCGTCACTGTGTCCCCACCCTGCCCCCACCCAGCTCTGCTTTCAGAGTCCTGCTGCAACCCAACGGGCAGATTTCAAAACACCCCACAGAAGGGCCGAGGCAAGAGCACAGCAGGGAGGGCACCGGCCTTGCACGACCACGGTTCCGTCCCCGGCATCCCATATGGTCCTCCAAGCACTGCCAGGAGTGACCCCCTGAGTGCAGAGCCAGGAGTAAGCCCTGAGCATTGCCGGGTGTGACCCCCAAACCAAACGAACAAAAATAACAAAAAATATTCCCCGAGAAGGTCAGTTCTGAGGCTGGAGAGAAAGCACCGCAGGTAGGGCGCCTGCCCTGCACGTGGTCAACTCGGGCTAGTTCCCCAGTGTTCCGTACGGTCTTCCGAGCACTCTGAGAATCATCTCTGAGCACAGAGCCAGGAGCAGGCCCTCAGCACAGCTGGACATGGCAACATAAATAAATCAAGTAGAATAAAAAAAAGTGTTAGAAAATCGATGAGCCGGAGAAGCAGATCATGAGGTAGATGCTTGCCTTAAATGTGACCAGCCACCATCAAAATCCCTGGCACCCCAGAACTTCCACGGGGCGCACCCAGGCAGAGCCAGAAAGGGCACCTGAGCAATGCCAGGCCAAAAAAAAAAAAACCAACTTAAGAAATAGACTGAACCTATAAATATCTACCATGCGGACAGTTTTCAGAAAACACCCCATCGTTTGTCTAACTGCACTGTCTTGCCTAATAAAAGATACAAATAGAAGTACCTCCAAATTAGCTAACTAGATTCCAAATTAGACTTCACTATATTAAACTTGCTTACTTTTTCTCTCAAGAATTAGCTTGTGGCTTAGCTCACGACCGCCAGTGGGAACAGAATACTGCAGAGCCCCTAAGGCAGCGGGTGAGCACAGCAGCTAAGATCTTGTAGGTCTGACCCCCCCCGACCCCATGGGGTCTCCAAAGTCCCGCCAGGAATGATTCCTGAGCACACATTCAGGACCTTCCCAGGACCACCACTGGCTGTGGCCCCAAAAGCAAAAATTTTGCAGAGATTCCCAAATAATTTATGAGGCATACGAATCTTGTCAGATCTCTCGAGAACCTTTTTAGCAACAATCAAAGACCATACATATTAAAATGTATGAAGGAGCTAGAATCTTTTTGATTCTCAAAAGCCAAACATTTTAAGACAGCAAGTATCAGTATTCCGTTCGGGGCGGGGTGGGGTCTTGGGTCTCACCTGGCAGTGCCCAGGGCTCACTCCTGGCAATGCTCAGGGGCCCTTAGGTGATGCCAGGGATCAAACTGGAGCCTTAATGGACCAAGGCAGTGCGGAACCATTGTCTCTCTGGCCCTATTTGTCCTGTCACTTCGGAAAGGAAAGATGAGCCCAGGAGTCCCTCGTGGAGATGCAGCAAAGGCCACGGCACTCCGCCACGGAGATCCTGACCTCAGAGGGGCAATTCTGGGAGAGGACTAAAGTGTCTTTTGGCTATCTTTTTAAGACTGTAAAGAAAAAAATCAAACTATGGAAAGTGGTAAGGAAGCTGCACAGCCCCCTGCTGCTCCTGCCCGGGGGCCACAGGGCGTCACTAACAGGCGGGATCGAGCCCCGTGGGCAATAGAGCCCAGGCGCAGGGTGCCTTCCTGGCCCCAAACCCCGCTGGCAGGAAGCATCGGAATAAACACCCAACCCTCCCTGCATCGGGGAAGACGGTGCTGGGAGAGGGGTCCCGGGAAGCAAGAGGCAGGGTGAGAGGGGTCAGTGCAGGGGACAGAGGGAACGCCTCCCAAGTGACCTCCCACCTGGTTCAATGAAGTAACGACAAGATAATGTGTTGGGGCAAGTTCAGTGTCAAATAAACGTGACCAGTCAGATAATGCCCGATCACAGAAATGACTGTTCTATTACCAGTGCTATATTATTACAGTAAGAATATAATTATTCGAGGGCTGGAGCGATAGCACAGCGGGTAGGGCGTTTGCCTTGCACGCAGCCAACATGGCCGACCCGAGTTCGATTCCTC
>JAOXYA010000025.1:41003942-41018929 GCA_028565675.1 Sorex palustris
CCAAAATCATTTTAGGAAACATTTGTATTTCAATAGAAGTTTATAGTTTTTCTTTTTAAACGGTTTTAGTTTTCTTGAAAAGAAAACTTGCCATTGTTCATCACTTTATGGTGCTTTCTATGACTCTACACTAACAAAGATAGCAGTGTCTTACATCCATAAGAGCAGCATTGATGTAGTTACTGCTCTCCCCATCAATTGTAATTAAAAAAGGCAGACATCTGTCAGGTGGCAGCATGTCCATGAAACGGTTCTTGTCATGGTTCCTTGGCAGGCATGCTATACTGCAGTCTTCAGCTTGTAGTCGAGGGGTGACTGAATTCAAGGTCTGAAAAGAAAAGGGAGCATAGGTTAAAAGACAGTGACCCATTTAATAACATAACGCTGATCTATCAAGTATCCGGGAGATCAAGTTGCTAGTGAAGGTTTTATACAAGGCAATGACATCCGCTCCAAAGACAGGCTGATAAAACTTTTAGTTAAAATGAATGAAGCTTATGAGTGACAACCCCCCCCCCGAAATCTACATTATTGACTGTACCTCTGCTTGGAAGGAAAAGGGAGTTAAAACTCAGAGTACCTGCAAAATGCATTCCATGGTCAAATGAAACAAAGTTAGATCATGAACCAAGATGATTGATGACCTATCATCAAAGTTACAGTTTATCATTTGCAGTAACAATTGGTTTGCCATGCTTGAAGATATGATGTGTCACGTTGGAAAGAACACTGGGTAAAAAAATTTATTTTTGGTTGTTCATTTGAAATATATAGGAATAAATTGAATTTAAGATAAAAAATCAAAGTATGGGGACTGGAGAGATAGTGCAGGGGTTAAGGCATTTAATTTCACTGCATGTTGCCAGTGGTAGTTTGATCTCCAGCACCACATATGGTCCCTGAGCACTGCCAGGAGGCTCACTCCTGAGTAGGACCAAGAACAGCTTCTGTGCATTGCCATGTGTAGCCCAAACTCTCCAACTTAACCAAAAACACTCCCTCTAAAACAAAATAATGTGGTGTTTTCAAAATTGCTCTTTAAATTTTCATATACTTACAGTGGTTTTCTTATTGTTGTTGTTTTAAAAGGCAGTGAAACATTTGGCGTTATTCAGAGGTAATATTTAGTAAAAACTTCAACCATATTATATGCTGATCCTACACTACGTGACATGACAAGTCAAATCCATAAGACTGTATTTTAAAAAAGTTTTAAATACACATCGTCACTACAAAATTTGACTTTTATGATACCCTTCTTTTATTTTCTTCTAAAACTGATATGCCCTTCCAGATACTGCATATCTAAACTTGTTAATACCAAAGTGACTCCACAATCTGTATAATGAGAGAGACAGGTATTATATTATACTTAAAATAAGGTTAAAGGTTATAAGTTTGACTTGAAAGACCTTCTGTAGAAGAATTAATAGTGCCCAGAACAAATTATAATAAATTGCTCATAATAGAAGTGCTAAAAATAGTAAATACCTGGAATTCATCTTTGAGATGTGAAGAGTTAGTCTGAGAATCTATTCTAATCATATCAAAATACGCAGCTTTAAATTCACAGACAGGTATGGCAGTTTCTCCACATAAGCAGGCTTCTAAAATGGCATCATGAATAAAAATGTACTGCTCCTATTGAAAGAAAGAAAAAAATATTCACAGTATTTTAATAAAACTTTTCTGTCATCAAAGGTAAAGATTACAGATGATTTCTCTCTATGGAAATAATATTCCTAGCATTTCCCATAAGATTTGCTAAACTAATATTGATTCTGTGCAAAAAAAAATCTCTACTGTTTTGTTTGATAACTGGTGGAAGACTAAAAAATAAAAGTCACTACAATGAAATCAACATACCTCTGTCTGAACCATATTGATACGCCGAGATCTTAAGGCTTTGACGCAGTTGTAGATGTCAACAACACCCTCTCTTTCAGCCATGTCCAGCATAATATCAATCACAATGTAACACCCAGTCCGTCCAGCGCCAGCACTGAAGAAATGAACATATTGTTAATTTAAGTTTTAAATGAAAAGAATCTAAACAATGGTAGGAAGTTGGGGAAGGAGAGATAGTAAATATAGCAGGTAAAGTGCTTGCCTTGCATGTGCGTGACCCGAGTTTGATTCCCAGCACCACCTCTGGTCGCTGAGCCCTGCCAGGAGTAATCCCTGAGCACAGAGTCAAGAAGTGAGTGCTGGGCAATGGAGTTGTGGCCCCCAGAACAAAACGGAATAAAAGACAAACAAACCGAAAACTTCCCCCAAAACAGAACTGTAGGAAGCATGTCTATGCAACCATAAATACAGATCCTTTCAAGATTCAAATAGACGAAGCAAACTGATTTACTGAACTGGTCTTGTTCACATGGTCTGAACACTTACTAGTATACACACCAAAAAAAAAAAAAAAATCTACTCTGTAGTGAAGATTAGAAGAGTCCTAAGTTGGAAGATACAATTTGGTAAGAGAAATTCCTTTTGCAAATATGTACGTATATTTAAACATAAAATTCAATTTAGTTAACTTACAAAGTCTTCATTTTCTTTGTGCTAATATGCATAATTTTAAGTACATAGAATCAAGAGGTGAGATCATACACCAAAAACTAATATCAAATGGAAATTTAAGATTAATACTTGTGTAGTGTTTTTTTTTTAAAGAGGTGGAGGCAGTGCACACTTGGTAGTGCTCAAGGCTTACTCCTGGATCACATCTGGCAGGGCTCAGGGGTCCACATGGGGTGCCAGTGACCAAACCCTGGTTTAGTACATACAAGCCCAACCTGCTTGTACTGAATTCTGTGGCAAAATGCAGTAATGCTTATTCACTATCTTAGATAAGCTTTTGTAAATCCAAACCAAAAGAGTACTAATGTTTTGTTTGAGGGCCACACTTGGCAGTGGTGAGGGCATATGGGGTTCTGAGGACTGAATCATATCAGCTGTGTGCAGGGCAAGTGCCTTACTTGCTGTACTATTGCTCTGGCCCAAGACTACTAATTTTAAAGGCTACAAATGGAAAACAAGGAATTACAATTCTTGGAAGTACTAATGGTAAAAACAGGAAAGAAAATGATAACTGTAAATCAAAAGAGGGCAACATTAGAAAGAATATTATGTGTTCTGAAGGAAAATTAAAATATTATGAGTAGAACATAATTCTTAAGTAAAAAGACAGTTATTATTTTCCTACATAAAATCTACAAGTTTAATAATAATATGCTGTTATTTTATTTTTATTTCCTAGGGGTAAATAGGTTTATACTAGGTAAACAGGTTTACCCCTAGGAAATATATTTTTAATTATATAGATCAATAACTGGAAGATCTTCCAGTATGTAGGCATTACACCCACCAACTGCCCCTGGTGCTGTGTAATCCCATCAATGGCCAAGACCCAGAGAATATAAAATCTTGCTCCCGGAAGCGCGTGGCCGCATTTGTGGCTGCACAATATCTTATTATCTAGTTCTAACTCTGGAGAACCTGGCAGGCTACCAAAAGTAGCCTGCCCACATGGAAGAGTCTGGCAAAGTCGCCGTGGCGTATTCAATATGCCAAAAACGAGTAACAATGATGGGTCTCATTCTTCTGACCCTGAAAGAGCCTTGAATATGGCACTTTTTAAAATATCAGGACTAGGATGAAGGAGATGTTACTGGGGCCTGCTCGAGGCAATCGATGAACAACAGGATGACAGTGATACAGGTCAATAAAGAAAACAAGATACAGTTGTTGTTTAGAAATTCACTTCATGGTCAGTTTCTTTTTCATAAATTCGGAAATACTTGACTACAGTGGAAAATGACACCTTCTGTTTCAAGAGAAATCTAATAATCTCAGAGTACTTATGAAGCAAACAATTCACCAGAAACTAATAGGCCATGATAAGTCAAGATGTACCTGACCGAGAATTTGATTTATTTTGTTTCCTAATGCACAGATGGACTATTATTTCTTTTTGTCCACAATTGGTTGTTTCTTTTAAGCTCACTGTTCTTTCAGAAATTTAAGTAAAAGATATTTTACTATCTCTAAATCTCTACCTCCCACCCCCCCACCACCTACATCTTCTCAATCACTGTCTTAAGATTTGAGACAGAAAAGTAATTGAAGAGTACCTCAGATTTACCAAGGAGAATTCAATTGAAGATTCCCCCCACCGCCACCCCAGGGAACGGCACACCTGATTCTTATAGAATACCTTACTTTTATTTCATTCTCTGTTGTTTTTTCCCCTTTTACACATTATTTAAATCCCGAATATGTTGGATTTACAGAAAGAAGAAATGTTTAAGTACAATCTATTATGTAGTTTGAAGGACAGAATGTTTGCAATGGTGTGTACTATTTAGGAAAAGATTTTTAGATTCAGTACTTATTTTCCTATTCACATATCGAAACGAAGCCACGTAATTTGCTATTAGTATCTCTGAATGCTTGTTTTAAGCAATGTTTCGAATCAGAAAAAAGTCTGGATATGATGTTTGTTTTTGTGGGGGGGCATGTAAGTGCTGGAATTCACTGATGTCCTTTCAAGGTCTTCTGATAGCTTGAAAATCATAAATAGCTGTTTTGCAGCACACAATCTTATAATGTGGGCCATTTAGTAATATGCATGTCTCAAATTTAGTTTTAAAAGCTGGAATTCTACTAGGAATTTACTAGACTGGCAGGAAATCATATGTCCAAGTTATCATTCCATACAGTATGAGATTTTGAAAAGTGATAAAAAGATCATACAACATGAGATTTGCAAAAGCAATTAAAACTACTACCACCACCACCACCACTACCACTACAAAAACACAGATCTTGCTGCTAAAAGTTCACACATTTGCAACTGGGGAGATCACCACATTTGGATGCATGTATTTACTTCTTCATTCTATTTTATATCTTTCATTTAGCTCTTTTACTCTATTGATATCTTGCATTATTGAAAATTCAACTCTGTAACTGCTTATTATTTCCTGTGTGCCTAAGAACCATGTGCACTGATACTTCTAAAAAGGGGGTGACATAGATAAATATTTGGACCACTACTCACCTGCAGTGCACAACAATGGGGCCAGCACTGGGCGGGTTGGAGAACTTGACGCGTCGGATAAAAGAAAGAAGCCCTGTAGCATGGTATGGTACTCCGTGGTCAGGCCAGCCAGTGAAATGGAACTGCTTAACTTCACGGATCTCATTATATCCCCTCTGTACAAACAAAGAAAGAAGTGTTCCCAAGGGGAGGAGGGGGGAAGACCATTAAATGCAGATATGAATACTAGACCTGACTTATAATATGAAACAACTAACATTTTACTCAAGGCATGCATTTATTGTAAAAAGGATGCTGAACTGACACAGCCTAGGGGCTTATCTGCATTATCAGACAATTACCAATGAAAGGAAATTAGGAACCTTGCTCAGCGTGAATAAATTATTTGCTTTACAGTTTCTAACTTACTAGGAATGAAAACTTATGATTATTTGTAGAAAAGAAAGAAGTAGGACAATTCTAAAATGCTGCCCTACTGACCCAATACACTGAGTTCTCAAGTGGTTCTCAAGAAAGCAAGTTTCTATCTTCTCATCTCAGAAAGTGATTTTAACGACTTGCTCATCCAGAGTGAAAATGGTTCTGAAGCATAGTAGATTGGGATTTTTCCAGGACAGTCTCTTGAGATTGGTTTGTAAAAACATACAGACAGCCAAACCATTCTTTGGGCATACTACTTTTTCTTAACTCCATGAAATAATTCAGTACACAGGATATTATTTATAGAAACAAAACATACAAAATGAAAGAAGCAAAACATCTATTGTTGTGCCACTTTCCCATTGGGCTTATTTATAAGCACTCCTCAAATGTACATTTCAAGGCTTACTCCTTACTTTTTGTTCAAAGAAACCTGCAGATTATAGCAGCACAGCTTGGATGAAAGGCTGCAAAATTAATTTTAAGATTTTACATTTGTATTAAAGATACTTTTGCTATAATTTATATAATTCCCACTCACCTCTGGGCTACCTGTGAATTTCAATTTCATTTGTTTAGTCAGAAAAGGGTATAATATTGCACAAAATAAAAAGCCAAGCTGAGAAAGTTTATCTTTAGGTTTAATCCCATATAGATCAGTATCAACAAAACCTTGGAAGTCAGTAATCATGCCTTATATTCACATTGTTCCGGGTTCCTAGGAAAATCCTCTACACAAAGCAGGAGTGAACAGATAATTACAAATAGTGACAATAATAAACATTATCACTATCTTTGTTTGTTTGGGGGCTATATTCAGCAGTTCTCAGGGGCTACGTGTGATGCTAGGGGTTGACAGGATATAAAGTGAGTGTCTTAAGCCCTGTACTGTATCTTTAGCTCCAGTAAAATCACTCTCTACTACTTTTCAAATCAACCATAATAGTGAAAGCCAATGCTTGTCTTAAGACCTAATTATTTCATATCCTCTATATAACTAGACAATCATTTCATGTCTTCTATACCACTTTTACTGTAGAGGCTGTAAGGGCTCTGTGGCTTCTAGAAAATTTAGTATCTGGCATATTTATCATTCCTTTTAAGTTTTTCTGATTGATCTTCAAATTCATGGTTAAAAAAAAGGTTCTCTGTGCTAATGTCCTAATTTGTACCGTATTAAATCCTTAAAGTGGTATTATTCCTATTCTGGGGAATATTGTATATTTTCCATTATCCACATCCTAACATTTTATGTTCTTCAAATCACATTTGCAGGTCTGCTCATTTAGAGCTGAAATCTCTCTTTTTTCATAGTTACTTTATATAAATTTAAGAAATTTCCCTACATATTTTATAATGTAATCTTATTTATGCTATTCTCTATAATGCCACCAACTTCCATGATATTTCCTCTAACAATTTTTTTTTTATGTTGGTAACTTTACTTATAAACTCTTTCAACTCTTTTTTCTTGGCGGGGGGGGGAGGGGCATGGGGCACACCTAGCTGTACTCAGGGCTTACTCCTGCAACTCACTCACTCACTCTGCTGGGGCTCAGGGGACCATATGAGGTTCCAGGACTCAAAGCCAGGTTGGTCATGCGCAAGGCAAGTGTCTTACCCTCTGAACTATTTTTTCAGTCCTAAATTTCCTTTAAGAGGTTATTTTTAGATCAGAAATATGTAATAATTTAACTCTCTTTACTGTTAGACATTTATGATTACAATTTTCCAAGGTGATAAATGAAGTAATTGTATTCTGAATAAAGTGCTTAGTCAAAAGACATCAATGTTTTAAAGCTCTTTAGATACAAGCTTTTATTGATTTACAGATGGCTTATAGCAAATTTCACTGCAATCAGCAATATATAAAAATGTTTCACTATACTTTCAGAATCAATGAGGATTATTATCTTTTTTCTTTCACATTTCTTGCTGAATTGAAAGTTTAAAAAAAAAGGTCTGCCAGTACAAAGTTAAATATTTATAACAGAGCAGTTTCATTTTGGGTGGTGGGAGGGATTCTAGCATTTCCTTTTCATTTGTACTGACATTCTAAATTAAGAGATCTTAAAAAATGATCACTAGTTTCTCTGTTGTTTGTATGATTTTAATAATAAGATTTTGCTGTTTTATGTGGTCAAAGCTAATAAGATTTCCTGCATCAAAGTATATTTACACTGCCCACTCTGCATAAGTCTGTGATTTGGTTAAAAATAAGTCAAGTTATATGACCTCTGGGGTCAAAGTCCTCGAGTTCTTGCCTACCTCATTTTTAATATAAGCTAAATTCATAGACAGCTTATAAAACCTCCTTTACCTGGCTTTATGATTCCTCTAACTTAATATCCTATTTATTTTTCTCCTTCATTTAGTAACTCTAATTACAGTAAAGTCCTTGCTATTTCTTATAATATTTGTGGGACTAATGCCTTTGGGCTTCTGGAATGACACTTTCTCTGTCAGAAATAATCCTCCAGGGCTGGAGCAATGACACAGAGGGTAGGGCGTGTGCCTTGCACATGGCCAACCCTGGTTCAGTTCCCAGCATCACATATGGTTCCCTGAGCACTGCCAGGGGTAATTTCTGAGTGCATGAGCCAGAAGTAACCCCTGTGCATTGGTGGGTATGACCCCCAAAAAGGCAAAAAATCTTCCCAGGGAAAAAGTTAAGTAGCTTCCCCCACTCCCCCCAGCCTTTTACTCATGGTTACTATATCCTTCCTCTACCTCAGCAATGTTCTGTACTTCTATCAACATTATTTTTCTCCACAGCACTTTTCAAAACACATGGTATGTTTTCTTACCCACTTTTAATGCCTGTTTCTGACTAGTAAGTTATAAAGGCCACATTATCAGGGACTTGACACATGCCCAAAGATCAGAAATATGCTTGACACACGGGATATGATCAGAGAAATATTTGTGGAATGAGTGAATGCATTTTATGTCACCATTGAAATAAACCTTAAATGGAATTTTAAGAGAAATACAGAGTTTCAATGTCCATTTCAAAACATAATTTTAGGGTACTTACCCTTTCCAGGGTGAATGTTCTAACTACATATTCGGCAAGTGGTTCCATTTCAACACATGTTACTTTGAAGTCACCATAAACTTCAGTATCATCAGGCCAATACTTATAGCATTTAACCTGACAAAAAACACATTGGTAAACCTGAATATCTGATGTATATTAACAAAGATGATTTAATTTCAGCAATAAGTCACTTTATTTAATATATGTCTCTGAGGGAGGTAAAAGACTGCTAATAAATAGACTATGCAGACTCATAAAGACATAAAAGCCTGATAATGCAATTAGATTCTAATATAAAATCAAAGCTTATTTTATTACTCAAGGAGAAATCAAGTACATCAAGTTCTTGAATAATAATGTTTCATTATAACATTGATGATAAAAAAAATCCCCGCCAACAATGAAAGAAAGGGCATTATTTGAGAAATATCCTTGTGTCGTTTTGCTTAATGTTTATAAAAACCTGTGGATGACTTACTTACTTGAAATGCTATACCTGTAAAAAATTTAAATAATTGAGATATATTCTATTTCTGCACATGCTTTTTCAGGCATGTGCTTTTCAGGCAATACTCATTGAGTGCAACCAACAACACTCCATCCTGCGGGTCAGTCCTTGGATTTAGTACGGTGGTTACACTTGGTGACACTGTAGGAGGTAGAAGGGTCCATGTGGCGCCCTGGGTCGAGGTGCAAGGATGGAACTGAATTTGCACTTTAGTTCTTTTGATCTATTTTCCTAGCCCTCAGCATGTAATGTTTTGCTATTTAACTTAAACTTGTGTTTTTTGAGAAAAATCAAATCAAAGCATAACCTACTTATTTATTTAGTCTTACCCGGCCAACCTCAACTAAATTTGTCACCATCACAATGCAGGCAGACTGTTCTTGCCAGATCATTCTCCAGAAATCATACACAGTTTCATGAACTGGACCTATAAAGAACATCAAATTTTGCAGTTAGTATGAAGTGTAAGAAAGAGAAAAGGTAAACTAAGTAAACAAGAAAGAAAACAACAGGTTGAACACAATGAAAGTCCTTGAATTCAGTTCCTATCTAAATTTACAGTTGTCACTCTCCTCCCATTGTTCATCGATTTGCTTGAGTGGGCCCAGTAACGTCTCCACTGTGATACTTGTTACTGTTTTTGGCATATTGAATACATCACGGGTAGCTTGCCAGGCTTTTGCTGTGCAGGCGAGATACTCTTGGTAGCTTGCCAGGCTCTCTGAGAGGGGCGCAGGAATCAAACCCAGGTTGCCGGGTTGGTTGCGTGTAATGCAAACACTCTACCCGTTGTGCTATCGCTCCAGCTTGACAGCATAGACAAAAAAATATCAATGTAAAATTTCGCCCAAACTGCATTTTACTTTCCAGTTACGAAGTTATCATTAATCTTTTCATTTGTCACTAACTTACTTCAATGGAGATCTGAAATATGTGCAAAAAGGAAATTATTTGCCACAATTTATGATATAGAAGAGCTTAATTTTTATTTTGATTCATACCTAGTAATATTCAGGGCTTACTCCTGACTCTGTGCTCAAAGGACCATATGTGATGCCAGGGACAGAAACAAGGTCAGCTCTGTGCAAGGCAAAAGATTACACCTCTACTATCAACCTGATCCTCAAAATTATATTATCAATAAAACATACAACCATAATTTATGAACAGTGTATATTTAGGAGGTCAATAAAGAAATCCTATCTAAATAAGGAAACATCTTAATCTGTTAAGGTATTATCTCTAAACCACAAAAACAGAAGCAGAAAATATAATATTCAGTACTAAAAAGCAGAATATTCTTCACCACAGATATCTGTATCTTAACAAATTGATAATTAAAGCTGATTGCTCTAAAGACATGGATAGCACTGAGAAAATAAACATAGTTTCCTCTTTTACAAAATGGATATGCAATTTTTATTTGATGGTCAATGGCCAATTTGTAAAGTGAGATTTTGTTGCTGTTATTATTAACATATTTTTTATCTCCAGTGTTCTTCTACAACAAACTTTACTCCTTTCTCCTTACTTCCCAGAATGAATCCCACGTATTAGTTTGTTTTGTCTGTCTTGATTTAAAAAAGAAAATGAGTGGAAGGCAGATTTATGTCTGATTATGATTACATTGCTCTTAGGGTACTAGTACATTCCAAGCTGATAGAATACACTCCAAGAAAATAGGCACATTATATGTAAGACCTCTCCTACTTTCATCCAAAATAGGTAATTCATCTGCTAGGCATAACTATTAGTGTTCTGAAACATCAATGACTAAATACAACTTATCTTTTACTTCAGCTTTGATTTTATTTTGACTCATACAAATGAAGTGCAGTGTTACACAGCAAAGCTGACTGCCCCCCCCAAGTTAATTCATACAGAATTGGCAAAATTACCAAGTGAATAAAAATTCTAGTTTTGCTGTTCTACAGATTTAGAAGGGAAAAGTCTTACCTTGAGTAGCAATATAGTGGCTTGGTCTCTGGTAGCCCTAAAATAGGAGAGCACACCTGTTATCACTTTATAGCAGTATTAGAAATAAGTGAATGAAGGCATAAAAAGATGAAGACAACCACCTGTTAAGATTAAGTTATAGTAAAAAAGTCCAGAAATGAGTAGTGAACTCATAGTTCACTTCTCAAACCTAGGTTTTCTGAAAGGTAAACATCAACTGTCCTCCCATTGTTCGATTTTGCTCAAGCGGGCCCAGTAACGTCTCCATTTTGAGACTTCTTGTTACTGTGTTTGGCATATCGAATACATCATGGGTAGCTTGCCAGGCTTTGCCGTGCGGGCGAGATACTCTCTGTAGCTTGCCGGGCTCTCCGAAAGGGGCGGAGGAATCGAACTCGGGTGGGCCATGTTGGCTGCGTGCAAGGCAAATGCCCTACTGCTGTGCTATCGCTCAAAAACCTGATGAGTTAGACATTACTGTCAGTGAAGGTAATGAAGAGTGACATAGGTGATAGAAATCTGATAATAAAGAAAATAAGTTATTTTGTGTCTTACTGCCAAATACTAAGTGTGTGCTTAAAAGTCAAGATATGGATGGTTAGAAATTAAACAAAAGACACACAATACTAAAGAAAACTTCTATGCTACCAAGTATATAGTTCAAAGGGCTGGAGCTCATGTTCAAACCTGCCCTCTTGGTTCCATCCTCTACACATCATGGTTTGAGTACCATCAGGAACAACCCCTGAGCACCTGGCTGGGAAATAGCCTTTGAGCACTGCTGGGTGTGGCCCAAAACCAAATAGGAAAATAGGTTTATCTGATTTTCCAGTGATCCACTAATGCAAGAAAATTAGATTTAAGTTTAACAATAACTATAAAGACACTTTATTTTCCCAGAATTAAATGCATATAATCCTTGTTATTCTAGACAAAGGAATTAAATATAATACTAAAGTTCAGTGATAAGATCTCTAGAATCTCCAATCCCAGACACGGCATTGGTTAATTATTTTCATTTACCCTTAATAAATAAAGTTTAGAATAGCAATACCTTTTTTTTAATTTTGAGTCACACTTAGGTATACACAGGATTTACTACCGATTTTGTGCTCAGAGCTTATTCCTGGCAGAGGCACAGGGAATCATTTGCAGTGCCAGGCATTAAGTACAGGTTGGCTATATGCAAGACAATCACCCGATCTTCTGTTCTATCTCTGGCTTGAAAGTTGTTATTTAAAAAATTATTTAAAAAAATTTCTACATAAGATGATTGCTATCTGAACCTACTGTATTAAGAATTTTATCACTGTATCACAGTCGTCCCATTGTTCATTGATTTGCTCAAGCAGGTGCCAGGAATGTCTCCATTCATCCCAGTCCTGAGATTTTAGCAGCCTCTCCTTACTCATTCTTCCCAACGCTGCCATATTGGAGGCTCTTTCAGGGGCAGGTGAATGAGACACATTAATTTTACTGTTTTTGGCATATCAAATATGCCACAGGTAGCTTGCCAGGCTCTGCTTCCAAAGAAACTCTCTCAAGAATTTTATAACATACAAATCAAACTATGCTGTTTGCATTAAATTTACAGTGATTTATATTATCTTTCAATAAAACTAGAAAAAAAATAAAACAATTCTGTTTTCTAATTTTTTGTCTATAAAACTATCTATAGATCATGATTTATATATTGCACATTTTCAATGGAAAATATTAATATTTATGGACTTATATACACATAGGGCTGGAGTGATAGCACAGCGGGTAGGGCGTTTGCCTTGCATGCAGCCAACATGGCCGATGTGAGTTCGATTCCTCCGCCCCTTTCAGAGAGCCCGGCAAGCTACCAAGAGTATCTCGCCTGCACGGCAGAGCCTGGCAAGCTACCTGTGATGTATCCGATATGCCAAACACAGTAACAAGTCTCATGATAGAGACGTTACTGGGCCCGCTCGAGCAAATCGATGAACAACGGGAGTACTGTGATATACACATATAAAATGTGAGCAGCATTATGATACAAAGTCTGCATATGTATATCGAATTGGCATATATGTACACATAAATATGCTGATTTAATAAATTACATTTGATTGCATCTGCTTTTGAAATGGCAAACTTTGCTAATTTCTTTTACGAACTTGATTTTAGAGATAGCAACTTCCAGTAGAGATATACTTTCTAAGAAGAACTGAAAAAATGTTACCTGAAGAGAAATCAATGCTCTAATTATTTATGTGCACTATGGGCATTCCACTATGTGATATTTCTTGTGTTTGTGTGTTTGTTTTTGGAAGAAGGAGGTGAGAGAGGCAAAACAAGCACTGCTCAGGTGATTTGGAACAGTTGTAACATTTGTACAATTGGGACCAGATAAAGCAGTGATACTTGACCTGGACTGATTGTGCCCAGTGGTCTCCAGATCTACCCCCAGCAGTGCTCAGGAGTCATGTAGGACTGGATATCAAACTCCAGAGCTTAAGTTCCTGATCTGAGACTATTTTCTAGACCCAGAAGTAAAGTGTTGATAATTATTTTATGTATTTTATATTCTTATTCCATGTGCAGAGAAAACAATGAAACATTACTAATTTTTAAAATCTTTTATAATATACTTTAGTGCTTAGATTCACAATAAAAAGGCCCTCCCGTTGATCGTTGATTTGCTCGAGCGGGCCGAGTAACGGCTCCATTGGAGACTTTGTTGTTACTGTGTTTGGCATACCGAATACATCACAGGGAGCTTGTCAGGCTCTGCCATGTGGGCGAGATGCTCTCGGTAGCTTGCCGGGGTCTCTGGGAGGGGCGGAGAATCGAACTCAGGTCGGCCATGTTGGCCGCTTGTAAGGCGAAAGCCCTACCGCTGTGATTCACAATAATTAAAAATATAATTAAAAGAACCGTAATACAAATAAATTAAGAAGGCAAAGCTAATGCCTAAGGAAATATAACAATTATTATAATACATGTGTTACCATATATTAATATACTAAATATAAATATAACCATTAAATAATTAATTAAAAAGTTCCAACACCTTTGCTATGTAAACTCATCTACTAGCCTTGTTTCATATTCATAAATAAATCAGAAAGAAACCACTAGTCAAAAAAATTTTCCAGATACTGTTCAGGCTGATACCTCCAGGGCAATTTTGGAGGGGTCAGGCCTGCACCCACTCAAACAAAGCCCCTACAAGCAATCCCACATCCCAAAGCCACCACTGTACCTACACCAGACTGATGTGTTTAATATTCTGGAGTTTCTGCTGTTTATCTCCAAACTCTACACCACTGACATCTTAATAGGAGCACACCAGATTGGGTGGGATATATTGCAAAAGCCAACTGATGTTGACTAACAAAAACATTAACACAGAAGATTTAACCTGGAACAACTTGACAAACCCTCAGACAAGGATTTAATGTCTCCATGGTGAGACACAACAGTTTTCAAAATTTTTCTTTTAGAGAAATATATTTTGATCATTTCATTAGGCATTCAGTGGTAAAAAGCAATAAAAAATAAATTAATGTGAGCCTGCTATGGGGACTGTTTTCAGAGGTGATTGGAGAAAATGGAGACAATAATGGAGGAAAGGTGACAATGGTGATGGCACTTATGTTGGAATCTTCAATGTCTGTAACAAGTAATTGTGAATAACTTTGTAAATCACGGTGTTAAAATAAAGTGGGGAAGAAAAAATAATTTCAAAAGCTTCTTATGAAAAGTCTATAAAGCTATGAATTTTCTGGAACCAAATCCTTGGATTTAATACATATATATGTATATATATAAGTAAAATGATGAATTAAAGATAATACTTGCGAGATTAAGAAATAATGTCTGAAAATTATTATCTAGTGAGACCCTATAAAAATTATTTTTATATTATTGTAAAGGGTATATTTTTAATTATTAAATTTTATGTCATTTTTGTAGTTCAAGACTATTTTGTTAAGCAATTATAATTTACTCTTAATACTGAATTTTAAATA